>JBDJHY010000078.1:19618956-19629464 GCA_039654485.1 Withania somnifera
CAACAATTTGGCTATGCAAGAGTTCATGATTCTGCCTGTTGGAGCACCAACATTTGCTGAGGCACTTCGTATGGGCAGTGAAGGTGAGAAAACAGTGTAAATATATGTTCGCTTCCAAACTCCTATCCTCTGGAATCAAGATTGAATAAATAGTGTAAATAGAAATTTGCTTCATCTTTCTTGATGATTATCTGCACTATAAGAATTAAACCAATGGCTAAGCTTCTTATTCCGCGTGTCAAAATGTTGCTTTGTCCTGAAGTACTTGTTGCTGTTCTTCCCCATCACTTTTGTAACCTGTGCATATTATGTTCAAATTAGTAAAGAATATCTTTATACACAGTATTTTAACTGTGCACATTTGATTGGAGAACAGTCTACCACACACTAAAGGGAATTATCAAAGCTAAGTACGGGCAATATGCATCAATGTTGGTGATGAAGGTGGATTCGCTCCAAATGTCCAGGATAACAGGGAAGGACTAGTATTGCTTATGGATGCCATTGAGAAAGCTGGTTACACTAGCAAGGTTTGCTTTCTTTTTTGGCCTTGCAGTTCTTATTACGTTATTTCATATTGGGAAGTTTTGGACTTTATCATTGAAAGATTGGTGCAGATTAAAATTGGCATGGATGTAGCAGCATCTGAATTCTTGACAAAAGATGCGAAATATGATCTCAGTTTCAAGAAACAACCTAATGATGGAGCTCATGTACTTAGTGCACAAAGCCTCTGTGAACTCTATAGCGAGTTTGTCAAAGATTTTCCTATTGTATCTATTGAAGATCCATTTGACCAAGATGATTGGAGCTCATGGGCAGCACTACAATCTTCGGTTGATATTCAGCTTGTTGGTGATGATTTGTTGGTGACTAATCCAAAGAGAATTGCTGAAGCAATTCAGAAAAAAGCATGCAATGCATTATTGTTGAAGGTAAGGGCTTATACCTTTAAGCAACATAAAAATTTCTTTAGCGAAGTTGCCTTGTTCGATCAGTTAGCTTCTTTCTCTTTTCAAATGCTTAGTTGCACACAGTTCTGAACTTAATTCTAGTTACATTAAAGAAACAAAATGAAGTTATATTAAGTGTAAAGTGCAATACCTTTGAGTTATTCCTCGGCATTTTATAAGCAAAACAGCCTTAAGTACATTGACAGCAAGAGCCTTAAACAGCAGTGCTTAATTTGGCGCATTTTTCCAAATAAGCCGTCTTTTCCTTTTAGGAAGACACTGTGACTTTAAGCACTTGACTCGTTAGAGTTCACATGTACTACATCACTTTGTTTTCATGTATAGTTCTATTTCAATGATGCAATAGTTTGCCTGGGTGTGAGGGAGAAAGTTTAGACATGGAAAAAAACGGATCCAGTCCTGTAAGACAGAAACAGTTGATTGATTTACATAAGTGGGTGCTATAAAGATTAGTGTTGAAAACCAGTGGAGCTCTCCTGGAATGAACTTTTAGCTGGAACTTAAGCATGCGGACAGGTTTAAAACCCCAGTCAGCTTGTAAGAAGTGCATGAATATCCTATTCAATGGACTTCTTCAGCTGTTTGATAAATGAATGACACATGATATTGAGGATTGGCTCATCATCTTTCAAATTGTTGCAGGTTAACCAGATTGGTACTGTGACAGAATCCATTCAAGCAGCGCTAGATTCCAAAGCTGCTGGCTGGGGTATTATGGTCAGTCACAGAAGTGGTGAAACAGAGGATAATTTTATTGCAGATCTGTCTGTTGGTTTGGCCAGTGGACAGGTACTCTCGACTTCCAGCTGTTAACGTTGGTTAATCGTTTTCACCCTTTCAACCATCAGCAGTGTATTAATATTATTTAATGGAGTATAATGCAGATCAAGACGGGAGCACCCTGTCGGAGTGAGCGGCTGGCAAAATACAATCAGGTTAAAGATGGAACACTTTTACCTTTCTTTCTTCTGATTTTCCATTGTTGCCATTGTTCTTTTCTTATTTCATTATTATTAATATATTTGTTTTTACTCTCTTGCCATAATGGTCCTGCTTGTTTTTGGGTTGCTAAACTCTTGTAAATACTGATTGCAGCTTCTACGCATTGAAGAGGAACTAGGAGATGTTCGCTATGCTGGTGAATCTTTCAGATCCCCTTGAGAAAGCAGTCAAAAACTAGATTACCATAGGGAGAATCCATAAAGCCTTCTATTTTTGTACACTAAATCGGCATTGCTGTTAGGTATGTATTCGTGGAGGATCAGGTAGGCATTGGAAGCTATATCTGATCGACTTTTTGTGTGGTTCTTTTTGAAAAAAATAAACAAGTCTTTCATGCGTGTTTATTTTATTTTCCAGAAACAGAATTCAGTGTGCAGTAGTAGTGCTCCTCTTCATCAAAATAATAAGGGCCGCCCATTTTCTTTTGGATATGACACTACTTATATCTGGTTGTTGGGACGACTAATGACCTGATATCCACTCAAGTCAAACAAATTATTGTATAGATCAAATATTTCAGGTTTTTCCGTTTTGATATGTCAGTTTTCCAGATGTTACTAGGGACAGTACTCTCATATAATCACATTATCACAAACTGACCAAACAGAGAATCGCATTACTGAGAATGAACCAAGTACATGCATGACTACAGCAAAGCTTACCAGTTTTACTGGAAAAGTGACTTTCCTTTGTACCAAGCTACTCAATAGGATGAACATACTGGAAAAGAAGGTTCGTAAAAACAATGATGAAAGACAACCATCTATCAATATAAATCTTTAGTTGAGAGAGCTCTGCTGATGTAAATCAAGGATTGGAAACTTGAGTGCAATGAACAAGACACTTTTCAATTACACTTCAAAAGCTAGCAGCATCAACTCCTAAGACGAATACCCAACATAAAATCCCACAAGTGGGGAAATAATACAAACTCCAATATACAATGCGGAAGGCTAAACTAAGATATAGGTACTGTAGCATGTTCATGATTCTAACAACATGATACAACAGCCTTCCTGAAAATTATGAAGGAAAAGAGAAAGAAGAGGAAACAACAGCAACAATACACAGCAGTTAAGCATCAATTACTGATTTATAGGTCAATCTTGGGTAGGGTCACAGTAAAAGGGGTTCACGAACGTTGACACTCCATAGTCCATACTGAATCGAAAGCAGGAAAACGCATACTGCTACCTCTGGATGGCTGGACCCATGTATCTTCCAGGGCGCATGTACAAATCTTCTGGTGTATCAATCACAGCAAGCCATGCATAGTCTTGTTCTTCTCCACAACCAGCAATTTCATCTCCATGTGCTGCAAATGCATGATATGTTAATCTCAATAAAACACTCTGAACAAACTGATTACATC
Source organism: Withania somnifera (assembly GCA_039654485.1). NCBI lineage: Eukaryota > Viridiplantae > Streptophyta > Magnoliopsida > Solanales > Solanaceae > Withania > Withania somnifera. The sequence continues at coordinate 19,622,305 of JBDJHY010000078.1, forward strand.
TGACTCCAATCTGAAATAGCTAAGCAATCCTTGAGAAAGACGAGGCTTCAAAATGAAAGAGGATAGAAACAAACCAAAGCTGGAATAAGGATAATCATGGTAGTAGGTACATCTTCTGCCAGCTGCTTCAAGATAAGGAGGAGTAAGAATGTCCAGAACTGCACATGGTGTAACGGCAGTAAAGCAGTGCAGATTCCCTCCACTCTTGGGATACAAAACAGATGTACCATGTGGTGCAGTTACGACTGTATCAACTGCCAACCTAGCTAGTCTCACTGTCAAATAAATGCATCATGTTTCTCTTTCTTAATGTTCTTTTGTATGTAGTAAATAATAAGGGTCCACAAATGGAAAAAGTAGGGAAGATGAGATAGTAATAACTATCAAAATCAGCAATTTTTTCGCATTGTAATGGAGATTTTACACCAGAAGAAAACGTCAGAATTACTATTTTCACTTCATATTTAGCAACATATATTCAAAATAACCAGATGAATATGCAGATGCATCACACGTGCTATGATTCTCAGTGTTAGTGGATAATGATTTTGACAAGGACAATCCATGTACATGAAGTGCAAACATTTAAGAGTGCACCTCTTATTCTCTTAATTAGTGAAAGAATACACAACAACAGAGGCTTTTTTTTGATGTAACATATACCGAGGAAGGAACCAAGAAACGGGACAAATAGTAAACTCCTGTAGCTACAAGGTGAAGAAAGTAGGACCTCAACAGGGTGTGACTCAGTCCAGCTTAGCTCAGAAGCTGTGGACTCGAACTTGACAGACCCCAAAATGCAATATGTCAAGCACTTAGCAGATAGATTACCAAAACACTTCAGCTTGTAAGGAGGAGGCTTGCAAAACACGTGTTGCCAAAAGAAAACTGGAACCAGAAATTGTTTGACCATCATTTGGAGAAATGTTAAACATGATCAATACATAAATACGATGAAATGAAGAAGTTCTTTTCTGATTTTTTGGGAATTCAACAAGGAAACAGCAAAATGCTAATACTTTTTACCTAAAGCAAAATATACCCCAACTTACATGAACTCCTAGTGCTGAAATACCTAATTCTCCAAAAATGCAAGCTCAATAAATCAATAATGCAAGATAATCTGTCATGTTATAAGAATGTGTCAGTCTAGCTTATCAAAGTCAACAATCTGTAACCTAAATTCATCCATAGAAATCTAATGGTGATTCAGAATAAACACCATCCTCAAGAAAATAAGAAATTAAGAATCTGAGTTATTAATTCAAACAAGCATTTAGTACATCTAATCTTGATTACCATCCTCTAAATTGCAAAAAAAATCACACCTTGTGTAATCAATTTGCGTATAATAGATGAGTTTTGTGATTGTACTTGGTATTAGGAGGAGATTACCATGGCAAACATTTATAGAACTTAAAATGGGATGAGTTATGGCTCTTAATATTTCACTACATACAGTGGCAGTAGTGATAAGAGTTCAGCCAAGCGAAATATGTATTGTAACACTATGCACGACACAAAGTAGTGGGTAAAAAGAATGAGTTACAAAATGAATCCATCATATAATTTTAAATGCATAGGATGTATAGGTGGTTGCCGCTACAACTAAAAATAGTTATGTTGTGTATCAACTCATTTCAAGATGTAACAATTCAAATAAGATTATTGAGTTGAATATGGATGCCAATATGTGGAAAATTTATTTTCTGGAATGAAATTAGGTTGTAGAATATATGATATTCCTATATATTATACATCCCCTGAAAACCATTCAAGAGGATTGACTGACATGTAGAGATATAGCCAAAGTTAGGATGAGAACTAATTATTCCAGAAATAATAAGGATGTTATTTGTTAACTTATATATGTTTAAGGATGTCATTATGTAATGTATATATTTTAATTCTTTTTTTTTTTTTTTTTGCCAAAACTATCTTGAAACCTAGATTAATCCCAGTCAGACAAGTTGGGTGACTTCATAAGTTCAGGAACATATAAAGAGAATAGGTTTAAGAGTATACATATACTGCTTTCAGCCCTGGAAAGCTGTAAACTCATGTTAATATTACATAGGAAAACAAATCATACTTATATATATAATGAACTTTAAACCATCATAGAACATCAAAAAATACATTAATATAGCCTTCAAAGTCTTAAAGAGAAACAGTCTACAACTAGCTAAACATACAATAACCATATAACACTTGAGGAAGATAATATACAATGACAGGTATACCTTGCAAGGGGCGGGGAGTACAGTGCACACACAAAGAAAAATAATTTAATCTACTAACCGAGTAAATGGTCTAATATATTGATCACTTGATGATGGTGGTGAAGAAGGCAGACCAAACACTATTCTTGCAAGCTGTTCATAGTTATTGTCCAACTCATCCATTCATTTTCATTTATTCTCTAACTCATCTATGCATCTTTTTAGTGATTCATTTTTTTTTTCAGCTGCATTCAACTTATCTAACAATGAAGCTTTTAAAGAGTTACCACCTTTCAACTCCTTAGCATATTTTCCACCACCAAATCCAACTACGACTCTTATATTGAGGTCAACTACTTTTTTACGATCTCAATATTTGTAAGAGACGAATCATATTGAACCAATTTTTGATTTAAATTTATCACTAAAAATACATATTTTGCATTGATTTCAGATTAGATAATCATGTTATCCTTCTTACAAGTCTAAAAAAAAGATAGTATCCATATTGGTGTCTTACCATCTTACCTCCCTTCACATATAAATAAACATGTTAAAGAAATCATTTTTACAAACAAGAGGTTTCTTTAATATTGCTCAAAGTTACTTACCAATTCACAAACAATTTCTCTGATAGGCTTAACAATTTCTCTGATAGGCTTACTAGTTGTACGATGAGGTATACTTATCTTAGACCTATTGATTGAGTATTTTGTACTTATTTAACAATGCACCATCAAAATCATAGCCAGCCATTCCAAATAACATGTTAATAAATAGACACTATGAAGTCATTCCTTAATCTTTTAACTTAAGAAAGTCTCAGTAGCCAACCATTCCCAATCACTCTTATCCACCCCATTTGACACATCTTATGGAGCATCGCAAAATGGCTTTGACTTAATATTTTTGTGTAGTGTTTTTCTCCAATTATTCACAACATTCTGATACAAAGCAAGACATGTTCTTTTTTATCATCCATGTCGCCACTACGAAATTTATCCTATAATATTTCACAAGTATTATTAAACAATTCAATAAATATAATTTTATTTTATACAGAACTAAATAACCAATACCATATTGAAAAATATTACTCAGTCCTTATAGTAACAGCATCTCACATGTGCTCTAACTTATATTTTTCAATATCAGTCCATGAGTGTACCACCTATGGGCACGTATTATGATCACGAACAAAAATACCCAGGTGTCTCACTAATGAGGAATAATTATTTCAACTACTTGATTTTGATAAAAATCGATACTTAACGTTTCTTCGGGTTTGATTTGTGTATCATTTTTACAAATATTCGTTCCTCTTACTCTTTTTGACTTTTCAGATTCACATGCACATGCAAACTAATTTAATCATACATAAACAAAACTTTCATTACAGTAAAAATAAAAATAAAAAATACAATTAGAGACAATAATACTTATTTCATTTGTCTAAGTATGTTGCATCACTTCAACTTCTAGAGGGCGAGGAACATCGTCTTCAATTGGATTAAAACCTGGAGGTGAAATTATATTATTCTGTACTGACTCATTTTTATAAGATGGTGATGCAATAAAGTTTTTCCTTTGGCTAACTGAAATTTTCTTTTGATCCCTTAATCTTACGGAAGCCAAAGACTATAAGATTTTCTCTTGTCCCCTAATTGCTAAGGCAGTAAGTGGAAGGTGTGTAGGCTGATTTGATCCCATTGCAGAATTATGAAATTTTGATAGATTTATATTAACTTGATAGAAAAATGGATTGTAAGTTTACCAAACAAGAGGAAAATTATTCAAGGGGACCAAGGTAGAAAAATCCTATAACTTTCTATATTTTTGTCATTGTAAAAAGAAGCTTAAACTGTCCAACACTTGTAGTTTAGGAATTTATCTTTAAAAAAATTTATGAGTCAAACAAAGAAAAGGAGAACAAAACATCTTTTGAATAGTCAAGCTATAACACAACTTGTTTTATTACCAAATTTTATGTCTTGAGGTTAGGAAATCTGTTAGAAGTTGGTTAGGTACATGGACTTGCATTGTAATTAAAGACAAAATGTGTAATAGTTCACTGACAAAACCCAAGAAACCAAATAATGCTCAGCCAGCAATTACAATATGCATATGCTAGTAGATTCTAAGACAAACATGCATACCACATTTATAGGCACACTGGGAAGATCATTCATATCTCAAAATACTACTTCTATTTTTAAAACATAGGTATACTACAAAATAGATCAAAGTAAGTTAAATAAGCAGACTACTTTAGGTTCTTAAAGGATCCAACACTCGTTAATTTAGACAAGAAAACACTAATTCTTAAAAAGAATAACTTTAAGGGAGGAAAATACATTCCCAATATCCCTTAGTCCCTAAGATGCATGTATTTTGGATCACATAATATAACTTTAAGTCCCATCTAAAGCACAATTTTCACATCCAGATAGCCTCATAAGCTATTTTATAGTGAGAAAAAATAGAGACTCCATATCTTTTATCTTATAATTCCTCTACCTACATTGGTATTCACTTGAGTTTCACTATACAATTTGGACAGATGGGAATGAGGCAATTACATTTTGATTTCCTTATTTTCTTCTTAAGTAAAATTTTAAAACTTGTAAAGACTTGAATGAAAGCAATTTTGTAGAAAACAACTTAGACTCCATATACTGCATAAGAAGACTGACAAGAGCATTGTCTTTTGAAATAGGATCATTTATTAAAATAAAAGTAAGTTTGAGACTTTGGACTGAGGATATTAATCTCTAAATCTTGACAAGCAAAGAAGCTATGGGAAAGATTTTTGCATCCAAAGGGGTTCTAAGAAGGGGCCAAACCTTGCTTTGGTCCCTAGTCATGGAGTCAAGGGAAACTTGAGTAGCCTATTTGCCAAAAAATAAATTAGTTTTCATTTGTAAAAGATTTAGGCAAGTAGACTGAAAAAAATTATTTATCCTTTTAAAACACTTGAAATAGGAAAATCATGCAAACAGTAGTCAAGTTTAGAACATACACAGTAATGAGACATATAGAAAGACTTAGTAAAGTAAGACACATTACAGAAAGACACCATGTAGAGAAACAAAATCGAAAACACAATAGAGTAAAACAATATGAGAAATCACATTGACCTTGGACATTTCAAGGTAAGATAATGTGTAAAACAAAGAAAACTTGGTGTATAGTATGGTGAGACTGCGAACAAAATCAATCCTACTTAGTACACGACATGGTGAAATAATGTATAAAACTAGTTTAGAACCTCAGCATGATAGAATAAGGTACAAGAAATCAGTAAAACGTGCTATAGAAAAATCATGCATAGGAAACCAAGTTTTAGAGACATAACAATAAGATAATTAGTGAAAATAGGTTGAGAACCATAGCATGGTAAGATAACATGTAAAGAAGAAGATTAGAAAACAAATCATAGTGAGGTAATAAGTAAACACTGAAAGCAACTTACTTTACAATTTACAATAGACTACCTTGTTTTAGTGTAAAAAAAAACATTTTTGGACCAAATATAAGTAAAGAGTAAAACCATGAATACAAAGGGACGGAATATGATATCCTTTAATGTGAATCACAAAGTGGGACTTGTAATATCAATAAATTCCACCCATCCCTTTATTACTTTTGAGATACTAATAGCACTTCTAGTAATTACTTTAGTCAGCTTTTCCACACACAACTACCTCCTAGATTCCTTATAACTCGTATAAATCATCATTCTTATTTTCCCAAACATCAAAAGAATCATAAGGTTGAACCCTTTGTACAATATGCAATCCTTTATTCAAAAGATAGGTAGTATAAATACTTGTAATGCTTGGTTGGCTAATACAAAAGACTTATTTGTTATTAAAAATCAGTGTTGGTTAACACTTATTAAGTTATATTCATCTACTTTAATTTTTCTTTCTTGATCATACACATTAAACCACAAATATAGAAAAAACATTACTATCCTTCCACCAGGAAATTGTAATTCAAGAATATCGGTTACCTCTCCATAGTAATCAATGTTTTTACTCTCTTCATCAATCTCACCTATTACAACTACCACATAATTTTTTGTTCTTAAAACTTTATCATGATCTTTCACATGAAACCTATATCTATTAGTAACAGAGCATTTGAAAATTGTCTTATATGGAAGAGAACCATGTGATAATGAAAGAAAATATTTATTTTCTTTATGTCATTATTTAAAGTACATAGTTTAGAAAATAGTACTCATAATTAATTTGAAAATCAAAATTCCTTAACTGCTCATCTTCATTTTAACCAACTAATGAATTGTCGATTGCATTCCATCTCTAAATAATTTTAGATGTATCAATTGAAATTTTTTAAAATTATCGATCAAGTATTGATAAGGCACGTCATTTTAAGTAAGGAAATATTAAAAATAAAAGTAAATTATTTGAAGGAATAATTACATGCTCAAGAAATGGTAGCACTTCTTCACAGTTCTTCAGAATGTAAAAATGTGCAAGACCAGATTCACTTGAATTAAGAATGGCCAATTTACCATGGCCTAAACAAGTTTTAGGTTGAGAAAAAATTTCTAAGCCTCCATCAAATTCAATGGCGCTTCCATCATAATTATATTCAATGTGATTAAATTTTGTTTACATTGAATGAAAATACCTTGAACATAATTCATACATTCAGTTTCTATATATCCCTCCGCTATAGAACCTCCTGGGCAAGCCATATTATGAATAAAATATATTATAAAATACAACCACACTCCACTGGGTACATCCATTGTAATGGTCCTCTTGGGCCATTACTGTGTCCTTGAGTGGTTTTGCGTTTAGAACTTTTCAGTAGCTGCCACAGTCACTCATGGCCTGCTAGGATCAACAGTATGGTTCCCTAGTAGTTCTGTTGCATTTATGTCGATTTTTCTGTTTTGAAATT
>JBDJHY010000078.1:19742974-19757286 GCA_039654485.1 Withania somnifera
GCATTACGTGCACAGACAGATAAGAGAGAATATGCTCTAGAAATGAAAAAGATAGTAGAGAGGTAAGTTTATTGTCCCAGAGTATAATACAGTTGTTATCAAGAATGACTTGTGCTCATGAGTGATCTGCTAAAGGTTTTACCATAAGGGGCAGATGTGCTTATTAGGCTATTTTATAAATTTGACGAACACGGGGCAGATAAATTTCGTTAAGGCCAATAATACATTCAGTAACTTCTCTTTGTCGTTATTGCAGCTACCACTTACCCTGTGTTCCATTTTGAACTAAACAGTGAGATAAGTATTTTAGGAGTGCTACACAGGTCCTGTTTTTTATGATTATGCACTTACTTCTTAAGCTTTGGTCTATTGTTCTTGGAGAGATAAAGATGAAAGCTTAGTAGTTTCGTCCACACTATTGCGGTTCATGGATCATTATATATACCAGCTGACATCTCGGATACTTATCTTTCTAGCTGAACTTTATATGCTTTAAAAATGTACAAACACAGGGCTGATAACTTTCATTAAGGCCATAATACATTCAGTAACTTGTCTCTGTCATGCTACTGTAGTTACGACTTATCGTGTGTTTCATTTTGAACTACACAGTGAAATAATTATTTTATGTGTACAGAGTAGGTCTTCTTTTTATATGATTATATGCTTTTATTCTTATGCTTTCATCTATTATTAGAGTATTTTATAAGCGGTATATTTTTATCAAAAACCCTCACCATATCAGAAAAAAATGGCATTCATCTGTTATTCCTGGAGAAATAAAGATGGAAAGGTTGGTTATTTCTGGTCCACTCTATAGAGGTTCATAACTGCTTATACTAGACTGGCATCTTGGATGCTCTTTCTAGAAAAATCTTATATACTTCTCAGTCAAAGCTGTACAATGTCTCCCTTTAACAAACTATTGGAAGTATATTACCTGTAACCTTAAAGAAATTGGACTGCTGGCAGAATTCGGGTCCTTTGGGGTCTGATGGTCATCTTTTCTTTATTGCATTACAACTTGCCACGAAAATATTCACCTCAGATACTGCTGTGCTGATGTAATTTTCACCTGTATTCTGAGCCGAACTAAATTTATTTACTTCTATGAAGGAAGTGGGTGTGGGTTATCATCTAGTATTCTGCTCTTCTAAGTTCGAAAGGGAAAAAAGATGGTTACCACTTATTAGTTGCTACTTAAGTTGTAGAATGAAACCAATGAATCACAGTTATTGCTTGCGATGAACCCGATACTGGAGATGCATAACAGTTAGATTGCAGTAGTACTGGGCACTAAATTAAACCTAAGAGAAGAACTAAAAAAACAGGCCTTATGTCATAGTTAGTCAGCTTACGAGCTCAACAATGCGCACAAGAAGACAGGCTGCAGATATACGTTTGGAATATCTCGCTAGAATTTCAGATTTCAGTTTCAACTGTCACTAGGTTCTAAGCTTCTCTATACTAGGGGATTGGACAAAAATATGATACTTGAAATAGAAGTCAAAGCATTTTTACAAATTGAACCGTATTTGAATATGCGTTATTTAACTTGAAGAAAAGGTTGAGATCTTGGAGAGTGGAAAAAAAATTCACTTTTTCAAATTTGAAATTCATGTTTAATCATTATTTTTTCCAAAAAAAAGTGTAATGTACTAATGAAAAGTGTTTTATATTGACAAAGGAGAGGATTGACGACTGCTTCTTCACACCATAGTCATATACCATCTTAAGATGACGACGTTGTTAACTATGATAGACGTTTATCTGTTTAAGCAATGAGCGAAATATCGAATATTTGATAGGGGAATGAAACCATTGCTACTGTCGCCCGTGTCTTGTCTTCAACTGCTATGCGGCTAATTAAAGTAGTGCTCGATATATCGATGAGTGCAAAGGCATCATTTTTTGAAGTTACGTTGACTGCAGTTAAATCATATTTGTCTTTTGCTGCTCTGTGCTCACTCTCGTCTCTGTATAAATAGATCCCATCCGGCCAGCAAATGAGCCAGAGCTGATAAAAAAAACCTAAGAAGCGCCTTCTCAAGGGCACGCATAATGGAGCTCCCAAACTTTGTCAACAAATTTATATTGCGTTTTAGAGAGAGGATTTTCCATTACTTTCCAAGTTTCCAAGTAGTACTGCAGTAGTACCACCCAATTCCCCTAATACTGTAGGTTTATCCCTTGAATCTGCTGCGACGGCCACACAACCAGCAGAGCAGCTGGAAGTGGAAGAGCGTAACCCTGTAGTTGAAGCTCCTGTAACTGATTTCGATTGGCCCACTCTATTCATGGCATTCTGTTTAGCATCAGGGATGGAGATAGCGTCATGAGGCTTAGCTTAACGGTCACCGGATCCACCTCTTGCAAGGTGCCTTACACTCAGCGTGGGATCGATAGCTGACAACATTAAGAATTGCTGCTGATTATAGGGTCATCCTCGGTGTTGTGGGATTACCTGGGCTGTGTCTGGGCACTGAGTGTTTAGGGGGACTACGGAGCCGTTGAAGCACCTCGACATATAAGGGGTTGGATGGAGATAGCTCTGTATTCTCAACAAACAGGAAACACTATTCCTTTGTGTTTCCAGCTTTTGTCATTTACTATTTTACTTGCCTTTGCGTTACTCTTCGTTGGAAGATACATAAAATGCAATTACCCTGCGGAATCCGAATTGCTAGAACGAGCAGGTGTTTTATTTGCAGCAACAGCATTCTACTTTGCCATGACAGTGCCTTTCTCTCTAATTCTCAGATGTTGTTCATGGGGCGTCTATTTCTTCTCCTTGCTTGCTATTGCTATCTGCAACCGTTCCTAATGGGCTCTAGTCAATGCCACCTCAATTTGTTAAACGTATTTCATGCTATTGCTATTTTTGGGTAAATAAAGTGGTTGTTGACCTACGTGGGGTATCATCAGTTAATGGTTATGTATCGTTCTTATAAATATAATTAGTTCAGTTTATCTTCCTTGCCTTGCGATTCATCATGTGTGTAAACTCCTTAAAAGTAACAATTGGATGGGTTCGTTTTTCTTTTTTGCATTTTATATAAACATAAAAAAAAAAAAAAAGGTATTTTAAATTATAAGCTTCAAAAAGTATTTTATCAAGTCAATGGATCGTTCCAATGAAGCACTATCTGTAATTGACTACAAGTTAATTAATATTGAACTTTTTAGTGAGTGATAATTTTGGATAAAATTTAATATTTATTTTATTTTAATTTATTTATTTAATTTTAATGAAGGGGAGGATTAGAATAAATGTAATTAGAACCTTAGAAATTTAGCACATCGGTTTTATTTCTTATTTTTTTAATTTTAATAAACATATAGTATTTAAAAAAAAAAAAAAGAACCTTGAGCAGCTTTAAATTAAAGATAAAGTGAATAGATTAAAATATGTTTTTTAATTTATAATATTAAATAGGATGTTGAAATTAAAATTAAAGAGCAGTGAACTAAAAAGGATAATTGTTAGATTAATGGAGTATGTTTTTTAACTGACGTAAATTTTGATGGAGTATGTTTCAAGAGAGCATTTATCAAATTGTTAGATTTGTGATAATCTAATAATTTAATAGGACACGCTAATTTCACTTTGGAATTGACGTGTACAAAATTGGTTAAATTCGAATAGGATAAGGGATGTGAAGGCATGTTTGATGTCCACGCTGGCGAGCTTCCCCACGGTTCTGCCGACGGCGGCGCCGATCTCCTCCTGCCGCCGCCGCCGCCACCGCCCCCATTTTCAGACCGTCACTTTTAATCCAAAAACCAAAAAAGGCACGTTACCAATTACCTCTGTTCCAAAATCAGCAAGCTCATTTTGTACTCCAACACCTGAGGAAGATTCTATAACTGTTACCAAACCAACTTTGAAGAATCAGATTAAGAATCAACTAACTCTCTCCGAAGAGATTACCCAACTTTCCGAATCCAAAAGCTTGTCGGAAGTTTTCCGTGCGTTTCAAGAATATCTCAAGAATGGGTTTTACCACTCGTCTGAAAAATCAGAGGCCTTAGGGGTACTGTTAAAGGCCTGTGGTAAACAGAAGGATATTGAAACGGGTCGTGAAGTCCATGAAATGGTTTCTTCTTTGACCCGATTAACAGATGATGTTATACTCTACACGCGGCTCATCACAATGTACTCAATGTGTGGGTATCCGTCCGATGCTCGCTCCGTTTTTGATAAGTTCAAAAGCAAAAAGCTTCACCAATGGAATGTTCTTATGAGTGGGTACACAAAGAATGAGCTTTGGTTTGATGTTATTTGTTTGTTTATTGAGTTGATGATTTCAACTCAAGATAGGCCGGACAATTTTACGTTTCCTTGTGTTATTAAGGCTTGTGGAGCCGCTTTCAATGTGGGTTTGGGGGAAGCTATTCATGGGATGGGATTAAAGATGGATTTGGTTAGTGATGTCTTTGTAAGTAATGCGTTAATTTCTATGTATGGGAAGTTTGGTCTTGTTGAGGAAGCTGTGAAAGTGTTTAAGCATATGCCTGAGAGGAATTTGGTTTCGTGGAATTCGATGATTTCTGGGTTCTCAGGGAATGGATATATTGAAGAAAGTTTTGATCTTTTCAGGAATATATTTACAGGGGATGAAGTTCTCGCTCCAGACACTACTACTATGGTTATTGTGCTGCCAATATGTGCAGCAGAAGGGGAAGTGGAATTTGGGAAGATTATTCATGGTTTAGCTGTAAAGCTAGGACTGGGTAATGAGGTAACAGTGAATAATTCTTTAGTGGATATGTATTGCAAAGTTGGGTACTTTGCTGATGCACAAATTCTGTTTGAGAAAAATGAGAGCAAAAATGTGGTTTCTTGGAACTCGATTATTGGGGGTTATTCAGGAGAAGTAGATGCTGGAGGAACATTTCATCTTATGAGGAGGATGCAAAGTACCCGTGAGTATGTGAAGGCGAGTGAAGTCACGCTATTGAATGTTTTGCCCGTGTGCCTAGGGGAATCAGAGCAGTTGATAGTGAAAGAACTGCATTGCTACTCGATTAGGAATGGTCTTGAATACCATGAGTTGTTGACAAATGCTTTTATAGCTGCCTATGCGAAGTGTGGATTGCTAAGGTATGCTGAGCTTGTATTCTATGGAGTGGCGAATAAGACAGTAAGCTCTTGGAATGCACTGATATGTGGCTATGCTCAGAATGAGGATCCATCCAAGGCTTTGACTCTGTCTTCTGAAATGATAGTTTCTGGCTTGCTTCCTGACTTGTTCACTATTGGTAGCCTTCTGTTTGCTTGTTCCCACTTAAAACTGCTACATTGTGGTACACCATATCACAGTTTTGTGCTTAGAAATGGTCTAGAAACCGATATGTCTACACAGGTTTCCCTAGTTTCATTTTACATGAATTGTGGAAAACTAGACCTGGCACAACGTCTGTTTGACAGGATAGAAGATAAAAATGTGGTATCCTGGAACGTGATGATAGCTGGTTATTTGCAGAATGCACTACCAGATAAAGGCTTTTGTCTGTTCCGTGATATGGTATCTAATAGATTCCTACCTGATGAAATTTCCTTGACAAGTGTATTAGGGGCTTGTTCAACATTGTCTGCTGTCAGGCTGGGAAAAGAAGTTCATTGCTTGGCATTAAAAACTAACCTTATTGCGGATAGTTTTGTCCATTGCTCAATCATAGACATGTATGCAAAGTCTGGATTCATAGGAATGTCCAAGTATGTTTTTGACCATATTCCACTCAAAGATATAGCCTCATGGACAACTATAATTACAGGATATGCAGTTCATGGACTTGGAATGGAGGCCATTAAGCTATTTCAGGAGATGCAAAAATTGGGCTTCAAACCTTCTAGCTTGACATATGTCTCTATTTTAATGGCATGTAACCATGCTGGGCTCATTGAAGAAGGTCGACATTATGTTAGAGAGATGCAGATCTTGCATGGTCTAAAACCTGATTTGGAGCACTATGCATGTGTGATTGACATGCTGGCTCGTGCTGGACAGTTTGGTGATGCCTTAAACCTCATGGCCAATATGCCTATGCTGCCAGATACTCAAATTTGGTGTTCGTTGCTCAATTCATGTATAGTTCATGCCCAGTTAAATCTTGGGAAGCTATGTGCTAAGAAGTTACTGGAATTAGAGCCCAAAAGAGCAGATATTTATATTTTAGTATCCAATTTTTTTGCCAGATATGGGGACTGGGACTCTGTTAGACAATTGAGGCAAAAGATGAAGGAATTAGACTTGCAAAAAGAAATCGGTTGCAGTCAGATTGAAATAGGAGGAAAAAGCTATAACTTTGCTGTTGGCAATATTCTTTCCAAGCCATAATAGTTCTAGTGAAGATTGATGTGCCAAAGGGAAACAAGTGATTGGTTAGTGCCTGAGATGAAATGACCTTTCAGCATTTGAATGGAGAGGATAAATAATAATATTTAGGTAGCTGCAAGAAACTGTTTAGTAATCACTTGTGACTTGACTCACGTTCTTCTTGTTTGATGTCTCAAAATCTTCCTCAAGGAAAACAGTTCTCAAATTGCCTCCATGTGCTTTATGTTAGTGACAGAATGATTGTTCACAAGGCTTGGAATAGTTTCTCTGGATACATGGATGAGTCCATTTGATCCATTTTTGTTAGCCACCCTAATTGTTCGGATGTACATATCAGATGGAACCATATTACTTATACGCTAGTTTGGCTTGTGTTTTTGATAATTCGTCAGTAGAAATTGGTGGTTGATTTCAAGACTGACTCCTCCAGTGAAGATGTTTAAGTTTTCAAAGAATCATCTGACGAGCAGTGTGGTAAAAGATGTTTTGAAACTTAAGAAGTTCAGTTTGGAATTTCAGTTCTCAAAGAGGATGAGAAAGAAAAGGATGATATTGCAAGAGCAAAGAATTTCATGGTAGTCTTATTCACCCTTCCCTCACGATACTACTTGGTTATAGTTCAACAGGAGTATTTAGTCTTGCAAGGTGATTCTTACTGACTCTCACAAGATTGCACATGCCCCATTCTACTCGAGCCAGAGTGTAAGCTAGTTATGCTTTTGGATACTAGACTCAACATTCGGGTTGTTTTGTGTACCTCCCCCTCCATGCCTTGGGGTAATGATTCCTTTGGCATTACAACCTTTACTACAATGGTGTTGTCCATATATCAAATTATTTTGTGGATTGAATTTTACTTGACAATCTACGGCTCCATTGCGTATAGTTGGAGCAAAAGTTCTATATAAATGTATCATCATGTTACTAAGAAAATTTGCGTTAACCTTGCACATTTATACCTGTAGAGAGAGGAACCTGTCATTGATTTTTCACATGGTTAACTTTTTGTTAGGTTGTTTCCGAAGCTTAAGAAAAGCAATAACACAACATTTACGGAGACATAAGTAGTAATAACAATAAGAGTTAGTAAGAAAATCGAGGCATAAAAGATAAGTAGTCATAATTAAAACTATTAATGAGAAACTTGGACTCGTAGAAAAATAAAAATATCGAAAATAATACTAATACCACTAGCAGGAGAAACAAGACGTGAAATTATTTATTACTAGCTTCCTATCAAATTCTCGATCTTCACACACTCCTATCACGGGTCATGTCTTGAAGGGTTGCCATGTTTTGTCTGATTACCTCTCTTCAATACTTTCTTTAACCTACCTCTAGCTCTCCTCAAGCCCTCCAGCGCCAATCTCTCACCTGTTCTTATTAGGACATCTGCAGCAACATCAATCTCTCACCCATTTTTATTAGGGCATCTAAAGCAATGTCAATCTCTCACCCGTTCTTATTAGGGCATTTGTACATCTCCCGTTGACATTTCTAAACACCATACTACTTATAGGTTGAGGTAATTTTTATGAAAATATATTATCTTAATTGTCAATATATAAAAATATTCTTAAATAGAGTTCCAAATATAGTGGTCCTAGTTTGTAGGTAATAAAAGGTTATCAATACGAAAAGATATGCACACCAGTGTAACATAACAAAAAGAAATCGAATAAGAATCTATATAATTTAATTAAATAAATTTAAGTCTTTTATTAAGATTTGACTTTAGACGTCAATTTATTGAGTCACTCCTAAATAACACCTAAACATCAATAGATTAGGTCGGACAGATATAACTTTAATTGTAATTAGGCAAACTATGTTAAATTATAATTGTTTATGAAATTTTCTTTTTATTTTCATATTGTTAATGGTAATCCTTACATTGTTACCCACAAAAATATAGTTAAGTAAAGATTAATAAATTTTATTATTATTTTCTTGTTTTTTGGGAAATGGTTAGATATCTAGATAAATAATTGAATGTTACTACAAACATGCAATATATGTAAGTAGATAATTTTGATGACTGACTTTGATAATTGGAAAATCAAAGCCTTTTGTATTAGTTTTATTAGAGTTGATTATTTGGATTGAATCTTTAACTTTTCACTTCAACATAGACTATATGTATGGTATTATTTTGAGTCATTTGACATCTGCTTGTTGATGGTACAAAATTAAGGTAATTAGCTCATGAGAGTTTAACTGTCAATTTATGGGTTATTAAGCGGCCCTAAGTCGACGATTCACCAGGTACTTGTATTAGTATGTCGTCTTGCTAGTTGAAACTGTTGAGCGGACACATCACGTTTTCCCTGTTCATGTTTGCTTGCTCTACTACGTCTGCTGAAACTCCTCTGTGGAATATTAGGGTAATACTATATTGAAAGAATGCCACTATAAATATAAATCAACCTTGAGTAGCTGTTTGTTTCTAAAGAGCTTTAATGGATTCTTCAGCTGCAAATTCTGTATCAAACTCTCCCATCTCCTCCGCTCCTCAATCTCCCCCGCCACAACAACAGGTTCCCTATCTCATTCATTTTCCCTCTTCTTTTGTCAGGACTACTTATAATTCTTTTTCTTTTTGTATTTTCGTTTTTCTGTAGGAGGTCCCAACTCCCACTGTTGTAGATGTGAAGAAGGAAGTCATCGAAGATCCTCTTGAGTAACTCTATACCCTTCTTCGATAACTGTTTTCTTTCTTTATTTTTTTGGGGGGGTGGGGGGTTGTTGAATTGTCTGTTTGGTGGGGAATCTTAGTACTCCCTCATTCTGATTTTACTGGCACTGTTTGATTGACACGACATTTTAAAAAAAATTGTGGTCTAAAATCATTGTTACATATTTGTACAGTTTGTAAATTTTAAAAGTAAAAGATTTAGCTATGATAAGTGACATTTTTTGGGATATACTAAAAAGGAAAGGTGTCACTTAAAATGGAACACAGGGATGCCTCATTAGTTGATGGTTGGCTACTGAACTTTCATCCGGTATCTATTTGGCCGTTACTTTGAATTTTAAATTTACTGTATAATTGCTGATTTCATGGTCGTAACTTCAATTGACAGAATTTAAGAGATTTCTTGCTATTAATTCCTTCATTTAAGAATGTGTCTGGGGAATTGACTCGTAAACAATTATTTAATAGCCTCACAAGGCAGGGTTGAGGCTTGCGTGCACACCACCTTCCCCAGACCCTACTTGTGGGATTAAACAGGATATGTTGTAGTAAAATAGGAAATAAAATATATACATGTCTGATAGACATCTGTTCAAATGTTATCTGGCATTCTTCTGTGAGTTGTTTATCACCTACCGACAATTGCCCTTCTAGTGTAAATGATGGGAAGATACAGAGAAGGGGCACAACTAGAATATTGTTGACATGACATTTAGGGTTCAGCCGGAAGAAATGCTAATAAAGGAAATGTATCGTAACAGATTTCCGATGATGATGGTTATTATGGAAGGTGTTTGGAAAATTTGACTAATGAAAGCAGGCATAGGTTGTCAAGGTAAGAAGGAAAAACACTGACACTTGAGCTTCGTAATTCCTTTGGAGCCCAACTGAAGTTATGTTGGTCTTCTTGTGAAGACAGCCTAGAGTCTATCTGGCATCGTGTGCGACAGCCAGATTTAAAATAGTAAGATGCTTACTGATTCTCTTGTAAGGTAGTAAGTGAAAAGCAAAACTGGTTGGCTACTCTATTATCTTCTCCCAAGTTAATGTCCTACATGCAAAGCGAATTCGATGTTCAAAACTACAATTTTTCGGCGAATCATCAGAACACATGCTCAATATTTAATGACAGTCTGTATTTTAACCGAAATAGCAACAGCTTCCTGTCATGGCATTTGTTAAGTGCATGCTTATGAGAGAATCTCTTGAATTATCCATTTTAGCTAAACTAGTAAGCACAAAGATACTCTCTATGTTTTATGAATCAAATAATGGATGAGCTATGCATTATTATTTCCACAAGTCTAGATTTGCTGGACCTACCGGTTTGTTAGTTGTATAGGGATAAAGAGGTAAGAGTATAGTCACATTAATCCTACCTTAAATCCTTTCCTCTCGATTGTGGTCCATTAGTGAGTATATTATCTTATATTAAATATGTAAGCACATTGAAATGTTTTTAAGGGGATTTAGGCTTTCTACTACTTGAAAAGTTATGCTAAAGCTTTCTGAAAGTCGAATACTACCTAACAATGTGTCTTGGCCAATAGATGCATTCAACTGTCACATTGAGGGTCTCAACGTGCTTGAGGATATTGTGGATTAGGAAGAGAAAAGAAAGAAAAACTTTGATAGGAGAAGAATATGAAACCCCTCCGGTGTTGCATTGTTTACGGGATTGTTGATTGATTTATACGGCTTGGAGTGTTCTGCTAATTTAAAACTTTAGCTAAACTATTACCATGAACAATGATGGAAATCGACACATGGTTTGGAGTACTCCCTAGCCCAGATTGCTACAAAAGTCTTCCTATGAGTTAAATTGATACAAAATGCTTTTCTATCTGCTAGTTCATAGTCTTTCATGGTGTATGGAGAAAGTTATCTTACGTTCATTCTTGTCAATTATTAGAGGCAATACACTTTCCTTTGATTGAAATATACTTTGTCCAGTATTCATTATTCTTATAAAAATACCATACTACTTCGAAGGTCAAACTCTTAAACCCGTCCAAAACCAGATCTACCTTTATTTTAGACCCCAATTTTCTTGTAAACACAGTGGTATCAATTGTACCCTTCATATCTATGCCTAATCAAACAAAAGTATTTAATTTGGGAGGAGTTCTGAGAGCAACGTGTTGTGTGTCTATCACTGTATAACACATCTAAGTTTTCATGTTAGGCCATCCCTAGACCTTTTCCGTCCTTTTAATAACAGAAAATTATATCTTTTCGTGATGCTGCTTGCTGTGTAACAAGTGTGCTTTTCATCTTTTATGAGTTAATATATTGTATGTGGCTGTTTTGGTGATAGCTAAGCTCAATACTAGTAGTTTTCTACACTCTTGCCAGATCTTTTATTTGTGACCATTGATCTGGGCATGTTAACACTACCCATATCTGACTATGCTATGGTGGCTTAAAGTTTCTGGTTATGTGGACTGGGATCTTAGTGGTGCTAGTGGGAAAGTCTCCACTGGGCCATCTACTGCAATTAAGATTTACTTGAAAATTCTTATTAGCCGTTCTAGATGTTCGAACTTTAACTTTATTTTGGTTTCCAATGAAAATTATAATCCCATTTGAGCTTTTGATTTGCTACAACAAGGCATAAGAAAACTTAATATTGAAAGAAAAGTGTTTTTTTTTTTTTGGTTATGCTTTATTGAGAGTTATTAGTTGTCTGTGATGGTTAATCTTAGTCTATTAAAGGAAACCAAAAACAACATAGGTCTATTGTACTGATAAAGGGAAAAAGAAAACAAAAGCAAGACCTACTTTTAAGTTCCTCAAGTCTTCTATCTATTTAAAAACTTAATCTGAACTCGATGGAGGTCCTAACTCTCTATTTGTTCCCATTCTGTGATGTAGTGATATGGAGAGTCAACAATTTGAGAAGTTCAAGAGGATTGAAGCTGAGACAAGGAGATATTTGATGTCCAAGTACTTTTCAGACAAGACTATTTTTGAAGGTAAATAATCTGAGAAAGCACTATAATAAGGTCAAATTTGCTGTGTTAAACCACAACGGTTGTTTTCTTCTGGTTGTTGTAGGTGGATTTTTTTGATTATTTTGTTATGTCATGGAACTGCATTTACTTGAGGGATACTCCTATGAACATTCACGTGTTTTAAAGATGTATATGTTTATTGGGAACTCCCAGCATCCCTTCCCTAATTTAAGAATCACTTTAAAGTTTAAGTGATGTGGAGATTCGCACATTAGTTGCATTGCTCAACTTTCAAGTCCTCGACTCCTTTGATGCATTTGACCTTGAGAAGCAACTATTGTAAACTAATTCTAAACAGGATATAAGGGCTTTGAACAATGTCAGCCTTTTTTCCATAAAATGTAAAGCAAAATCATTGGAAGACTCGTGGTTTACCAGGACATCTTAGATTAATTTAGCTGTGTCATTCTGGTTTTAGCATAGCAGAGCTACAAGTTAACTGGGACATGGACTAGACACTCTCCACAATCAACAAGAAAGTGGGGGTAGAAAAATAAAAGTAGGTATATTAGAATAACCAGTTATTAGCAGATTAATTGAGAGGTAGTATCTTTATTGAGAAAATCATGCTTTCACAATTAAGTAATGCTGTGCTCCCTTAATTGTTACTGAATTCAACTAACTCTAACACCTATTACACCTAACGTTGTGTCTTAGTGGTCACTAAAATGGGTTGAGAACCATGAGGTCTCAGTTTCAAATCCCAGCAGAGACAAAAATGATTTCTCTCCATGTGTCTTAGCCTTGAGCGACAGAGTTCGCTGGTACCTGTTGTTGCTGATGGGAGCTAACAGGTATCTTCTGGAATTAGTTGAGGTGTATGCAGGCTATCTCGGACACCACTGTTATTTTTTTCAAAAAAGGAAACAACTAACTCTAATCTATCACCTCTATAAATGTCTTACTGCAAACTCAGAACTTAGCATGTCTAAATAACCTTTTTCGTATAGGTATGAGTTGTAAAGTTGCTACATAATAGGGTATTGTCACTTAGCGTGCAAGAGGAAGAAGCTATTAGTGTTGGGGTTGCAATTGTATACCCACGAATTTCTTAGGTCAATTGCAGTTGGCCTATTATGTTATCTGTTGTACCCAAAGGGACAATTGCAGTTGGCATTAATTGCTGTGGATTGTTTCTGTTAAAACCATTAACCAGGGGCGGAGCTAGTATGAGCCCAGGGGTTTCATCGGAGCCCCCTTCGGCAGAGAATTACGTTGTTTATGCTTGGTTAAAATTACTTTTTATCTATATATCATAGATATTGAACCGCCTTTGACTTGGTCGTGTGTTTACTTTTGAATCCCCTTTAGATTTTACCCCGAAACTGCCATTAACTAGTTTTTCCTTCCCGAAGTAGCGAAGCAATTATTATTGACGTGATCAACTTCACTGACAACTGTTTGCAGGAAACATCTTTGATATAAAAATGGGTATAAACGGAGAGCAAGTAAAAGTAAGCAGGTATAAATTTTTACCATATAAAGGATATATACAGCATGTTAGTTGAAATGTATTTTGTTGTTGCCTCAACAGCTCCTTCTTTTGCCAGGTTTCCTGGGTACCAGTCATATGCAGATCCCGCGAATTTTAATGATGACAGCCGTAGCGACTCAGTCTCTACAGTGGAAACTCCATCCCAGATTGCTAATGGGCAGCAACCTTCCCAAAAAGGCTCTCAATCCTGAAATCTCTTTCATTCAATAATGTCCTCTTAATCAGTAGGAATCTCCTGTACTTATGTTAAATCTGAAAATGTTCAAGTAAATCAACTAGCTATGCCGAGAAACTTGTGTAATTTCTAGCACTATCCTTGGAAAAAGAACTTGCTTCGTTTTGAGGCATAGTTGTAGTAGTTGTTTTATGCAAGGACAAGATAGCATTTGCAGCGGTGGTTGGTTGTTTGTCCCTAACTTAGGGTGTGTTGTTAGGAAGAAAAATGTCTTCCATTGAAAATGTTCTCTTAGTAAATGTTTTTCAAGAAAGTGCAGGTTATGAAATATCTCATGGAATTATTTTATCCTATGTTTGGTAATGAGTATTAGTTAGTTCGAGCATTATTTTATCCCGTATAGAAGGTGGGATAAATATTTCATATATACTTGTTCTGGCTTGAACAGTATCATGTTTTCCCTCTAGAAACCCTTGATAATTGATACTGTTAAGGGTGTCGCCTAGTATTAGTCGACCTTAGTTCTGTTAAGCGCCTTATGATGATTAAAACATTTTGAGATTATAAACTAATTGGCTAAAAGAAAGGTATG
>JBDJHY010000078.1:19770267-19781250 GCA_039654485.1 Withania somnifera
GGATAAAATGTTTCATAGTATATATTGGCCTGGCTTGAATTATGTGATGTCGTTCTTCTTCTAGAAACCCTTGATAGTTGATGCTGTTTGACTGTTGGTGAATATTAGTGGACCTCAGTTTTGTTAAGCGTTGGCTAAAAGAAAGGGTATCGCATGAGGATTTATGGAGTCCACCCGCTGAAACTCAAACCATATTTGTTAACCCAATTAATTTTGGTTAGTTACATTAAGCACGTTTCAAGTATTCAAAGTTTCAGCTGTTTCAAAAGTTACCGAAAGTTAAATAAGTTCTTATGAATATTTTGAGCAGAAAAAGTTTCTTGGCTTGATATTTATCAGAATAGTAATTCCAGAATGAGCAGGCGTTCACTTAATTTTCACTTCTCTTCAGCAATGGAAATGTAAATCCAATAGTCCTTCAAAACCTATATAAACAAATAACTACTCTTCTTTTGAATTGAGAAATTTGTTTGGAAACTTTTTACACGTGACGTACTCCATATATCATGCTTGGAGAGGACGAAAATACTAATGCAATAGTTGGAGACCTAGTTTGGTGGAGAAAAATGTGTCTTTATTAGGATTTGGCAAAATTTGAATTCGTGGATGAAAATCTTAAAACACTCCTTAATAAAGATAATTCAGTATCGAAATGACGGAATGGACTAGTCATTACTACTTACTTAAAATATTCCCATAAGTAAATAAGTAAAAGCTCCGGCCTCCACCCCGACTGCTCCGCCACCGCCTTGTTGCTCACCGTCGCCATCTTTCTCTCTTGCCGTTTACAGATCTCTGTCTCGCTCTTGTTCCTTACTTGAGTTGTGTCTCCCTGTTTTCATTTCGGAATTACAGATCATGCTGGACACCATGCATCATGAAGAGGTCACAGGAGATGTCTAGGCAGAAAGCTGAAGATAAGATAAAACAGGAGAGGTTGCTGATGGCTATGGTTGATTGGCATGATTTTGTTGTTCTTGAGTGTATAGATTTGCTGATGATGAGGATCAGGATTTAACTCCATCTATGACCCTTGAAGAGGTTATGAGGAGGAGCAAAATGCCCGCATTAGAGCAAGAAGAGTATGTTGAGCCGGTGGAAATGGAGATGGATCACGAAGAGGTGCACCTTGTTGAAGAAGGTATCATGAAAGCTAAAACCATGGTAATTGCAAATTTGTGAGATCCACCAATGCGGATTGTGAAGGACTGGAAGAGGCCTGCAAGAAGTGGCCCAACTAACGGTGCTGTTCTCCCATATAACTGGTGAGTTAATACCTATTAATGAGATGTCTGAACATATGAGGATCTCTCCCATTGATGCCAAATACAAGGAACAGAAGGAGAGGATGTTTCCAAAGATTAGGGAGACAACTCTTGCTCAAGATGATGATATATCTAGGAACATTATTGAACACTTCCGGATATATTTGGTAATACAGAGGATGAAGTTTCAAATGCTGTCAAGGCTGAGATTGAGAAAAAGAAGCCAGAGCCAACGTAAGTCTTATGGGTTGGTCACACAGGTAGCATTGATCGCACTGCAAACCACGCAATGTCTCAGAACTCTAACCATTCCTGGTCCTCAGGCAACTCCACTTCTCAAGCCCGGTCTTCCATCCGTTACCCTCTCGCAGACGTGCACTGAATATTCCTAGGTCTCCTAATAAGCACTAGGCCTCCACTCCCATCAGTGCTGGATTTCCTCAGGTTTGGCTCCCAATTCCTCCAATGCCACAGACCACAAGTCCTGAAGCTTTAGAGAATTGAAGAAAACAAGCATATAAAGATCTAACAGACTTGAGCTCTCCCCTACAAAAGAACAACAGACCAGATTAGCATAATCTCGCGGAGGATCATTCAACAATACCTCCAACAATGGCTATGAATTCACGTAATCTTCCTGTTCCTTCCACCACCTCCTGGATCACAGTTTACGCCTTTGGGAGCACCTTGACCCTTTGTTCCCCTCCCGATGTCCAAGACCAGCCTATGGTTCTTCCTCCTCCTATGTCGCAACGAACGTCGCCGCCACCTCCAGAAGAGGAAACCCCTCCTACTCCTGAAGAGCCAGAGTCGATAAGGCAAAAGCTTGACGAGAGTGTTCTCATTCCTGAAGAGCAGTTTTTGACTCAGCGCTCGGGACCTGCAAGGATCATAGCATTTTTGGTATCAATTGGTGCATTTCATGATCCCTTTTTGTAGTTTCTACTTGCTTGGCACCATAGAGGCATCTTACATCCTCCTTTTCTGCCCGGAACACCATTCTTGACGCTATACTTCAGCTCAATACAAATGAATGTTTCTTGCATAGTTTTTGGTGCAACATGGGAGAGGAAAATATGTTGGAGCCTGAAGCCATTTTTTTTGGGAACAAACTAAAGAGAAGTGTTGTATAAACTAGAATGGAGAGATCATGTTATGCCAGTGGCCAGAGGTGTCTATAGTACTTCAGCAAGTAGTTTCTCTAACAGCCTATCGTGGAAGGAATGCAGTGAATATTGCCACTCGACCTCAATTTGCTAAAGGCACCTTCTTACATAGGAAATAGAGGAAATGAACATTTTTGTTCATCTCGAATGTTTCAAAAAGAACCAAGCTAAACAACCAAGTTCAACATGTGGTATGGATGTGACAATCAGAATATTTATGGAATAGCATATTGTAATACCATTAATTCTCACTATCAAACTAGAACTTCAAGAACTATAATTTACAAGCTGCCAAACTTAAAATAATATATCAGGCTGGACGAGACAAATTCTGGACTTGTCCGCGTTTTAGCGTACAACTACCAAGCTCCATTTAAAAATTCCCCATGATGTGCAACTTAATAAATTCACTCTCCTAAGAAAATAAACAAATGGAGAGCTCCAAATTGTTTTGACAACAGTGGATGGGATTAAGGTTCCCTTCGCTCCGAAACAAAGGTTTAGTCATCCAAACAAACCTCCATAAAGCTTCTCTCCAACAGCGAGTAACTAGACCATCATCTTGTTGGCCATATACAGTACCAGCGCTCCAGTCATTCACAACCTGATGGCATTTGGGGAGAGGTGTTAGATAATTGCAAGCAGTCATAATCCTAGTGAGAACTCTGCTTTGCCCTGCCAAGTTGTGAAGTAACTGAAAATATACATGATGACCCAAACCTACAATGTCCTTAGAAAAATGAATATGAGTTTAAATTCAATGAGGTAATGAGGACATACACTTTAAACACATCCAAAAAATCATCTATTTGCAGTAGATAATAATTTAGTCGTAAAAGCATAGTACATGGAACTCTATCAATGAAACTGACCCAATATCTTGATAGCTACAAAATACAACCACGGATTTAAATAGAAACACAGCAAAAATACATGGATAAATTGAACTAGTGCGAAACTTGTTATTTAGTCATCCACAGCCTCATCTTGCCATGCCTGGATCAGAAACTATCATGACACGTTCACAAGCTTGCTCATACATGCTCTCATGTCTAACACACTTAACTGCAACTGCTATTGAAGATCTGCTTCTGCATATACCAACATATTTTGCATGTCTGATAAAAAGTGCTAGACGTCTCGAAGACTTAGCAAAATCCGAATTTCCTAACAAGTATCTGATTTTGTTAGTCTTCCAAAGTGATTGCAGTTTTACTTATGCTCAATCCGTAGCAAAGACTCTCACCGCAAATGACTCCTCTTTTTCCAATGATTCCTTGGTCCTCAATTTCCAACTATTCCAGTCTTCAGTGGCAATTGAGAATCCATGATCAAAACAAGCAAGAATATCTCATCTTGAACATCTGTAAAAAGAGAGAACCAGGACAATAACTAGATAGCCCCTCAAACTTGGCACGATATAGAGGCTAGACACTCCAACTTAACAAGCGACAAAATAGACACTTCAAATCGACAAAAATGTGTCTTAAACAGATGGATCATCAAAAACAGACACCAGAAAATTACTCGTTGATGATGTGTCAAAGAACGAAATACCTCCTACCCCACCGTCTTGGCCATGGAAGCTAATTTGAAGAACAAACTTACCAACTAAAGTCATCTGTTTTGCCTGGATAGCTCTATATGAAGCATGCTTGACAGGGACAATATCAGAAAATGGAAAATACAATTGGCAAACAGATGTTACATGTGTACGTCTAATGGGTAAGGTGTCAACCACCTCTTACTCCACTGTACAGCAGCCTCAGATACATGGAACACAATTTTTTTCACTTTTGGTTAATCCCTTTCAGCCCAAAGAGGCTAATAGGAGCTGGAACAAAGTTGACAAGGCCATCAAGAGCATCTGGGGATGGTTTCCTGGAACTATTTTTCGGTGCATCTGATGAGAGAGAAATCGGAGATGTTTTAATTTCGTATCAATCCTTAGAAGCACAATGTTTAACCAAACTTTTTTGCTGGCTCAAGCTGACTCCTGTGTCAAGCACCGACCACTTTTTGGATTTTGTCAGTTGTCATAGCCTAGTTTTTATTTACTAGAACTGACAAAGTGTTTATTTATGTTCTTTTGCTTTAGTCCATGTAACAACATCAACAACAACATAACCATAGTACATGTGCTAGGAATTAAACCCGAGACCTCAAGTGTTCAACCCTACGTCATTGACCACTAAGCCACACCCTAAACTTGAGTTTCCGTCAGTTTGATATGATTTGATTTAATGAGTGAAAATATTGTGAGTGTGGGGCTATGGCATTTGTTGCTAAATAATACTGATGAGATTGCTTGGTTGAGGGATCATTCCTCTCGAGGGTCATCTATAGAGATTGCTTACTTGAGGAATTCTACCTCTTGAGGTTATCTAAGAGATGAGGTGCTTGTTCTGGATTCCTTAATTGAGGGTCTTGGCATCAAAGAGCCTTTAGTTTTTAATTAATTTCATTCTTGTGTCAATCTATCTATCTTTTATTGTTGTTCTTAGATTTAGGGTTTTGTTTCCATTTCTACATCGCATCATTTATATACACATCAAATAGACGGCCGGATAGGAAGTATTGAATTTGATCCATTTGGGGTCATTTGGATGCTTAATTGGTATATGAAGGCTGTTACTCCGGTGAATCTGGACAGAAAAAT
The DNA here is from genome assembly GCA_039654485.1 of Withania somnifera. Taxonomy (NCBI): domain Eukaryota; kingdom Viridiplantae; phylum Streptophyta; class Magnoliopsida; order Solanales; family Solanaceae; genus Withania; species Withania somnifera. The sequence continues at coordinate 19,775,358 of JBDJHY010000078.1, forward strand.
CTCCGGGGCGGCAAAAAACTATCCAACCTTTGCATTTTATCTCTCTTCCCCCTCTATTCCATATGGTGAACTATCACTTTTATCATCGCCGAAGGAGTCCGGGAAAACCCACCAGGACTCATCTGATAGCTTTTCACACGCCCAAATGTAAGTATAAACACCGATGTCAACATGAGGTGCTCATCTGAGACACTTCTGTCAAATAGGGGTGTCTATCCGGTCACTAGTTAAGTTGGATGTTATACAAACAAAAAAAAAAAAAAAAAACTTTTCCTCCTCCAAACTTGAAATTACTTTTACATGGTTCAAACATAAGAGCTACAGAGACTGATTGATGAATATCAATGAGTCTTATTATCTATGAGCTTTATAAAATCTATAAGGTGTAAAAGTAAACTTATAACGGAAAAATCAAATTAAATAGACAATTCATTCTTTATCTGAACTTGCTTCATATTTTAAAGTTTTTTTTTTAATGAATGCTTCACATATGAAGTTTTAACTATGTACACAAGGCAATAAGACATCCACAAAGTACTGCCATCAAATCATCCAGTATATTAACAATCTTAATTCAAAGAACCAACAAGTACTTCCAAGTTCCAACAGCAGATGAACAAAGAGCAGACGCGGTGCTCAATCAAGCTGACCAACTCTTTGAGTCTGGACCCTTCTCCTCCTCTCATAGCCAGGATCATCAGTGGGCAACTCATATCGACAAACTGGACAGGTATTCCTAATCCCAAGCCAAGGTAGTATACAGTCACCATGATACCTATGAGCACACGGTAACTGGCTAGCCTTTTCTCCCAAATTCATCTCATCCTTGCAGATAGCACAAGTAGCATTGTTCTTTTCTAAATCATCTTTACTCACAGCCACATTTGGAAGGTCTCTAACAAGAGTCTTGGAAGCTGGTGGTTTTCCAGCAAATGAACCAATCTCACCCTCTGCAAACTGTCCGAATAATAGCTCATACTCAGTAGTGTAATTGTTATCATCTTGATCAATATGAAGACCCAAATTGAATTCTCCATTTCTAATTTCTGGGTCAGGCTCCAAATTCTGAACATTCAACAGAAACTCCCACTCCAAATTCTCCAACTCTCTAGCTCTATCCTCTCGGGCAGCAGATTCAGAGACCTCCTCATCATCTAAAAACATGCTCAGAATCTCTCTCTCATCAACTCTTCCATCAATTTCTTCCCACTCAAAGTCCTCATTCACATCCCTATGATCCTCCAACTGAAACGAACCCCAACACAACCGAAGACTCGGGTCATCACTCTCATTATCACGAATATTCTCATCTTCCTCATCATCATCATCACCATCACCTTCCTCCACATCAAATAATCTACCTACAACGCAGTTCTCATCACAATCCGAATCAGATTCATCCTCCACAACCCTCAACCCACTAACAAACTGCTCCGGCCTATCACAATCTTCAACATGGAACCCAGAATTATCAGCACGGTCACAAAGACCTAACCCAAACTCTACATCCAAACTACCCAACCCCATAAACTCATTCCCTTCAATCAAACCAAAACTAGCCTCCAACTCCGGACCCTCAAGGAGTAAATCAGGATCCGAAATCACACGGTTCGGCGATTGAGATTGCTCAACCCGTTGCTGAAACATGTCCATAACAAAGTTTACCTGGTGCTCCCGGTCCACGCTGGTAACAACCGGTTCAGAAACAAAACCGGTTCTCCGACGAGAAGCCGAAGAGATTTGGGGACGGCGAGGGAAATCAGAGAGATCTGGGGGAGCGTAAACGAGGAAGTCACCGAACGTGAGAGGCCAGTAAGGAGGAGAGTGTTGGTCCTCAACGACGGCGTTGTTTTGATGATGGATAACGTCGTCTTCACCGTCGTTGAGAGAATTAAGCAGGGAAACGGAGACCTGAGCCATTGCTGAGGAAATACGATTTTTTTGTGTTTTTTGGTGTGTGTGTGTGTGTAAAGAAATCCCCTTTTTTGGCTTTTTACTTGATGGTTTTCTGGTAGGTGTGCGTGTGTGTGTGTGTGTGTGTGAGAGAGAGAGAGAGACAGACAGACAGACAGAGTGAGCAGATGATTTTTCTTGGCGTGTGAAATTACTCTATTAAAACATCACAATTCCTTTCTTCTCCCCAATTAGGGACAACTTAGAAAAGAAAATTTAATTTTATGTCTTTTTTATGGAAAATATAAAATATTTTTATTTTTTATATATAAAATTTAATAAAATTATTATTTTATAGTGGTTCAGATATCTTAGTTCTTTGCAAGAATTGCATTATTTAAATCACAAAAATGCCTTTTTATAAAATAAAATCTCTTTAAATTAGTCAACCGTTATTACCGCTTCTATGATAAAATGGCTTTAGGCCGCATTTTTAATTAATTAATAAGAAGTAAGAACTAATATCACCAAATATTACCCACACCATTTGATCACTTGGTTTGGAAGATGATAACCATGATATGATATTTTACAACTTTTATTTGTATTATATTTTTGTTTTGATTTTATGTAAAATATATTATATGATAATGATTTAATTACGGAATAACTTATTTTTTTATTCATTATAAAAAAAATTAATTTTTTAATCTTTTATCAATAACTGATTTAAAATAATCTTTTTAAAAATTTATTTTATAGAATAACAAGAGATTTCATTTCCTCTTTATTACATGATTAAGAAATCATGAAAAGTTCAACCACCAATTTGATAATATTGCATAGTTATCTAATATAATTTTAATTTTATTTACTTATTATTTTATTATTTTGTTCTTTCTTAAAATAGCTTTATTTCATATCTATTCTTTTTAGCTGGTAAGGACAAAAAATAATAAAATCTATCCAAATATAGGGTTAAAGTACAAATTCATCTAAGTGTAACGCATGAAAAATAAAACAAAGAAGTGAATGTTGACAATGAATAGCGGCCAATGGGATATTGTTACACTTGACAACTACTACAGGGATGCCTGACAACCTAATGCTGTAAAGTGCATACTCATTTCAGCATTATTGATGATTATCAGATTCAATAATCGAGTCTTGTCAACTGTTTTCCCTATTCTATTGCTTAAATAGATACAAGAACTACCAACAAGCCTAATATTTATACAACTTTCTCTATTACAAAAGCAACTAGCAGCAGTCGTTTCAGTCAAAAAGGCATCATTATCTGTTAGCTTTCACCCTTTTCTTTAGGGAAGCAAACAAGGATGTATCTTGCTTGTTGTTCGATGACCTTGCAAATGGATTTGAAGAGAGTTGTGCCATTACCTTATTGGCTTCTCCATTCTTAGCTTGTACTGCATCCTCCACTTCATTTGCATTTTCTAATTTTTCTTCATTTTTCACTTCATCAGCCTTATCTTTTTCATCCTTCACTTTCTTAGCATTCTTCATATCGAATGCACTTCTGAACTTCCTTGCCATTTCCAATTTTCTGGCTATACCGTTTTCTGCCTCTACATTTACATCCTTGTTTGGCTCCTCCAGAGAACGTTTTTTCATAAGAGGAGCTAACAAATTTAGGGACGGAGAATCCCGTGATTCCAATCTTTTGCTGCTTTCAACAGTAACATGGGACTTGGTTAATGCAGCATGGGCATTAAAAGAGGTATCACCTTTCAACTCAGCAGATGCAAGAATTGTGACACCAGTTGTTTCATTATTCATTCTTTCCTGTAGAAATACAATGTAACATGAATAAGAAATGTGAAGTTAACAAATATATGACACTAGTATGCTTCTGTGGAGGTCACAGTCCCTACCTCCAATATGGCATTAAAACGCTCTGCCAAATTTGGCAGTTTCAGTGCTGTAACAAGCTTTATAGCACCTTTGACTGATTTTTCCAAAGCCAGAAGTTTAACAAGTTCAGTAGCTCTCACTAGCTTATCTCCTGATAACAGAGGGCAAAGAAGCTCATATTAGAATTTAAGAAAACAGAATGGAAAAGTAGAAAACTGAGGTACTTCAAACTTGCTGGATCCAGCTTTGCAGAAAACTGACCATTGCAGCAGGACGCAATGAGCCTCAGGATGCATCGATCAAGAGCAGCTTCAGTATTAAAAGCCTCGTCATCAAGCAAACTGGTGTCATCGCTAGCAGCTTCCATTTCTTCAATTTTGTTCTGAATCTGAATGTAAATCCAGCAAACGGCATATCAAACGATGAATTTCCACTGATTTTTCTAGAAGCTGTAAAGAAATCTTAGCATGCACTGGTACACATACCCGGTGGAGATGAATGTTATTCATCATAAATTCATTCTCCAGGTTTTCTGCTCCAAGGTCAGATGAAGCAAGAGGAAATGAAAGATCCAACAGTGAGAGAATAGGTTTAGGAGTAACCTGAAAATACAGCCAGAGGATTAGAAAGGTGTTTCCATATATATGGCAAGAAACACAGCAAGTAAGCATCATACCTCTGGAAAGGAGTCGGGAGGTTTGCAAATGACACAGAACAACTTGTTTGTGTTTAACCCAACAACCCAATAGTTTTCTTCTGACTTCTTCAATTTGCTGGCACTGAAATTTCAAATTCGTAAATGAAAAAAGTTTTTAACATCAATGCAGATAGTGGACAAACAGGGAGGTTATTATACCTGAAAAGTGGAAGCCAACTGCCACCATATTGATTAGTAAAGACCCTTAGCACACCCTACATTTGGAGTTAAGAAACCGACTACAATTAAGCAATCTTGAGAAAAAATCAATGGACTCGGAATTAATTTTCAATGCTTCTCACCTTAGAGTCAAAAGAACTAAGATGCCCTTCTTCACTAAAACCAAACCATGACAAACAGGAACCAGGAGTCAATGGAAGTCTTCCTCGGCAAGGTTGTGTTCCAATGCAAATATTGAAGACTCTAAATTCAAGAATCTGTATGGAATTCCAAGTAGTTCTATTATTAATACACCAGTCAACCTTTTCACCAATCGTCATCAATAGATCAGTCCAGATCATACTGGCATATATTAAGTCTAACTAGAAAGTCCAAGTTCAGTATAACTGAAGAGAAACAACTGTTGTATAGCAAATCATGTGATCTCCAAAATATGGATATGGTAATGATCTGCCTTGGAAGTAAACTTTTTTCAAGTAGACCCTAAGTCTTTGTCTTGAACTCCATCCATGTTATTTAGATGACATTTATTCTCTTCATACAAAGTCAAAAACATATGGAAGGAAGAGGCAAGCTTAACATGCAAAGTACAAACGCTTTTCACTGTGTTCAATCATTGGAAAGTAATATCCATAAGCCTAGAGAGGTCAGAATTTATTAAATTCTTTTGTTTAAGAAAAGAAGTATAAATTAATGACACCCCTTTAGTTATTATTCAGACAGCATGAAAATCCAATCAGAGCACACCATGGACAAGGATATTTCGATTAATCAGTTGTAAGAATCCACTGTGATGACACAATTTTGTGATGGGTAATCTACGGTGACAACTTAAAAATTGACCTAATATCTCCTACTAAACAGCCACTGTATAGCCTCATTGGCATAATTCTTCATATTCTGATAGTTATATTGGATTTTATAACAAATATCAACACATGAAACAAAAGATCTTAACAACATGACATAATACTGAACTATACCTGTTCGTTCGAGGGAAGAGGGGGAGATGCATGTGTGACAACAGCAAGTTCATCCTTATAGCCTGACACAGTAACCACTGGTCCATCAAGGGAAAGAATATGCCTCTTGTTTTTCGATCCAAATAAAGAAAAAGAACTGTATCAGTTATCATTTCCAGAATAATCAAAAGACTGGTTATGACATTTGAAATACTCCACCTATTTGCAGTTGATTGTCATAAGCCTATTCGGGGAATGCTAAAACAATGACCAATTTCACAATTATATA
>JBDJHY010000078.1:19781350-19791925 GCA_039654485.1 Withania somnifera
GGGCCAATCCGAGCCAAAAACCCAGACCCGACCATGGACTAGCCTGGATGGCCCGAAATTAGACCAAGCACTCCGAGCCGGTCCTTGGGCCGGTCCAGGGTTTTTAGGCCAGTTTCCAGGGTAAACCCGAACCGACTGCAACCTTTAGATGAAAATGTATAACGGCTAATGAGACGTTACATTGGACAATTACTACCAGAATGCCTGACAATCTAATGGGGTAAAGTGCACTTAATTCTGCATTATTGATGATTATCAGATTCAATTCTCGAGTCTTGTCAACTGTTTCCACATTGCATTGCTTAAATAGAAACAAGAACCTACCAACAAGCCTAATATTATACAACTTTCTCTATTACAAAGCAACTACCCGTCATTTTAGTCACAAAAGCATCATCTGTCAGCTTTAGCCTTTTTCCTTAGGGAATCAATCAAGGATATGTTTTGATTATTCTTCGGTAACTTCGCAAATGGATTTGAGGAGCGTTTTGCTGTTTCCTTATTGGCTTCTCCATTCTTATCTTGTACTACATCTTCCACTTCATTTGCAATTTCTAATTTTCCTGCATTTTTCACTTCATCCGCCTTATCCTTTTCATCCTTCACATTCTTAGCATTCTTTGTATCAAATATACTTCCGAACTGCCTTGTCATTTCCAATTTCCTGGCTTTAGCGTCTTCTGCCTCTACATTTACATCCTCGTTTGGCTCCTCCAGAGGCCGTTTTTTCGTATGAGGAGCTAACAAATTTGGGGACGGAGAATCCAGTGATTCCAATCTTTTGCTGCTTTCAACAGTAACATGGCACTTGGTTAATGCAGCATGGGCATTAAAAGAGGTATCACCTTTCAACTCAGTAGATGCAGGAATTGTGTCACCAGTTGTTTCTTTACTCATTCTTTCCTGTAGAAATTCAATGTAATATGATAAGTAACAACTATAGGACACTCATGCTTCTGTGGAGGCCGCGGTCCTTACCTCCAATATGGCATTAAAGCGCTCTGCCAAATTTGGCAGCTTCAGTGCTGTAACAAGCTTTATAGCACCTTTGACAGATTTTTCCAAAGCCAGAAGTTTTACTAGTTCAGTAGCTCTCACTAACTTATCTCCTGATAAGAGGGGAAAGAAGCTGATATCAGTATTTAAGAAAACAGAATGGGAAGTAGGAAACTGAAGCATTTCAAAGTTGCTGCATCCAGCTTTGCAGAAAACTGACCATTGCAGCAGGACGCTATGAGCCTCAGGATGCATCGATCAAGAGCAGCTTCAGTATTAAAAGCCTCATCATCAAGCAAACCACTGTCCTCACCAGCAGCTTCCAATTCTTCAATTGTGCTCTGAATCTGAATGTAAATCCAGCAAATGGCATATCAAATATGAATTTCAACTGATTTTTGTAAAAGCTGTAAGGAAATCTTAGCATACACATACACGGTGGAGATGCATGTTATTCATTATAAATTCATTCTCCAGGTTTTCTGCTCCAAGGTCAGACGAAGCAAGAGGAAATGAAAGATCCAACAGCGAGAGAATAGGTTTAGGAGTGACCTGAAAATACAAACAAAGGATTAGAAAGGTGTTGCCAGATATATGGCAAGAAAACACAGCAAGAAAGCATCATACCTCTGGAAAGGAGTCAGGAGATTTGCAAATGACACAGAACAACTTGCTTGTGTTTAACCCAACAACCCAATAGTTTTCTTCTGACTTCTTCAATTTGCTGGCACTGAAATTTCTAATATGTAAATAACGAGTTTTTAACATAAACGCAGTCAGTGGACAAATGGGGAGGTTATTATACCTGAAAAGTGGAAACCAACTCCCACCATATTGATTAGTGAAGACCCTTAGCACACCCTACATTTGCAGTTAAGTAACCTTTTCTTTTAAACTGGTAACTTGACTTCAATTAAGCAATCTTAAGAAAAAACAATGGTCTCAGAATCAATGCTCAATGCTTTCTCACCTTAGAGTCAAAAGAACTAAGGTGTCCTTCTTCACTAAAACCAAACCATGACAAACAGGAACCAGGAGTCAATGGAAGTCTTCCTCGGCGAGCTTGTGCCCCAGTACGAATATTGAAGACTCTAAATTCAAGAATCTGTATGGAATTTCAAATACTTCTATTATCAATACACAAGTCAACCTTTTCTCCGATCGTCACCAATAGATCAGTCCAGATAATACTTGCATATATTTGTTTTTATGACCGTGGTGTCAGAGTCAGCTTTCGCGCACCTCGACTAAATCTACAAAATACCTGTCACTTCCCACCAACAATAGGCTAGAACAGATGGGAAGAATTATACTTGCATATATTAGGTTTAACTAGAAAGTCCCAAGTTCAGTGAAACTGAAGAGAAACAACTGTTGTATAGCACATCAAGATCTCCAATCAATATGAATATAATCATCTGCCCCGGTAGTAAACCTTTTTCAAGTAAACCCTAAATTACTAATCTCAAACTCCATGCATTTTATTTAAATGACGTTTTTTTCTTCATACCAAGTCAAAAACATCTGGAAGGAAGACACAAGCTTAATGTGCAAAGTACAAATGCTTTTTTCTGTGTTCAAGCATTGGAAAGTAATATGCATAAGCCTAGAAAAGTCGGAATTTTCTTTTTCTGAACTTGGTAACTTCAGAATTTATTACATTCTTTGTTTAATAAAAGAAGTATAAATCAACAACACACATTTACTTATCATTCAGACAGCACGAAAATCAGATCAGAGCACATCATGAACAAGGATATTTCAATTAATCAGTTGCAAAAATCCACTGTGGCGCAACTTAAAAATTGACCTAATATCTCCTTCTATTAAACAGTCACTATATAGCCGTATTTGACATAATTCTTCATATTCAGATAGGCACGCAGAATTTTACAAGGCATATCAACACATGAAACAAAAGATCCTAGCAGCATGACATAATAATGAAGTAAACACCTGTTCATTCGAGGGAAGAGGGGGAGATGCATGTGTGACAACAGCAAGTTCATCCTTAAAGCCTGCTGCAGCAACCACTGGTCCATCAAGGGAAAGAATATGCCTCTTGCAATTCAATCCAAATAAAGAAAAAGCACTGTCTCAGTTATCAGTTCCAGAATAATCAAAAGATTGGTTATGACATTTGAAATACTCCATCTATTTCAAGTTGATTGTCATATGTCTATCTCGGGTAATGCTAAAACAATAACCATTTTCACAACGTATAATATATAATCAAAAGTATAAATAAATCAAAAACCAAACCATTATACAAACTGGAAAGGATTGCAAAGAAGTAATACAAAATCAAGCTGCACCTCCATTAACTATTACAAGCAAATGTTATATTCTTAATATTACATGAAATCAAACAAAAGATTCAATTTGAAGCTACGGGAAATTATTATTAACACAAGTGAAACCAACTTAAAAACCTAAGGAAACAATATCTGAACATATATACCTGCAAGCCACCCTCTGTGAAGATGCGAAGAAAATTACAACTAGTAACGGCAGCTACCCAACCAGTTCCTAGTGCAACTGCTCTTACTTCTTCCTCTTCAAATCGCATTGACCACTGATGTGGGCATAAGGAAATCAGAGTTAGCCACCAGAAGTAATAAGTTTCATAACACTAGATTCTTTAAACAATTTGGTATGCACATACTCCAGATATACACATGGAATAACAGATTAAATCACTAACCTCACTGTTATTAGCCCAGGTACCAAAAGGTCGATACATGAGTGTACTCATATTCTTTTCACCCTTGCACGGATTTGCAAATACACTTCCATTTTCATTTAGTGAAGCCATTGTGAAACCAAAATAATCAGTCATTGCAGGGACTCGGGGACCACTATTTGTGTCATGAAAATCAATCTGCATTGAGTTATCATGTTAGCTGAATAAGTAATTCATATAGGTCTACGGCAAAACATTAGATGAATTGCTATCTCAACATTGCATGCACCAAGAATTACTAGCTGTTTTTCCTTCATTAGTTTTGTTGTCAAATTAAGGATCACAGATTCTAGCCATGAAACAATTAAAAGACTACCACTTCAGATTGAAGATGGTAAGCACAAAGTTCAATTTTGTATAATAAGAACAAAATTGACTAATGGGAGTAGAGTTTTAGCATAGAAATACAGACAGACAGACACAAAAAACAAGTAAATGAACCGCAATACCTCTATGTGAGAGTATCCACCATGCTCCATCGTAGTTATAGAGCCAAGCATGCTGTAACATAGAAAACGCCTTTTTCCAGGCAGTTGTGGAGTTGCGCCTGGAAGAATAACTTCTTGCATTTTTGGCCCTGCAGAAATTGGCACATTCTTGAGCTCATTTCTTTTATCATCTGAACCATCTCTGTGACCATGAGGAGCCTTCTTGCGAGGTTCAACTTTTGGAAGTAACTCCAATTCCTCATTAGTGTCTTCTTCCCAATCATCAGTATAACTATGCTGTTTGCGTAATCTTTTTCTGCTGAATGGTTCAGATTCACCGTGACTATCTTCTCCAAGATCACTTATACTACCAGATAAACTTAGGTTTTCTTCTTCTTCATCATAGAAAAGAAGACCATGACCATTTTTAGACATTAAACCAGGAATGTCTTCCGTGGGAGATCTCATTGACGAAGGTACAGCTGATTCCCAAACACCATACTTTCCCATGATGTCAATTACTGCTAATGCATTGCCAATTGGTTTCCAAGCTATACAAGTTACCCTGTTATCAAATTTCTGCCGATCAATATCTTGTTTCTTAACAATATCCCATATCAAAACCTGTCTATCTAGTCCAGAAGTGGCCATGTACTTTCCATTTGGCGACCAAGACAAAAAGCATATGGGCTGTATATGATCACCTCTAAGAGAGAACAGTTTTTCTGCTGTGTCTCTGTCGTACATCACCACATCACTTTTCAAGCCAGGAACAGCTAATAGCTCCCCATCAGGACTCCAGCTAACAATATTCGTAGAAGAAAAATCAGAACCAATGACAGGAGCTATTCCTTTTAAGACGTGAATTGTATTCCCAGACTGGAGTTCCCAGAGAATAACAGTCCCTATTGAATCAACTGAAGCCAGGTATTCACTTTTGGGATCAAAAGCTATGCCAGTGATGGACCCTCTATGTCCTTTAAGAACTCTTGCAATCGAGCCATCAATAGTATTTATAAGTTTGATGCCATCATCATCACCAGCAGCTGCCAGCATAGTTCCGGATCTATTGAAAGCAAGTGCGCGTATAGGCAATGTAAATCTAGTAATATTTGTCTCGAACTCCCCACCTGATGCAAAACTCAAAACAACAAAGAAGTCAAATGATGAGCAGCTGGACTAACAAATCAGATGTTCTAAATTTGGCTTAAATAGCCAAGTATATGCCTCTATTTTCAATTTATACAAGTCTTCCCATTTCGAGACATTTTAAACTGTTTGATATCATATCCATAAATCTAATTTCACAACATTCAAGAACTCAAAATTAATTTAATTTTTTAACTTTGAATATGATGTGTTCACTTTTCCCAGGCATTCTTATCATTTGGTAGATCCGAGTCCATGGGCTAGTCTTGACTCCACTTAGCTATTCACTAAGCTTTCTCTTCAGTCTATCTTCAAAAGTAGAGAAGGTTTAGCGGTCAGTAAGAAACTCCTCAATCAAGACGAATGAGACCTTTCATGAAAGTTTTGGTTGGACTCTACAACGCTATGCACCATGCATCACCAAACTAACTTTTTAACCATCACTTCACTGTTTTCCAGAAAAAAGAGATCAAGATGATTAGGCAGCTATTAAAAAGTTGAGCTATATTTTCTCTTTCTTCAGCTTTTTCCTTTTATGTGCATGTGGGGGGGGGGGTGCGCAGTGTGGAGGATCTGTGAGTGGGGCGGGATATGGGGACAACCTTTTCACTGCAAGCAGTAAAAGAAAGTTTGATGGGAGCCCACAATCTCACAGAACCTAATTAGAGAGTTAGCAGAGATAATTCAGCCCTTAAAACTGTGCTCTAGAAAAAAAAGGTTAAAAAGGACAATCTTTGTATGTGCCAAATGAATAAAAACCGAATGCACCTTTAATTTCTCTTATTACCATACTATGTTAAAATTCTACGTCATAATTAGCAGCTACAAATATTGGAAAATAGAACAATGGAGCAAGCAAGAGCAGACAGCTTCTCAAACCAACCCCATACTCCAGCCTGACATTGAAATAATGTTGTGCCAACTCCCAACTCACATGTAGCTCATGAAAAGGTGTGTCTTAACTATATTATATCCATACTTCAGAGAGAAACGCTAGTCAATGTGTCACATACAAGATACACTATTGCACGGTTAGTGGTTTCCAAACCAGTGGTCACACATGATTTCTATGAAGGGATCAACTTATTTGCAGAAAGATTGACAGTGTTCAGTTAGAATAACCATGGGACAATAATAATACTATGCGAATGACTTTAGGACGATAATACTACTATCTTCCAGTGCAAGTAGATCCATATTTCGAAATGTTTGAATAACAGCAAACCCCACTCCCCCAAAAAAATCTGGTTATTCAAACAAAACACCTTAAATTATCAACAATAGTTGATCACTAGTCCAGGTCATTAACATTTGGAAACAGAAACATGTAAAAGCAACACAAAATTCAGGTATATATATATTCAATACCCAAAAAGAACACAAATTACAAAAATTAACAGAAATATTATGGACAACATTCAAGTAATTAACTCTAAATAACTCGGATAAATTTCCTTTGAGATGAGAGAAAAAGTTAGCATATACCAGGAAATTTGTAGAGTTTGACGGAATGGTCAATAGATCCAGAAGCCAGACAGGTAAAATTAGGGCTAAGAGCCAAAACGGTAACGCCATCTCTGTGTTGTCGAACAACTTTAGGGGGATTAGCTGGCAAAACAGCATCATGAATGCAGATTGAGGAATCAGACGAAGACGCAGTGACAATGTGTTCGCCTTGCTGGTCCCATAAAACGGAGCAGAATGACCCGACACCGTTGCTATTCTTGTGAGCTTCTCGAAGCTTAATGGATCTGATCTTCATTGTTCGATTAGGGTTTGTTGTTGTTCTCTTTGTTTATCTGATGGCTTTTAGCCGTTTACTATTGGCTAGAGTGTTAGGGTGTTGGATAAATGTAAAATGTTTTGGACTGGCGGGAAATGGATTTGTGAATTGCGTTAGATAGAGCGGGAAAGGAGGACAGAATTGGAATTCTAATTTGATTTCTTGCGCCATTTTACTGGACCTGATACCACCCGACAAGAAGCTATTGGGCTTAATCCTCACACAAGTCAATAACTCATTTTACCTGTTACTGGGCCTACCTAGATTGGGCTATAAAAATTACTGGGCCCAAGTGCATAGGTATCCAATTCGGATCACCAATTCAACCATTTACCCGTACATGCATTACATAATACTTGGGGGGTTTAGCCATTCCGGAATAACTTTAAGACACATACAGCGTAATTTCAGATATTTTATCTATATTTACGTTTTGTCAAGCCTAACTTCAAATAGTAATTTCAAAGTAGGTAAACATGCAAAAAAGAAAATTTTAAAATAGATACAAGTTAAATAGCAATGTCCAACTCGGATACTTTGCAAAAAATTATTTTTTTGTATACAATAAACACAGTACAAATAAAATAAAGTCATGTATTCAAAAAATTAAAATGAGAATATTTGAAAACTATTATATAGACTTTTTAAAAAAAATGACTATAGAAATTACGAAATTGCTTTTATATCGTGTAATTTGAAGTCTTCGTTAGTGGAAAATTGGTAACATGCTTCTAAGAATAGATTTAGAAAAAGCTTTGGCTTGAATGATCTTTCATCCATCAATCCTTAGTAATGTTAAACTTTCCAAGAAGTATTATCCCCCTAATTATGTCATGTGTTATTATCGTTTTGTTGCTTTCCCCATAAACGGTACTCCTAGTGAGAATATTATTGCTTCTAAAGGAATTAGGCAAGGCGACCTCTTACACCTTATCTTTTTATTATATGCATGAAATTCCTATTTAGATTAAAAAAAATTAATTCAATACTCAGTATATTAATGTGTCTAAAAGCCACTACAAGCTAGATATTCAACTGCTAGATAAAATCTCTAACTAGCCTTAAAATAAAAATAAAGTAAATACTTAAGTATCAGCTCTAATAAAATAAAAAAATAAATAAAATTATAAGTAATTAAACATAATTGACATTTCTCCTTCTCTATATATTCCTTAACCATTAGTAAAATTCATTTTTAGATAATCCATGTTGTCGTAGTTCGAAACCTTCTATTTATCGTTAAAACCATAATTAAAATATATATAAATTATTAATTTAAATAAATTAAATTTAAATTGTAACTTGCTGATCGTACGAGAGCAGAAATAATGCGCAGGTGGTTAGGTGAGAGTAAACTATTGGTTTTCAAAAGCACAAACAAAGTTTTAGCGTATGTTTTTCTACTAGAAAGTACTTAAAATGCAAGTTCCGAAAGGGGTATTGTAATTGACAAAATTTGTCATGGCATGAAGTTTAAGTCCCAAGATCGAGGAATCAGCGGCAGACACGGCGGTCATGCCAAACCAATTGCCTCAAGCATTCCACTAATGCCTTTCATGTGCCCATGTCTTGAAAAACCAACACACTTTTTTCCCTTTACCCAAATCCCAGAGTTTATTACACAAACCAAATTACGTAAACCCCGAATCAAGACTCTAAACTCCAGTATCATCATACTCCCTCTATTTCATTTTAGTTGGATTTTTTTCCTAAAAAAATAGTTATTTCAATTTATTTATTTAATTTGTAAAATCAAAAAAAAAATTATCATATTCCTCTGTGCATACTTAAATTTATATTTGAAATCAGGCTAGTTAAATTAAATAAACAGTTAGTAAATTATTTTTTGGGAGAAATGTCAAGTCAACAAAGGTTAATTAAAACAAAACGGATGAGATTTTGAATTTAAAACTTATTATGCATTTTAGTTTGAAAAAATTAAAGTTCTATTATAAGTAAAACTTATTCAAAATCTATGACAAAAATGCTAACTGATTCCTAACTCCCTAGTAGAATGCTAGTTAGAAAAACACAGCTTAATTTATTTGTCCGTACAGTCCGTGGTATATTCCTGATGTGAAGAGCCTGTAATACTACCTGGTCAAGAGCTAATTTTGGATAATTGCTCTCTAACAATTTTTCAGGAAACGAGCAATTTTAATTCTTAAGGCAAACTAAAAGACTTATTGGGGGTAAACTAGATCCTCGTGTAATATACTTCAACATAGATATCTTTTGACACCAAATATGTAATACGTAACTGTGTCACATAAAGCGGTATAGGGTTGTAACCCCTCAATTTTTAATATTCTCCTTATATTTTAAAATCATACACTTAAACACCTCTTATACCATGTACACAAACACTAGCTAGTTAAGTATTTCATTTTATAAGGGTGTTGTGTATAATGTTGAAAAACATGAGTTGCATCTGTGACTTAGTACTGTAATGACCCATTTAGTCGTTTCTTGCTTTTCGTCCTTTTTATGTTTAGAGTCATCTGGTAGTTGCCCCAAGTCATTTATAACTTGCTGGAACTGGTATCTCGGTGCCCTGACAGCTCGTTTGCCCGTTATCTCAATTTCCTTGTTTTGAAAATTCAGTTTTAAAATGGTGAAACCTGAGAGTGAAATCCTAGTAAAAGCGCTCGAAATCGAATTTCAAAAGTTCGATTAGCTCTGAAATGTCGACTTTGATCTAGGTGGACCTTAAGTTGTGTCCCGTGGTTTTCGTTTTAAGTTTGAGCTGTTTTGTGGAAATTCAACTCAGTCAAAGCTTATTTTAGAGCTTGGAACAGGATTTCGACAATTCCATCAGCTTCGAAATGATTATTTAGGGCTAGTTAGGTCATTGGTTCGCTTCTCGAGGTGTCCGGACTCATTTTGAGTTGGTTTGTGAAAAGTCTAAAATTGGCTCCTTTTGGTCCTTTTAAGTTTGGGGTCCTTTTCTGTTAAACGACTTTCCTTGACCGTTTCGTTGATTCCGTTGAGTTCGGAATATGTTTTTCACCCAAATGCACTATTGGTTTGTCAAGATTGAACCCCATTTCATTTTCGAGCCCCAACTGAATTATTTGGAAACTGTTGTTTTTTGGTGCATTGCAAACCGATTTATCAGTCATTAGGGTCGATAAATCGGTACTAGCCAGATGGGTGCCTTGCAAGGAATGCTGATTTATCGCCCATTTGGATCAATAAATCGACATCTGTTAAGGAGGTTGCCAGTCGTTCATGGATGCCGATTTATCAGCATTTTGACCGATAAATTGGTATTCGCTCTTGCTACCAGTTGCTAGGTCTTAGGGGAATGCTGATTTATCGGTATTATTGGCCAATTAATCGATACATGCGGAGTTTTTAAACCCCTATCAGCTTCAAACATTTCATTTTCTCTTCTACCTAGACTCCTCCTATTTTTCTCCCGAAATCAACCCATTTCTTGCCCGGTTCTTGCTTTGTTATGGGGTTTGGGTCTT
>JBDJHY010000078.1:19887030-19900065 GCA_039654485.1 Withania somnifera
ATTTTGAAAAACATCTGGCAGATAGTATGACTCTCAGCTTTCTAAAAAGGTCAGTTTTAAAAGATTAAGGGCCGCTAGCCTTTGTGAATTTCGAGTCTCTGTTTTTTCCAATTAGGAATCGAAGCATTGCCATTATGTGTATGAAACTCAAGAATTTGTCGTGTAGAGATAGTATAAAATCCAAAAAGAAAAAACAGAAACAGAACAAGTGAGGAACTATGAAATATAGAGAAATACCTGATTCTCTTTTTGATCAACCAGCTCTCGCTCCAAGCTCAGCCGTTTTGGAACATCATGGCTAAAGGAAATGGCATCAGCACTACCAGTAGCAGCTTTACCTTCCGTCAACAGATTAACATTAGAGTAGTCAAACTGCTTAACAATGCCCTTGTATGATTCAGGCTTGGATTCAGAAACTTTGTTCTCTAATTCTGCACTAGTCCAGCTCATACTTGAGCATATAATAAATATTATGATGGTTCAACTCACAATTTTCCAAAGATTTTTCTTCCCCATCCATACAGATGTCCTTGAAAATTTGCTGGTTGCTGTCTTGAAGAAAAACAACTAATTCGGTTTGTTTGTACTCCATATAATTCAGCTTTTAGATTGCATCTCTTTTTCTCTGCACTTGATAAAAGAACAGTCATGTTCTATCATAACAGCCTTTACATGAAAGAATTACAGTACCATACATAAAGAAAAGCTTGAGTTATATTAAATGTAACTGTTCCTCTTATATTAGAGCATTTTAATATTTTGATATATTATATTAGATGCTTCTTTTTGTTGCATTTATCTTGCTTATTATGTAGCATTTATCAACCAACATTAGTGGCTAATTTTGACTAGAATGTTAAGAGTTGCATCTTTATTTTGTGCAGTATTTTTTTCCTTCGAACGCATTTTATGCCACTTTATTTCATTGGAGTTAATGGCTAGAATTTGTGACATTTGTTGACCGTTGGTGAATGAAACAATCTTTGGTTTATTGATGAAATGGTTATACTTTTTGTCTTAAAAGCCATTGTAAACTAAGGTTTTATTCACCATTATTTCCCTCATTATTCTTGTAACCTCCACCCGTTCATTTACCAACTTTATTACCGATATTTCATTCTATTCAATTTGTGAAAGACTTCACTAACTATAAATAGGGTAGTCTGGCATTTTTTGGGATACACATGAAAAAATACAGAGTACATAAAGTTGGTAAAAAAGAGAAAATATTCTTTGAAGTGAGTTGTTTTTTTTTTTTTTGGAGCTTGAGACTCAATTTTTGTCCAGAGTTGTTGAGTTAGTTTGTGAGTAGACTGTAATATCGTAGAGGAAATAAGTCAAGAAGATTATTACTGGACCAGTGGAAATGTTTGCTACATTGTGCTTGAATCTCCTTAAAAAAGTGAGATATCCGTGTCTTAACATGAAAAAATTTTTATTAATGTTTCAATTGTATTTTTGTAATTCACCAACAAACTTTAGATCTCCAACTAACTGTGCATTACCACCATTACAGTCAATATAAGTTGAGGAAAGAGGGTTGATAAGCAGTGGACACTTCAAGGAAAAATTACTGAAAAGATCTCATCATATGGCACCTATTATTAGGCGAAATTCACCAACTCTTTTGTGGTATTACTGAAAAGGTTCGAATTTTATTGCTTCATGTGGCCAATCTTTTTTTCCTGAGACGGAAATGATAATGACAAGCAATGTCTTTCCAGTTTTCCTCAGGAAGGGAAAAGAAAAACTGGATATGTTTACAGGAAGAGCAGCGGCTTACACCCATCGGGAATCCATCTTATACTAGAAGGAAAAGAAACTAAACTCTTAACTTCAGAGTCCAAATTTATGTGATGATTGATGAATGTTTAATTTAACGATTAGCTTCGAGAAAATTGCAAATGTATCAAGTAAATAAGAAAGATTGTGGTTAATATGCTATTTAAGTCGTACAGAATTCAGTAAAGATATTAGCATCCAACAAAAAGTAAGGAGTTGATCGAAAGGAGAACACCATTGATACAGAGACTTGTGAAGAACAGAAGGTAGATTTCAAAATCAGTGACTACTAGTAAACAAACTACATGTTATTACATAGACCATAAATGACAAACCATGACGGCTTATGCGGTATCTGCATCACCTCGAAAGTGACAACATCTTGATGGAAAAGAAATTATATCCATGAAATAGGGCTTCACCAATTTCCTACCACAAGAAGCTAAGAATGAAAGTATTAAAGACTAAAGGTTACAAAAAGAAAAGCATGGAGAAGTATTGAATTGTAAGGGGAAAAAAAACATGGTACCTATCAACAAACCAAGCATCTAACCAAACCAGTGAAAGTGGAGAACCAACTACTGAGGCAGAGTAGATGACCTTAGATTACAATGTCTCAACTGTTTCTTATTTTATGCCATCACACGATTAGATTGAAAGGCTCACAATGATCAAAATACTCGTGTAGCAGTTGCAAATATATAACTTTTATTTTTATAGCCATCGTGTCATTGCCACCTTACGCGTTCTAAATCCACTTCGTTAACTATTAAGGCACACCCTTTGGTGCATTGCATATATATATAATTAACATTAGATTGTGGAGTTCCCCTGAAATGATTGTTCAACAATCTTGATTATTCACAACTACATCTCCTAATACATAAATTTTCATGATAACAAATACAAACAAGAGTCTTCCTCATCCAACAAGAAGAAAAACTACTACATAGATAATTCAAAAAAGAAGGAAAATGAGCATTTGAATTATAAAGTAATGTACCTTTTCTCTAATATACCTGATCGTAACCTGCAAACAGCCATTTACATATACAGTAAGTCATAAGTTGGTGAAGAATAGCCAAATACGAAATTGAATTCTGAAAAAGAAGCAAAACTAAAAGTCACTTTGTTAATATCAATTTCATACATTAGGATAAAAGAAGGTACATTTTATAGGGAAATATCAAGGTAATCCATGACCTGGATTACTGCCTTCCTTATTTGGTACTACAATTAGTGCAATTTGTTACTATTAAAATCAAATTAATGGTTACGTTTCATTGTTTTTAGTTTCACTTCTGGACAATTCTTTGCGTGGGGAATACTTAAATTAATTAGCCAATGAGAGCAGTTTTTGTTAGTTAGAACTGCAACCCTTAAATCATAAAATTAATATTTCATAATTTGACCCTCTAAAATATGATACAATTGTTTTCAGGGTCCTTTGGTTTGGCGTAACTAAAAAAAAATAAATTTGGATTCCCCATTCTCTACGTCTAGACCATAAAATATTTTGGGGATTAGATATTAAGTTATGTTGTAGAAAAAATAATGGTTTACGTAGAGCGTTCGATCTCGACATTTGAGTTTCTGAAATCGATAAGACATATTGTGATCGAGCAGTATTCAAAATTAAAGGTTGAAACGTATAGACCTCCTCAATAATTTCAAATTTTGTTCTTATTTTTCTACCTTGTCAAAAGACTGTCAAATTTTGTTTAATACAAGGTTTATTTATCTTCAAACATTATTCTGATTCACACCGGCACACTTCGAATGAAAAACAAGAAAATGATGATATAACATACATAAATTGTTCAAAAATTCGAAGGAGAAGTATTTAACCTAGAAAGAAATCAAATCCAAGCAAATTTCGAATACTAGGATATAACCTCAAAAAATAGAGGGTTAAAATCGATATTTGAGATGTCTCAAAATATAAAATAAAATCTGATAGAAATTTAGAAGAGATAAATAATTATTTTAGATTTTAACTTTACATACCGTTAATAAAAGTTAATTTGCATACTAATATAGTTTAATTAGTATTTGTTTTTCATGTAACTGAATGAGACTTGTTATAAATACTCATCTTTTATACCACACATAATTAAGTTTAACTCGCTTTCATTTTGTTTTACCAACAATTGCATCCTATATCAATCTACCTTTGTTCCCAATCATAGACTTCCAAGTAAATTTATTAAAGCTGAAGTTCTAGTGATGTAGCAACTATGAATAAGATAGCTACTAGTAGAACCTACTACATTAACAAGCTGTCCTGAGTAAAACTAAAATGTTAGCCTAAATAAGTACTCCCGATAATGAATTATTAATAACATTCTTTTACAACGAATTAGTTGTGTAAGTGATTTTTAAATAAAAAGTTTAAAATTTAATAAATTTATATATATATTTTTTTCGAGTTCTTTGCATGAATTTTGCCTAATATAAAAGGTATTAATCGAAATAGTGCAAATATGACAAAGCATATATAAGATTTCCTTCTACCTTTTCAGTGTTATTTGCAAATAGGAATAACGGGATTTGTGTTTTTTAAAAATAAATAAATTTAAACAACATGTCAAACATGTTTTGCTTTCATCTATTTTACGACCTGTTGATTCTTTACTTAAACGAGGGCGGCCGGCATATAGTAGGGAGAATTACACCGTAATTATCCAGAAAACGAGGGGTATTTTAGTAAATGCAGCTTCTTTATAGTTGTAACGTCCCACAAAGCAAATTGGAATGGGAAATAATTTTGAAAAGCCAAAACAGGAGTGAGCATTTTCTTTAAAAAAAGTCTGAGAAGAATCAAAGGCATTTCAAATTTCAATATTCTCAGAAATCGACAAATCTGTTTACACCGAGGAAATGTATGAGCCTCAGCAGTTGTTGGATTTACAGGGCAACAATGGAGGTTTCGGTGCCGGAGCCGGAGCTGACTCCCCTACTCTCCGGCGTACTGATTCTTCTCTCTCTAATTCCGCTGCCGGAACTGTTGACCGCATGCTCTTCAATGACCTCGTTGAGATCGTCCCTCTTGTTCAATCCCTCATTGTAATCCCTTTTTTCTGCTTCGGTTTATCTGATGTATTTTGTTGAATTTTGAATTTTGAATCTTTTTTCATGTGATTTTGTACAGGATCGAAAGGCTAAGTCTTCATTTACTAGAAGCGGTTCAATGACCTACACCAAGACGCCTTCGAGAGACTCACTTCACAAGAAGGTAATTCTTTTAGTCTGAAATCTAGAAATGGTAACTTTTATTGTGGTCTATCTTAAATATTGGTATGTGTTTAAAGTATGAAAAGTAAATACAATACTATATAAACATAAAAAAATAATTTCAACTAAACGGTATTAGTTTTTGCTGGAGAGGGTTTGGATGAATCACCTTGGTTCTATCTGGCTCCGCCCGTGAATATTGGCTGGATCAATTTTAACTTGCTGTCTTTCGTGTGTAAATTTCCTATTTTAATGTTTGTATAGATAGAAGAAATGATTAATAAACGCCAGTTCCCTTGAAACTCTCCTTTGATGGAGAAAAAGTTCATTTATCATTTCCTATGACATTATGATGCTTGAGTCGATCAATGTTAATTAATGCTTTACCTTCTTGGCAGCATTTTTCATATGATATTGAAATTGCAGCCTTTTGTCGCTTGGGTCTTTGGCATGATGAATTAAATCTAAGTCCTGGTGGGCTGAAGTTTGACTTACCTTGGACTTTAACTGCAAAGAGCTCAACCAAAAAATTCCATGGCTTATAGGACTACTAACTAACATTGTGTATGCATAAATCAATTTTCAAGTTGATAATAGCATCAGACCAGAAAAGGAAATAATACTAAGGACTTCATCCATTTTTCCACTGAATGCTTCAAATTCTATAGTGAACACATTTTATGAAGTATCTTTACTTTACTGATATCTTTTCAGTAGCTTCAAAGTTTAAAGTAGGATGCAGCTTGCTTTTAATTGATTGAGCTGTCCAAACCAAAATTTCAGTTCTGTTTAAGTGTCACTTCCAGTTTTCACTTAGGTTTCCTTGAACTAGTGATTGAATGTCTATTCAAATATTGTTAAGAGTACTTTCATCAAATTATTTTCCAGCTTGCAGCAATATAGACCCAGATTTACTCTCAAACAGATGGCTCCGTTTGTATTATGGTTCTGCCCTGCTTTTTCTCGTTGTGATGGACTCCTTGCACGTCAAAGTCTCTGCATCAGCTGAATAACTTTTTTGGGGTCCATTCTTTGTCTTCTTACATATCTCTGTGTACAAGTGAGGTACCAGAACTTCTATACTTGCCAGGCCTGAGGTATTGTTGGATTTTAACCCATTCCAATTTTGGTTTTGTCCTGATATTGAAGGCTAATCTGTTGCTGTGATGTTCCCAACAACATACCCAGTGTCATCCCACCAAGTGGGGTCTGGGTATTCAAACCTTACCATTACCTTGGAAGTTCCCATTTGATGAAAAATAACTGTTTCTACTCGGAGGTCCCTCAAACTAAAAGAGAGCTAAAGACGAAGTAATAGAGATGTCGTATATGTTACAGTGTTGCCACTCTGCAATCAATGCTTCCGGCAAGTTCAGAACTGCTCCAGAAATCAAACTGCAGCTAACCTCGACAGCAAGTACTTGTGCTTTTCTACTTCATTCAGCATCCTGCTTTCCTATAACCCCAAGCTAATTATCAGGAAAAATGATAACGCAGACTTGGAGGAATTGTACGTGTATAAGATAAATTGACACATTTTCTTTTTCGGTGGTATTAGGGAAATAATATAGATAGAGGAGGTGCATAAGAATCTCATCCTAAGTACCTCACTGGCTGTTTTAAACAATATAGTCAAGGAAACATATCCTGATACAGTTCTTAGAAGTCATAAGATTAGTATCTTGACAAAAGATCTGTGTTCTTCTGAATGAAGAAATCTGTTGGCAGACCGAAGATATCTCAATCAAGCAAAACATAGAAAGTTAAATGAAGTAAACAGAAACAGCTTGCTACTTGTGCAACTCCTTACAATGCTGCTTCTGCCTACCAACTAATTTTTGTTTTTTGATAACGTGGTGTTTACAAAAGCTTGCGCACCCCCAGTAATTCCAGAGGATACTTATCACTTCCCACCAGCAACATGTAACTCAATTCCCCAAGGATGGGACGGATGGAAGAAATCACTTAGTGTTTATCTCTGCTGGGATTTGAGAAATCATGGTTCTCAACCCACTTCAGACCACTCCACATCTTTGGGTGCTCTAACAACTAGCTTCTTCATAAGACTAAGAAAGTAAATTATTTACACACTATGTAGGGTGCTTGTTTTTCAGATCAAGTGTGTGGGTGTACTTTTTGAATATTAATAATGCTTAGAAATCAGTTTGTTGTTGCTGGTATTTGCCTTACTCATCATTGGTGTTTAAGCTTTCAAATGGTTGTCTTTGGAGATGCTTTAAGTCCTGCTTGTTTATTTATGCTGGATTTGCAGCTTGTCCTGAGTACTACAACGAATGCTTATATTGTTTGTGGTCATCCACATTTGGGATTTGAAACTAGGCTATTGAAAGATGGGCAAATTAGAGGCTGGAAAACAAGGTTCAAAATGACGCTTGAGTGACAATTTAATGTTACTAGAGCATGGAAAAATAAGATTATATACCTTCAGATTCATAACACACCAGCATTAAACAAATTTGCTGTTTCATCTGAACAAACTAATCTAGAGTCTGCATCAATAGGATTTAATATCTTACTCTATAACAATACCTTTAATGTACCATTTCTCTCCTCCAGCTCCATTTCTTCTCTCAGGTTAGTAGGTCAAGCCATCTCCATCAACTTGCTACTATAAATAAGATTGACCAAATATGATACTCCTGTAGGCATTACAGTTGGATTTGTTGTGCATGTGAAGTTAACTTTGCATTGCTTGTATATTCTTCTTTGTAAGCTTGTTATGCTAAGCAAGTTTTTCTGTTTATCTCTTGATTGCATGCAAACTAGCATTGGTTTGTTCTGGAGCATTACAGATGCTAACATTGACAACTGCTGCAGACTTCTGAAGCAAAAGGAAGGAATGCAGCTCAATCAACTGCAATGAAAAAGCATAAGGACCAAGATAGATGTGCTGATAACGTTTCAATGCTTTCCTCAAGGTCATATTTTTCAGAAAAAGATAGAGAAGAATTGATGGCTTTGAGGGAGCAAGTGGAGGATTTGCAAAAGAAATTATCAGAGAAAGATGAACTTTTGAAGGAAGTAGATATCTCAAAGAATGAAATGGCTTCTATTCATTCTAAACTTGATGAAATGAAGAAGGAATATGCAGAAAAGGACTCTTTACTCAAATTTACTCAAGCGCAACTATCTGATGCAAAGGTAAATATTTAATGCCATCATGCACCCTCTCCAAACCCAATCCCAAATTGGAAAAGGGGAAAATGCAAGTTTTTCTAGAAAGTCATTTTGTGGCTTCAGTTTAGTGTCACTCAATTACTCTTTAAACAACTAGCTCAACTTTGATCCTGTTTGGACAGTCTAAGAAAATAGAGATTAATTAGGAGTAGCTATATAATAATATCATTTATTTTCTGTTTATTATCGAGTAGATGCCAACCAGAATACGTTCTGGTTAATTTTCGTGAGGTGTTCACTTTGATCACCGCTTAGGTTGTGCAGTCATATTTCCTGGGATGTAGTCCATTTTCTCCATAATTTGATGGGTGAACCACCCGTCGGTGTCTTCCTTTTTGTCTCCTTAGGTTAAGCTAGCTGACAAGCAAGCAGCTGTGGAGAAGTTAGAATGGGAAGCTATGAATTCCAGAAAGAAAGTGGAGAAACTACAGGAAGATTTAGAGGTGGTGCAGCGAGAAATTGCATGGTTCATGCAGTTTGTTCAACAGTTGACGATGAATGGTTCTAGGGCTTATTATGATGTTATCCCTTACTTATGCGACAAGAACACTGAAATGGTAAGCTAACCATTACCTTCACCTGGTATCTTGAATGTTATAGTAACATAGTTATATATCTAATATTATGCCGATATCTTGTCCACACCTGCACACCCTTTCTCAATTTCAGGGTAGGTCATCAGCTATTTTACTTAATATATGTATCTCTTCAGCTTCTTATGTTGGATTGTAATTGTACAGGATCACCCAAATGAAATAGGAATGCAGGAAGTAGAGTTGGCAAGAGAAGCTTATATGGCAGCAATTGCTACTGCTAAAGAAAACCAAGATGAAGCATCTTTTTCCGGAGCTGCCAAAGCTAGACTATATCTGCAGTCACTTGTTCTAAGAACATAAACATGGATATTAGTTGGAAATTTAACTTCTATAGTTTGTATTACCATGCAAATGTTGTTTAAATAATTATGGTGACAGAAAATTTATCAAGCAATTATACAAGAAATGTGTCCCACGAGATTGGCTGCTGATATGTACAGAAGCTCTCTGTTGCTACTTTTTAAGTGTAATTAGTGAGTAATGTGCTGGAATTCTGAACAGTCGACCTTCCCATTTATGTATTTCAGTTCTCTTTCTCGTTACTCGGATTTGCTGCTGGAATTAAGTAAAACGTAATATAATCAAGGAAAGAATGTTGACCAACAAAAGAACTGTCTATATAATCCTTACAGAGTTTGATGAATCCAGTAAGAAAATGTCCTATGGGGAAAAGGGGGAGAACAAGGTGTCAAAATTTGCAACAGTGCTGAGGCACGCTGCACCAAGCCTTATGCTTCCCGAAACGCGGGCCTTCTTCTTCTTCATGTTCTTCTTTAGGTTTTGGCATTTGAGCTGGACTGCCCATCAATTCCCAGCCCAACCTACAATATGTGTACTTAAAAAATGTTATTCTTCTACAACTACTTGTTAAGTAGGAGAGTTTCATAATCTGAAGAAATGTCAATACTTACACAGGGAAAGCAAAGGAACCAGTGCTACCAGTGGAGTAATTAGAATCACTTGATTCCGCAGATGGAGTCGTTTTGCTTTCACTAACCTCACCTATGTGACTGATCTCTTTAACAACAGTCGATGGCCATTCCTCTTCCATATCGTCGCTCCTTTTTCCCACGCCCTGCCAACAGATTGATGATAATGAATTTTCATGGCTAACTTATCAAATTGACTCTGACTAGAGGATAAGATGAGAATATTGTTGAAGTACACAGCCCCTCAAAGTTGTCTATACCTAATGTATGCGCCGAAATGTGCCTTCTTACCTTATTGTCTGTAAAAGGAATGTCTTCTTCAGCTGTTCCATAGCTATTATCTTCATCTATGCTGCCCGTGTCGCTATGACTCTGAGGAAGGAACTCTTGTGTATTCTCTACATATTTGAGCTGTTTTTCCACAATTTAAAACAAAAAAATCATTAAAAGAAATTGTCTTATTAGTACTTGTTCTTGCATTCTTTGAGATTAATTACTAATCTCAATTTCACAAAAAGATTCACGAAGTACCTTCCTACAAACAGGCTTTGAAGTTAAGTTATCATGATCAATTTTCTTGTGAAACGCCTGAGACTTTCTATCTTCCACTATATGTATTCCTCCATTCTCTTCAAAACAAAACACTATGTAATCGTCTTCTGAGAATCGAGGCCAGTTCGAGTCATTTTCTACCTCTTGTGCTGAAACTTTCACTGTTTCTTTTTTCCTCTGTTCCATTTTCTTGTTCAACTTCTTTCGGCTCTTATCACCAATTGGATCAAACACCATCTTCCTACTCGACTTTTGAGGCGTCTTTGAGCAAAACTTACCCCGTTCTTCCTCTGCATATGTACTAATACATCATTAAAGTAACACAAAAAGAGGTAACTCATGTATAACATATGTGTATAATCAGGATATAATCTATGTAGTCAGGCTATGAAATTGTATGAAGATGCCCAAAAAAAAAAAAAAGAAGCAGAGCTAAAAAAATATTACCTAAAGGGAACCTGCACGCATAGAAACAGGAAACCCAATCTCTAATACGCCATCTAACAAGCCTGGTTACTGTGTATGGACTGTTCATTCTTATTCAGTTTACAATAGAGCAAGACAAGGGGTAAGTTTTTTTTTTTTTTTTTTTAATTTCCTTTGAAGAGAGTTAAAGGGAGAATGTCAAGGAGAGGGAATTATGGGATTTCTTTTGAATTTGAAAAAAGGAATTAAAGGAGGAAGACATGAAGCATAAAGAGGGGGAAAGAATTACAGTTGTATATACTAGTAGTGTATCCGCTAATAATTATGACGGTTATAAATTCTCTTATATGCTATTATTGAGAGTAAAACGTGGAGATATATATGGCAACTTCTCCACTCTCACTTTTATTTTTCGGACTCACTTCGGTTGGCTACATAAAATATAAATTTATCAATTATGAATTTTGTTCTACATTTAATCATGAAATATTTTATTTAATTTATCTCTTGTCTTATAAAATAAATTTCAGAATAATTTATTTGGATTACTAAACGAACTCTTTATGTTAGTGCTTTTAATGCTACATGTGCGGTCATTTTTGTATCACCATATTCTCGTGAAGCCATTGAGTTTCAGCTCTTTCAAAAGTGTATATGTGTGCTTATATTCTTTTATCTTCTTTATACATAAAGTCCACTGCTAAATAACTTGTAAAAAAATTATATATATCTATATAGGGCAGTTTCGAGTTACTTTGGTTAAAACCTATTCGCATCAGTTTATTTATGGAAAGTATAATTATTTTTTATATATATATCTATGTCGAATCCTTTCGGTTAGTTCATATATTTATTTCTTCAGATATTGTATTCCTTAACGACAATTCGGACGCTACTGATGGTAAGTGATTAGATAAGCTAACATACATGTTGATTAATTATAGTTAAATCTTAAAACTAGTGTATATCTAAACACATATCATGCAAATATATCGATTCGATAAAAACATTAGCTGCGGATAATTTTTCACCATGTTGCTCTCTACCTTTTATTGGTCAGCAAATGTCTACTAATTTTTCATTCTGATGTAAGATTTATGCAACTGTATCACATTAGTTAGTAATGCTTTAGTGTTGAATGGAGTGAAAATTGCATTGGTTCACAGAAACAAAAAATAAATTGTTCATCCAACTCTAGCTTCAACTAGTCATTTCCCCTCTTATTATCAGCCTAAGGTTTTGGGATACACCAACTATTTCAATAACACTAATCAAACATAAAAGAATGTAACTAATGTTTATTGTAAAGAAATCCAAAATTTTGGGATAAAAAAGAGTTACCAATTACTATTGATAAGTTTTGTTTTGGCTTGAGTTAAAATTTATGTTTACTTTAGTCTTTTACATTATTAATCTCTCTCTATATTTTTTTTGTATTATGATATTTTAATGTATTTCATGTCGTTCAAAGTATCATATATAGAAGACTTTTCTGATTTATTGCTATCTTTTATCTTAAATTTTTGTAGATGATTTATTGAAGTTTGATTGTCACTAACAAAATTATTAATCGCAAGCAATTTTATTTTATTTCTCGGAACTGTTTCTTCATTCATATTCATATCCATATTTATGAATGTTTGGTCAAATATTTATTTGCTTTTTCCCGTTCAAATATAAAGGCTGTTTCTCTAGCCATATGGCTAGGTGAGTCCAGTCAAGCTATCCATAACATATATTTAAAACAATTATTATTGCACTTCATTTCAAAACAAATTGGGGCTTTTATATAAATTCTCAGTGGTCGTGTTATTTTATTTAATCTCATTTGATGTCAATATCATGCAAATACAATAAAATTATCAGAAGTGCATATATTTCTAAACATAAATTTTCTAAAAGTCAAATTGCTCATAAAATTTATATGACTTACAAATTTTTGTAAAGTCAAGTTGTCATGAAAATTATATAACATCGTAAAAGTGTGAACCTTTAAAATATATTCTTCAATAGATATATATCTTTTACATAAATCTTTTTCTTTAATTATATTTACCTTTTAACTAAATCTGAAGGGGCCTTCATATATTGTTGATACGTTTTTTCTATGTAATTGTTGGTATACCTTTTTTCTCTTGACAACTTCATTCACCATAGTTTACAATATTCATGTGAATTCTCATCATGTTATTTTATTAATCTCATCTCATGTCAGTACCATGCAAATAAAAATAAGTTATTAGAAGTGGTATATTTTCTAAACATATAAATCTCCAAAAAGTTAAACTACTTTTAAGAATCATATGACTTACCGTAAA
>JBDJHY010000078.1:19900165-19913606 GCA_039654485.1 Withania somnifera
CACTGCGACAATGTATGAACCTCAGCAGTTGTTAGATTTGGAGGATAACAATGGCGGTTACGATGCCGGAGACGGAGCTGACTCCTCTAATCTCCGGCGAACTGATTCTACTCTCTCTAATTCCGCTGCCGGAAATGTTGACCGCATGCTCTTCAATGACCTCGTCGGGATCGTCCCTCTTGTTCAATCCCTCATTGTAATCCTTTCTTTTCTGCTTTTTTTAGTACGGTTATCTGGTGTATTTTGTTGAATTTTTGAAATTTTTTTTCATGTGATTTTGTACAGGATCGAAAGGCGAAGCCTTCATTTACTAGAAGGGGTTCAATGACCTACACCAAAACGCCTTCTAGAGAGTCACTTTACAGGAAGGTAAATCTAGAAATGGTAAATTTTATTGTGGTCTATGTGTCTTAAATACTGGCAACGGCGGAGTGAGGAAGGGCTTTCAACATATGAAATTAAACACATTACCATGTATGTTACTATATATGCATAGAAGATAAATTTTTAACTATGTATACATAGTATAAGTTTTTGCTGAAGAGGGTTTGGATCCTTAGTCCTACCTGGCTCCGCCCTTACTATTGGCTGGATCAGTTGCAACATGCTTGAAGAATTTCGTGTGTAGATTTCCTATTTTAATGATTGTATATAGATAGAAGGAATGGTTGATAAACCCCAGTCCCTGGAATCTCTTTCCTTTCGTGGAGAAAATTTGCTGTTTTCATTTCCTAGAACATTATGATGCTTGAGTTGATCAAAGTTAATTAATGCCTTGCCTTCCTGGCAGCATTTTTCATTTGATATAGAAATTGCAGTCTTTTGTAGCTTGCGACTTTGGAATGTTGAATTAAATCTAAGATACCCCAAGTAAAAGTCCCGGTGGACTGAATTTTGACTTACCTTGGACTGTAATTGCAAAGAGATGTTAACCAAAAATTTATAGCTTATAGGAGTACTAAGTAAAAGTCTTGTGTGCATCAATCAATTTTCAGGTTGATAATAGTATTATACCAGAAATGGAAATAATACTAAGGACTTCATCCATTTTCCACCGAATGCTTCGAATTCAATACTGCACACATTTTATGAAGTGTCTTTACTTTACCGACATCTTTTTAGTAGCTTCAACATTTAAAGCAGGATGTGGTTTGCTTTAAATCGAATAAACTGCCTAAAACAGAATCTCAGTTTGGTTTAAGTCTCATACTCAGTTTTTACTTGAACTAGTAATTTTATGTCTATTCAAATATTGTTTAGAGTAATTTCACCAAACTGTCTGCCAGCTTGACAGCAACATATACCAGATTTATTCTCGAACTGGCCCCTTTTGTATCATGGTTCTGCCCTGCTTTCTCATTCTGATGAACTCCTTGAAAGTTGAAGTCTCTGTATTCACCAAACATCTTCTATTTGGGTCCATTCTCTGTCTTTTTGCATGTCTCTGTATAAGCAAGTGAGGTACCAGAACTTCTAGACTTGCTAGGCAGGGGGTAACTCTATCCACCAAGGTTAGGAGAGATGGGAAGAAATCACCCGTGTTTTTATCTCTGCTGGATTTGAACCTAAAACTTCATGGTTCTTTGCCCACTTCATTGACCACTAGGCCACAACCTTGGATGCTTTGTTGGATTTTAACCCATCCCAATTTTACTCTGTCCTGATACTGAAGGCTAATCTGGTGCTTGGACGTTTCCACTTGATGAGAACTAAGTGTTTTTACTAGGAGGTTCCTCAAACTGAGAGTTCTAGAGATGTTGGATATGTTGCAGTGTTGCCACTTGTAACACTCCAGAAATCAAACTGCAGCTAATCTCGACAGCAAGTACTTGTGCTTTTCTGCTACATTCACCATCCTGCATTCCTGCCACTAGGGGTGTTTGGATTGACTTCTTAAAAGTAGCCTATAATCTTTTTAACTTATTTTTATTATTTAAAAGCTATTTTGTCTTAAAAATACTTAAAATAAGTCAATCCAAACAAGCTCTTATTATCATGAATAATGATAATGCAGACTTGGAGGAATTGTATGGGTATAAGATAAATCCACACCTTTTTTTTTTTCTGGTGGGATTTGGGAATCAATATAGATAGAGGAGGTGCAAAAGAATCTCTACCTAAGTGCCTAACAGGCAATTGCAAACAATCTAGTGAGCAAACATATATCTGATACAGTTCTTAGAAGTCATAAGAGTAGTACAACAACAACAACAACAAACCCAGTATGTACCCACAAAGTGGGGTCTGAGGAGGATGGAGTACGCAGTCTACCACTACCTCAGGGAGAGGTAGAGAGACTGTTTCCAATAGACCGTCGGCAAAAGTCATAAGATTAGTATTTTGACAAAACGATTTGTGTTCATCTGAATTTCTGAAATCTGCTTTGTTATTTCTGGATGGATAAATCTGTTGGGAGACAGAAGACTTGTCAATCAAGCAAAACATAGAAAGTTCAATGAAGTAACCAGAAACAGCATGTTACTCGTCCAACTCCTTACAATCCTTCTGAAAGTTATATTTGTCACTTTTTCTTTATATTGATGTAATGGTAGCAAGTAAAGTGCTGCTTCTGCCTAGCACGTAATTTTCTTTTTTTTGATTTATTCTTTTGTAATGCGGTGTCCGGGATAGCTTGTGTGCAACTTAACTAATTCCATGGGATACCTATCACCTCCCACCAGCAATAGTTTCCAAGTAATTCTTTACGTCAAGGCTTGGAGAGCTAAGAAGAAATCACCTAGTATTTTTTTCTCTATTGGAATTTGATCTTGAGGCTTATGGTTCTCAACCTACTTCGTTGACCATTGAGCCACACCCTTGGGCGCTCTAACAACTAGTTTTTTCATAAGACTAAGAAAGTAAATTATTATACACTATGTAGGGTGCTGGTTTTTTAAATCGAGTGTGCGACCGTTCCTTTTGAATACGAAAATGCATAGAAGTCAGTTTGTCATTGCTGGTATTTTCCTGAGTACTCATCATTGGTGTTTAAGCTTTCAAGTGGTTGTCTTTGGAGATGCTTTAAGTCTTGCTTGTTTATTTATGCTGGATTTGCAGCTTGTCCTGAGTACTACAACGAATGCTTATATTGTAGGTGGTCATCCATTTTTGGGATTTGAAACTAGGTTGTGGTTAAAAGATGGGCAAATTAGAGGCTGGAAAACAAGGTTCAAAATGCTAGTTACCACTTGAATGGCAATGTGAACCCAAGTATCGAAAAATAAAAATATAAACCTTTCAGATTCATAACACGCCAGCACAAATCAAATTTGTAGTTTCATCTAAACAAACTAATTTAGAGTTTTCATCAAAAGGATTTAATACATTACTCTATAGCAATGTCTTTAATGTATCACTTCTCTCCTCCTGCTCCATTTCTTCTCTCAGGTTAATAGGTCAAGCCATCTCCATCAGCTTGCTACTGTAAATGAGAAGTTAAACTTTGTTTCAGCTAAATTGTTCAAATATAATAATCCTATAGGCATTGCAGTTGGATTTGTTGTGCATATGAAGTTAACTTCGCTTCGCTTGCATATTCTTCTTTGTATGGTTGTCATGCAAAGCAAGTTTATTTGTTTATCTCTTGATTGCATGCAAACTACCATTGGTTTATTTTGGACCATTACAGATGCTAACATTGACAACTGCTGCAGACTTCTGAAGCAAAAGGAAGGAATGCAGCACCATCAATTGCATCGAAGAAGCATAGGGACCAAGATGGATGCACTGATAACGTTTCAATGCTTTCCTCAAGGTCACATTTGTTAGAAAAAGATAGAGAAGAATTGATGGCTTTGAGGGAGCAAGTGGAGGATTTGCAAAAGAAATTATTGGAGAAAGATGAACTTTTGAAGGAAGTAGATATCTCAAAAAATGAAATGGCTTCTATTCATGCTAAACTTGATGAAATGAAGAAGGAGTATGCAGAAAAGGACTCTTTACTTAAATCAACTCAAGCACAACTATCTGATGCAATGGTAAATATTTAATGTCATCCTGCACCTTCTCCAATCGCAACCCCATCCCCAAAAATAGAAAGGGGAAGATGCAAGTTTTCCTAGAAAGTCATTGCACGGCTTCGGTTAAATGTCCAATCACTTTTTAAACAATTAGCTCAACTTTGGTCCTGTTTAGACAAACAAAGAAATAGAGACTAATTAGGAGCAGCTATGTGATCATAGCCATTATTTTCTGTTTATTATCGAAGTAGATGCCAACCAGAAGTTTCAAGAAATACGTTCTGGTTAATTTTCCTGAGGGGTTCACTTTGATCACCGCTTAGATTGTGCTCAGATTTCCCTTAATGTAGTCCGTTGTCTCCATAATTTGATGGGTGAACCGTCACACTATGTCTTCTCTTTTGCTCTACTTAGGTTAAGCTAGCCGACAAGCAAGCAGCTGTCGAGAAGTTAGAATGGGAAGCCATGAATTCCAGCAAGAAAGTGAAGAAACTAGAGGAAGATTTAGAGGTGGTGCGGCGAGAAATTGTATGGTTCATGCAGCTTGTTCAACAATTGACGAAGAATGGTTCTAGGGCTTTAGCTGAAGATTATGATGTTATCCCTTACTTATGCGACAAGAACATTGAAATGGTAAGCCAACCATTACCTTCACCTGGTTTCTTGAATGTTGTACTTGACATAGTTATACATCTAATATTATGTCAATATCTTGTCCACACCTGCACACCCTTTCTCAATTTCGGGGTATGTCATCAGCTATTAAGGGCTTTATATGTATCTTTTCAGCTTTCTTATGTTGGATTGTAATTGTACAGGATCACCCAAGTGAAATAGGAATGCAGGAAGTAGAGTTAGCAAGAGAAGCTTATATGGAAGCAATTGCTGCGGCTAAAGAAAACCAAGATGAAGCATCTTTTTCTGCAGCTGCCAAAGCAAGACTATGTCTGCAGTCACTTGTTCTAAGAACATAAACACGGATTCTAGTTGGGAAATTGTCTGCTATAGTTTGTCGACAGTAAATTTCTCAAGCAATTATATAAGAAATATGTCCCACGAGATTGGTGCTAGCTGATGTACAGAAGCTCGTTATTGCTACTCAGTAATGTGCTGGAATTCTGAACAGTATTGTTAGATGTCACTTTTGCTTTGGGGAGTCGACCTTCCCATTTCTAAATTGGCGTATGTATTTCAGTTCTCTTTCTTGTTATTCGGTTTTGCTGCTGGAAATAAGTAAAACTTCATAACCAAGGAAAGAATGTTGATCAACAAAAGAACGGTCTATATAATCCTTAAAGAGCTTGACGAATCCAGTAAGAAAATGTCCTATGGGGAAAAACGGGGAGAACAAGGTATCAAAATTTGCAACAGTGATGACGCGGGCTGCACCAAGCCTTGTGCTTCCTGAAACGTGAGCCTTCTTCTTCTTCTTTAGGTTTTGGCATTTGAGCTGGACTGCTCATCCATTCCAAGCCCAACCTGCAATATGTGTACTTATTATATTATATTCAAAGAGTAAAATTTTTTACAGCTACTTGTTAAGTATGAGAGTTTGATAATTTGAAGAAATGTCAATACTTACACAGGGAAGGCAAAGGAACCAGTGCTACCAGTGGAGTAATTAGAATCACTTGATTCGGCAGATGGAGTTGTTTTGCTATCACTAACCTCGCCTATGTGACTGATCTCTTTAACAACAGCTGGTGGCCATTCATCTTCCATATCATCGCTCCTTTTTCCCTCACCCTACCAAAAAATTGGTGGTCAAAGACTCGACAAGAGGATAAGTGAGAACATTGTTAAAAATGTGCCTTCAGATTGGACTTACCTTATTATTGTCTGTAAGGGGAATCTCTTCTTCAGCTGATACATGGCTATTTTCTCCATCTACACTGACCGTGTCGTTTTGACTCTTAGGAGGGAACTCTTGTGCATTATCTACATATTTAAGCTGTTTCTCAACGATTCAAAAAGAAAAAAACATTAAAATACTTGTCCTCGCAATTACTAGTCTCAATCGAATTAGCTGGTAATATTTTTATTTTGATTATAGCTAAAGAGTAGTAGTAATATTTTTACAGAGGAAATTACGCAAAAAAGATTCAGTATACATACCTTCCTACAAACAGGCTTTGAAGTTAAGTTAGTATGATCAATTTTCTGGTGAAATGCCTCAGACTTTCTATCTTCCACAATATGTATTTCTCCATCGTCTTCAAAACAAAACACTATGTAATCCTCTTGTGAGAATCGAGGCCAGCTCGAGTCATTTTCTCCCTCTTCAGCCTTCTCCTCTGCTGAAACTTTCACTGTTTCTTTTTTCCTCTGTTCCATTTTCTTGTTCAACTTCTTCTTTCTGTTCTTCTTGCTATCGCCAATCGGATCAAATACCATCTTCCTACACGACTTTTGAGGTGTCGTTGAGCAAAACTTACCCCGTTCTTCCTCTGCAGATGTACTAATTGATCAATAAAGTAGCACAAAAGATGTATAATATATGTATAATCAGTATATAATTTATGTATATCGGATACGGGCTATTTGTGTGAAGATCCAAAACAAAAAGAATTACCTAAAGGGAACCTGCAAGCATAGAAACAGGAAACCCAATCTTTAATTCTCCATCTAACAAGCCTGGTTACTGTATATGGACTGCTCATTCTTATGCAATTGTCAAAGAGCAAGACAAGTTTGTTTGTTGGAATTGATTTTCCTTGGAGAGAGCTAGAGGGAGAATGTTAAGGGATTATATTTTTGAATTTGAATAAAGGAATTAAAGGAGGAAGATATGAAGCATGAAGAGGGGAAAGAATTACAGTTATATATATTGCACTACTAGCATATCCCATAATAATGACGGTTTTAATTCCCTATAACATGCTACTATTGAGAGTAAAACGTGGTGATATATATGGCAACTTATGAAATATTTAAATAAAATAATATTTTTGTTTCGTCCAATAAAGTTATATGTTTAAATACCATATAAATTTTATTCTAAATTTCAATTTTGTAATATTATCTTATTTAATTGAAATTATTATATTTCTTCCCCTGAGTAAATTAGTTCATAATCTCAAAATGATAATTTTAAGATAATTTAGTTAGCTTACGTTAATAAAGTTCGAATAGTAGTGCTTTTAATGCTACACGTGCAGTCGTTTTTGGATCACCATATTCTCGTGAAGGCCTTGAGTTTCAGATTTTCAAAAGTTTGAACACTGTATTTGCTTTTTTCTTTTATTCATAGAGTCCATTGCTAAATTTATGAAAAAATTCTTTTGGTTTTAACTTGTAAATTATATATATCTATCACTCTGATAAAAGTTTATCAACAAAAGAGATGTACGTCAAATTAATATAACTTATTATGATTAAGTAATTTAATAAAGTAAAAGTATATTTTAATTAATAATAATAGTTTAATAATTTTAATTATGATATAAGAAATAGTTTAAAAGATATAGACCATCAATCATTCTAATTCATTGAATTAATCCGTTATTAAAATATCAGAGTGCAAGCTTTCCGGCCAATCTAACAGTAATAACAGAAACGACTTTTAATAAAAGAATATATATTCAAACATATATCATACATATATTGATTTAATAAAAGTATCAAGTGCAGATAAATTTTTTACCACTCTACTTTCCAGCTTTTGAATTGTCTTCTTTTTGTTATCTATTTTTCATTTCGCCTGAAAGTTGTTAAAATAATTCTTTATTTGATGTAATACTTATGCAAGTGTATCACATTGTTTAGTAAGTCTTTTTGAAATCGTTCAATAGAGTGTATTAAAAAAGATAATTTTGCATAAAAACCCAAATTGTTCATCCAACTCTAGCTTCTATACTAGTCATTTTCCCTCTTATTTTTTGTTCTTATGTAATATTTATACAAGTGTATCATACTCTTTAGTCGTAAGTCTTTCAGAATTATTTGATACAATATATTAAAAAAGATAATTTTGCATAAAAACCTAAATCGTCCATCCAACTTTAGCTTTTATATTAGTCATTTTCCCTCTTATTCTTTGTTCTGATGTAATATTTATACAAGTGTATCACACTATTTTGTAAGTCTTTTGGGATTATTTAATAAAGTATATTAAAAAAAGATAAATTTACATATCCAAACTGTTCATCCAACTCTAGCTTCTATTCTATACTAGTCATTTTCCCTCTTATTGTCGGACTAAGGTTTTGCGTCACACCAACTATTTCAATAGCGCTAATTAATTAAACATAAACAATTTAAAGAATGTAACTAATGTTTATTGAAAAGAAATCTAAAAAAAAAGGATGAAAAAGGACTTAGCAATTACGATTGAATAAGCTTTGTTTTGGTTTGAG
This sequence comes from Withania somnifera, assembly GCA_039654485.1. Taxonomy (NCBI): domain Eukaryota; kingdom Viridiplantae; phylum Streptophyta; class Magnoliopsida; order Solanales; family Solanaceae; genus Withania; species Withania somnifera. The sequence continues at coordinate 19,908,480 of JBDJHY010000078.1, forward strand.
TTAAAGTTTATATTTATTTGTCTTTTACATTATTAATCCTTTTCTATATAATTTTTATTTGTATTATGATATTTTAATGCTTTTTATATGATGTCGTCCAAAGGATTGTATCAATGGCGTATATAGGATTTTCTAAAAGTGATCTCACTATTTAAAGAATAGGAGAGCTCAAGAGGACACTTAATAAAGTCTTTACTTTAGTCCCAAAATTTGAGCCCCCTATTAATAATGAATTTTATATTTTTTTTCCCTCTTAAATAATGTAAGCTTTTGATAAATTAATAAATAAATGTTTTTGATAAAAATATCAATCTACCAATTGTTTAGATAACATTTTATAATTTTTAAATTAAGTCACTAACATCTTTATATTAGCAAAACTTTTTATATAATATTATTTTATAGATTATATTTCTGACTTGTTTACCCTTTCTTTCAAGTCAGTTGAACTTTGAGTTCTTGAACTTGGCTTCGCACGTTTGCAAGATTTTTTAGAATAACATCACTTCATTAAATATGTACAATTAATAATTAAGAATCGTAATTGCCAGTAAAATAAATAATCTATGGTCATATGAATATAGCATATAAATTTAAGTATCAATTTAATGAACCTTAAATAATTGCATCCTATCAATTAATAATTAACAAGCAAGTAGAAAGAAATGAAATTATCATTATAAACAAAGAATAATAAAACTTCAAGCACATAATTTAAAATATAATTAAAGAACTAATAATCTTATGTAGAGAATCATTCTAACAATTAACAAATAACAAGAAAGTAGAAAAAAATATTATTATGAATAAATAATAATAAAACTTCGAATACATAATTTTTTAAAAATATAATTAAAAAATTAATAACCTTATGTAAAGAACTAAAATACGGATAAATTAAAGCCAATAATATTTTTAAATATATAGAGCAGCCAATAATATTTTTGTAGAATTAGAAAAGAGGGTTCTAAGACAAAAGCGTAGGATTCTTATTTATTAGTTAATAATACCTTTTAAAATTGAAACCTAAAAAATAAAATACCAAAACCTAAAAACGCTCTACACCGCCCAAGTTCGAACTCATGACCTGGAGACCTTAAAAGTTAAAAGTTGGGCTCATCCGTTAGACCAGTGAGACACAGACGCATAAGCAGTGTGCTCTTGTTCTATCCTTTTGTTATTATTTTTATATAAATATTTAGTAAAAGTTTTCGATAAGTCCTGTCTCCTGTCACACCCTGGATAGTATACACAAAAGTCTCTTCTAAGTTATTGCTATCTTTTGTTTTAAATTTGTGTAGATGAGTTCTTGAATATTTATTATTAATTTTTTGATTTTGAATAAAGGCTGTTTTTAAATAGCCATATAGCTAGGCGTGTCCAACTGTCCATAATATATATATATATTTTAAATAACCACTATTATTACACTTTATTTCAAAATAAATTGGGGCTTTTATATGAATTCTCATTGATCATATTAATTATTTCATCTACTCATTTTATGTCAATATTATACAAATAATTAAATTATGGTAAGTATATATTTTCTAAGAATAAAATTTTTTAATAAGTCAAATTACTCCTAAAAATTCTATGATTTATGATAAAAGTACGAAAGTTTGGAACATATTCTTCAAAAGATATGTATCTTTTATAATTGTTTATAGCAAATTATAAAATGCTATAAAATAAATTGCAATCACAAATAAAATATAAAGAGACAAAAACGTTTATTAGTAAATTATGTGGGTATAATTTTGTTCTTTCCTTGATTCTTCTTTCTGAATTTTCTACGTGACTTGAAGGCTATTGATATATTTCTGAAATTTAGTATGAATTGAATTTGATCTTTATGAAACCAAAAATCTCAAAAACCATTTTTCAACGGATCGGATTGGACTGGTGTCCGATTCCCGGACGAATCAGTCGTACCAGCCAATCTAATTTGAGTTTAATAACACAAGTTTATGAAATTTTTGAGACATCTCTTCAAAGAAAAATATTATCATTTAAATATACATAATTTATTATTTATGATAGACTAGCTTCCAAATAATAATTTAAAATAAAACAGCCTCCAAAAAGTCTTAACGTAATATCTAAATACCCCCTATTTCAAGGTTTGGTAGAATATAAACTTGGTAAAATTCATACACGAAACTTGAACTACCAAGGAAATGAAGCTTCCAGCTTTGTGGTCTTGGTTGCTCTAGATTAGGGGTGAAGTTGACTTGGTTTCACTAGAAATGCCAATTTATTGCCATTAATTTAAGGTGATAAAAAAAAATTATAAGTACAAATAAAATATAAAAAATAAAACTTCTTATTAATAAACTGTGTGGGCATAATTTTTTGTTCCTCTCTCTGTATTTTTTTCATGATTAGAAATTTGTTGACACATTTCTTGATTGTAAATAATTTAGATTTAATCTCTATAAAATAAAGATTTTATGAATCTTCTTCATCTTTTTGTAAATATTTCATAAATTTATATAAGTTCTAAATATCTATTTAAGGAAATATGCTATTTTTTAAATGAACGTAATTTAAATTTAGAATAAAATAGCTACAAAATTCAATTCATCTTGTACGTTTCAACATTTTTTTTTTTTTACATTTATAATAAGTCTTCTTTTTTCTTTTTCTTTTTTTTACGATAAACTATCATTTTATTAATCACCCATAAAGCTGTACCTGTACAATCCTGTGCAAACCAATATTTTGATTGCTCTTTTAGTTTCTACACCTAAACAAGCCAATTTTTTTATTTAATCTAAAATCAAAATGAACCGTGCACGTGAGCAGTAATTCCCCGCCAATATTAGGTTTTCGCTCATCCCCCCTCGAAAACAATTCAAACCACCATCCCCAATAATCAGCGGCAGCAAACTCAAAAAACCTCAGAATTGGAGTAAGAGTGTAGAACAAATGGGAGAGTCAGAGACAAGTATGGAAGTTCGTAGCCTAACTGGTGAATCCATAACTGTCTCCATTTTGCCTCACAAAACGATTCTACAACTCAAGCAACTCCTCAAGCAATCTTTCCCTCCCGCTTCAATTCCCCCAAATTTCCATCTCTTTCTTAAGGTAATTCTTCCTTCTCTCCTCTCTTTCAGTTTATTGTACAGCCCTGACTTATGGAAACATTTTCTGTTTCATATCTCGTGCTGCTGTTTGTTATTCTTGATAGTTACACTGGATATGTTGTTGTTGTTTGTGTTCTTGATAGCTAAGGACTTAACAACTCCCGCCCTGCACAGACTTTTTGTTGGAAACTTGTATCTTTTGATTTTTTTTTTCTCACCATATTTTACACTCTGTTTGGATGGTTGAGTTGCGTATTGTTTCCTAATATTATATCGTATTGTATTGTATAACATGTTGTTTTAATGCATACAACATTTGGAAAAATTGTATCGTTTTCCTTGCTACATAGTGTCATACATCAACAATATGAAGGATAAGCCTATAAGAAAAGAAAAGTATGGGGTAGAGCTAGTATAAAAAGGTAGGGTATGACTATTAAATGTTATGTAAATACAATTAGGATAAAAATAGGTTAACAAATGTAATCACACCAAATTGGTCATTACACAATATGAGACTTTTCGTCGTCACTTAAAGATGGATTTAATGATACGATGCAATAAAATTTAACTAACTATCAAAATAAACATTGTATTTAAACTAACAACACGATACAATACAATAGGTAGCAACCATCCAAACAAGCTTAGGGACTTTACAACTGGTCCTAGTTCCTAGCAGAAAGCAAAAAATTATTATTTTCTATATTCATCTTTTTGTGGTGTTTTCTTTAAATCAGGGTGTCAAATTGGGTTTAGAGAGTAAGGTAAGTGACCATGCTGTTGGGAGTGGGGAATTTCTGGTACTTGTTCCCTATATAAAGAAAGACAGACAACAGAATAAGACTGCCGAGACATCTGAAAACTCATCTATCCCAGTCGGTGGCTCAACTCTGAAACAAGCTGAGAGAGCATGGTCTGACATGATGCAAGACTTGTCTTACTTGAGCAGCATATCTAGGAATGAGAATCAGACTGAAGATCTTTTGGATGAAACACGTTCTAGAGATTCAGATGGACAAAATCGCAGTGTTCCATTGAATTTTTCTTCACAGGTTAAGCGCAAGAGAAGCATCGAGGATGACAAGATGGAAGGATATGCAGATGATCTAGTCCTTAGCATACTAAAATCATCTTCCAATGACATGGATGACGAGAAAGCTAAGATATTTGTTCAGTTCTTAGCGTCAATAAATTGTTTTACCGACCCGGATTCAGGCAAACGCATGTGTGAGGAAGTCAACAGGAAGGACCATGTATCTGGTCCATGTGCAAATGCTAGTGATTCGTGCAGGTGTCCAACGTGGTTGAGGAGTATAAGAAAAATATTTTCTTTTTTAAACATCTATTCAGCTTCCTTACAACTTCAGCAAGGACATGTTACTTACTCCATTCTGAAGGGAGCGCTTGATCGTCTATGTCTGTTTGGATTTCAGGCTAGTTTCACAGACATCGAGCAACTTTCCCTACTTTGTCCTAAGGTAATGGACCTGTGGCTAGTTTAATAGTTTTATCCCCTAAACCCCTTATTTTGATTTATTTTGACATTTTTATCCATTAGTTTCACACTAGTCACACTCTGACTTTTGATCCATGGCCGCACTCTCATTTTTGACAATGGATAAGTTTTGGTGGGCCTTGCAGAAGTGCCTCCAGATGATCATAAGTATGTGACGGGGATCTTAAAACTAGAAAGGAAGTACTGTAATAATAAAGTGTGAACACTTTCTCAAGTTGAACTTTTGAACTAATGAACTTATGAGGACCACCATAGTCTGCTGACCTACAGAGTTTGTTTACTCTTTCAAGAGCAGGGCTTCTCTTTGCAGAACACGAGTGGTGCCAAAGGATATGTGACTTACCCTACTTGCATACTTTTGTTAAGTGAATGTACGATTTGATTTTAGTACCCTTCTAGGGATTTACAAGCTTTTACATTCTTAATTTCTCTTATACTTGTAATCATTTATCTCAGTCATTTTTAATGCATCACCATAACCAGATTGATTTTGAGGGGTGTCAGGTGGTAGTTGCTCCC
>JBDJHY010000078.1:20184675-20196114 GCA_039654485.1 Withania somnifera
CTTTTGGTGCTTTATTGTTCAAATTATGCTTTCTCTGTAACACGTATAGCAAGTAAATTATGATTGACTGAACGTACATGTATGTACACATATAAGGGTTTTGCTAACCTACTATAACCATGTAGTACGTTAGTATTGTAATCATTTGTAAAATTTCCTTAAAGGGCCCTCGTAGCACATCAATTTAGGGATCTGTTGTCCACTTAAAAAGAAAATGGCTCAGAGGAAAATATTCATCTTCGTTAGCATATGTAGAAATCATCTTTTTGTTTCTACAAATATTTCCGGTCTCTACATTTCTTTAATTACATGATGGAAATTGTTATGCATTTCTCTTCAACTGGCGAAACAAAACATTATTAATGGAGTATCAGAATATTTTGTTGTAAACAAATAAAAAGTTGATAAGTCCGAACAGAAATAACTATCAAATCTTTTGTGAGAAGGAGGTTATTCTATTCCATAGGCCAGAAACAAAGACTTGTGGCTATGGTGTTCCATGAGAAGTAACTAATTCTCATCAAATTGCAGAACTTTTAACAGGAAGAGCTTTGGTACACGGTTAAATCGGAGAGTAAATAACGTAAAAAGAGATAAAAAGGAGAATTGGGTACAGACAAGGGCGGACCTAGGTGCTTAATTGGGGTGCTTCGGCACCCATTAAACCCTACATGGAAGAGGTATAATTATGTAAAAAAAATATATAAAATTGGTGCAAGATAGAAAAAAGCACCCTTAAAATCAAGAAGATAGTTGGGTGCTTTGATTTCCTGGCGAAACCTTAAAGCTTTGGATGTTAATACGTGTTCGAACCTTTCGGGCACCCACGACCCCTGAGTCCTGGGTCTGCCACTGGGTACAGACTTTTGTTAAAGACAAAGAAGTCCCTCACTCTAAAACTATGGTAGAGAATCATAGGCTGGTTGCACATTTATGTATAACAATTTTGTTCCAAATCACTAGAAATATTAATTTTTTCAAAAAAAAAAAATGTAACTCTCTTTTTATATAGAGAGATTATACCTGTGTAAACTTTTCGTCAGACTCTTGGTTGTGTATGATTTAATCAGTATTTCTCATTTCCTAGGTTTTATATAGTTTTACCTTTATCTTTTTTTGGATTTTGATTTTTGCAGAAACTGCTTCGGGCTACAGCCCTTTTTGCTGGTTCCATCATTTTGATGCGCCAGTATGGTGATCTGATGGCTATCTGAAGGACGATTGATATTCATTCTCTGCTTCAGACTCCAGTTTGACAAAGACCTAATCTCTTCCTTCCCCTCTCCCCTTCCCCTTTCTGAATGAAGTATGAAATTTAATGAACTAGAAGTGGTTTATTGTTGTTGATATACCTTATCTTCAATTGTCTAGGACAGCTTTTTTTACCTTGTGTTTTGATGCTCCTTGGTACTTGAAATTTCTGAAATACTCGATATATGTTTGTGACTTGGGAGGGAAATAGCCGAAGGAAAAATAGAAAGGATCAATAAATTGAACCTATTGTTTGTGTTTTCCTGTTAATTTTTTGCTTGATGGATTCTTAGTTGGTCATGCTCACCTCCGAGGTATGCCATTTCACATTCCTGGACCAGGTTGCCACAGTAGTGCCTGTTATTAACAACCCTGGGAACCCTTTATACTTACATTGGCTGTGAGACCGTTGGGCAATTTCTTACTTAGGTGAACCTGCATCAAATGGTTAAAAAGCCAAAGTTACGATTCAGCTTTGTTCGTTTCTTGCCCATTGTGTGCAAAAGGTGCTACAGGCACTGGAGGACTATGAATATGAAGGGGTGCTTCTCAATCTGCTCTGACTTCAATTCCCATGAAATCAGTAATTTGCTCGAGTTAGTAGGTGTTTGGACATGAACACGGATGCGCTCTACCTCTACCACCGTGGTGTGAGCCTCCCAACCTGTTACTCCAGAAGCAAGAGAAACCTCATCCCTCTATTTCCTTCTTTCATTTCATTTCAAGAGAAAAACAATATCATTAAGATGAGAAAGAAGAGAAATGTTTGAACTAGAATCTTTTTTTTGATATTCGAAAAAGTAGTAATATTTGAAATTAAGCTGAAAATCGCAAGTTTTGTTTGAAATGCATGTACTTGAAAAAGTGTTAATATCTCGTACTTTGATAGCTTTCAGTGAATTTTGTCAGCTAAAGAATAGCTTGATAGCTGTCAGTGAATTTTGATGTATGAAATGTGTTAGGACATATTTAACTATCACTTAATTGAGGTTAATGATGAGAATTTTCACTTACATTGATTTTACGTAAACACGAATAAAATAATGAAATAAGTGGAGCATTCAGAAGTCAAATGGCGCAGCTGTACTCCAATTTGCTGACTTTTTCTTCATCGACAATATATCCTTGAGTCGTAACTCGGATCCATTTCCAAATCATTGACTTATTTAAATATTAGGAACTGGAGTTGACTAGAAAATAATGCTTCTATAAGTCATAACATGAATAATCTTCATAATTCCATACTTCCACATCACATCTTAATCTTGTACCATGGCTTTCACTAGCTACTACTTCATCCTCTTTTGTGCACTTCTCCTCTCCATTTCTTCTTATTGCATTGGCCAAACTTCTCTCCAGCCTAAAGCATTCATACTTCCTGTGACCAAAGACTCATCTACTCTCCAGTACATCACACAAATTGATCAAAGAACTCCTCTTGTGCCCATCAAGTTGACAATTCATCTTGGTGGACAAACTTTATGGGTGGACTGTGAAAATGGTTATGTGAGTTCCACTTATCGACCGGCTCGTTGTGGCTCAGCTCAATGTACCATCGCCAAAGTTAACACTTGTGGAAATTGTACCACCGCTCCTAAGATTGGCTGCAACGATAATGCGTGTTACAACACCCCAGAGAATCCATTCATCAAGACTTTATATGATGGTGGTGAAATTAATGAAGACGTTTTATCGATACAATCCACTGATGGATCAAATCCTGGTAACTTTGTAAAGATCCCAAGTTTCATTTTCACTTGTGTTCCTACATTCTTGACTGAAGGTTTGGCTAGTGGAGTGAAAGGTACTGTTGGATTGGGAAGGCATCAGATCGCGCTTCCTTCTCAATTAGCTCAAATCTTCAGCTTTCCAAGAAAATTTGCTGTTTGTTTGAGTTCATCAGCACAATCTTCTGGTGTCATATTTTTTGGTGATGGCCCTTATATGATGCTTCCGAATATTGATATCTCTAAAGATCTCATCTTTACACCGTTGATCACCAACCCTTTTGGCACCGGATCTGTTCCTTTCCTGAATGAACCTTCCTCAGAGTTCTTCATTGGAGTGAAATCCATTAGAGTGAATGGCAAAACAGTGACACTCAATAAAAAATTGCTCGCGGTTGACAAGAGAGGAAATGGTGGAACCAAAATCAGCACAGGGAGTCCTTATTCAATCTTGGAATCTTCCATCTACGATGTTGTGACTAAAGCTTTCATGGATGAGATATCTAATGTGACCAGAGTGGCTGCTGTGGCACCTTTCGAGACTTGTTTCAGCTCAAAGGGTGTTGGTAGCACAAGGGTTGGACCTTCTGTTCCTGCCATTGATCTTGTGTTGCAGACTGCACGAGTTTATTGGAGGATTTCTGGTGCAAATTCAATGGTGAAAGTTAGCCAAGATGTGATGTGCTTAGGCTTTGTGAATGGAGGGGTTAAACCTACAACTTCAATAGTCATAGGAGGATATCAACTTGAGGACAATCTTCTACAGTTTGATCTTGCTAGATCAATACTTGGCTTTAGTTCATCCCTTCTGTTCCGCCAGACTACATGTGCCAACTTCAACTTCACAACTAAGGCTTAAACGGCTGTCTTATAGTAGTACCCTTTTTCCCTTCCAGAATTATTTAATAAAAGATAAAGAAACATGCTGTTGAAACTCCATGATCAATTAGAATTATGCAAACTTTTTTCAGATGACTTGATTCTTAGCAGTATGCATAATAAATTTGGTAAACAGTTAAATAACTTTATTGTGATACCTTATACATCTTAATTGCAGGTCTGCAAAAGTTTCTTCAGTCCCCAAAATAAATAAATAAACTGCTCATGGATGTGAATTTAATAGCAAAAACTGGAATGCTCCATTAGATAAAATGTTGGTGAAGGTGTTAAATAATGAAACACAACAAAATATGATTAACTGCTAAAGGTGAATTCACTAAGATGCAAAATGCTGAATTGCCATTAAGTCAAGCCAATGAGACATATTTACAACTGTTTTACAAACCAAACCTATATCCATTCTCCTACTTATGAGACTACACTGGATATTATCGTTGTTAACTTCCATATTCATTCCACTTCATTTCGTTTCAATACTCAATCATTCGCTGTCACATGACCAAGAGGTCAGGGGTACAGGTCTTGAAAACAACCTCTTACATAAATGCAAAGTTGCATATAATAGACGACCCTTGTGGTCGCGGCCCTTCTCTGGACCTGCAAATAGCAGGACCTTTAGTGCACCAAGCTGCCCTTTTTACTCAATACTTCCTGACAAGTTAGGATTTCTCTCAATCACTAATTGAACGAAAAGACTGATGCCAAACACCAAACTAATACAAGCGTACACAAACAAACACATTAATATCTCCATATAGATAGAAAAGCACATACCCACACCTGAATCAATTCATCAACTTAAAATATAACAAAAAGTAATCTAGTATTCTCAATTTGGCTGGCCTCATTATGTAGAAATCTTCATCTTAGACATCTCTTTACCTAGTTAGTTTTTATGGGCATGAGGGCAGCCTCAGGGGCAAACAAGTGCTTTAGGCCCAATTTTTGGGGGCCTATTTTATACCAATAGTTGGTTAAAAAAAAAAATTCTACTCTTATTCATTGAAAGGAAAGTTGTTTGGATTTTGATTTGACAAAAAATGATTTTGAAAGAAGCACTGGGAGCTCAATTTTAAACCAAATAATTAATAAGAGTAGGTTTTTATTGGAAAAAAAAGTACTTTTCATGTTCTCTTGAAAAAAAAAAAAAAAAGAGAGTATGCTTTTATAGCTTTTTTATAAAAAAGATATTGAGGCCTCATATTCAAATTTGGCTCTAGGCCACAAATAGTATTGAACCGCCGTGAACGCCTTAATGATCATCTAACTTTGTCTAACTAGTTTCCGTGTTCATATTAATTTATTCAGAAATGAAATTGTTGATACCTATTTAATGACATAATAGCTTTAAATTCGAAAAAGATACTCTAAAAATTAAAACTAATATTCAAATTTTAGGACCCAACTCACCCTAAATATAACTCAATTCTTAACCGGACCCCCTTGGTAACAATGTTTCAAATGCATTAACATTTAACTGACATAGCACTATGGTTCTTTACTTTCTGATTTTATGAGTTAGGATTCTCCTCCAGATCAACTTCACTACCCAAATCAATTTGTTTAAGATGGAACCTGACATTGCCTTGCCTCGTGGATCAACTGTCTCTAAGCCTTCGTTGAATGTTCGACAGATTTTCCCTGTCCAATATTGTAGCTGATTTTCAGATAGAAACTCTAATTTTTCTTTCAGCTGGTAGGGAGGGTGCTTCAAAGTAAAATAATCAATGAATCTAATATAAAGGAATCCATTTCATTTCTACTGCTGCTATTTCACAAGGGAAGGGACTATTACATTAGCAATAATAAAGAAAACGAGCTAATTTAGTGAATTATACTGGTGCCGTGGTCATACAGGATTTCTTCTTTGAGGCTCATATACTACATCGTCTACAAGTAGGTTCGGTTTAGTACATATTTTACTTGCTAAAAAAAATATCCCTAAATAAATTTAATTATTCATTTTAGTTTTAAAAGTATTTTCTTTGGAGAAACTTTGTATGAGCCTTCCTTTTCTTTTTTGGTACATTGGTAGAGCCTTTGGCATTAGCATGATTTATTCTCACTTCAATACTGACCGCGTTGATCACAATAATATGTGTCGTTCACATGCGTTCCTACATTCTTGACTGAAGGTTTGACTAGTGGGGTAAAGGGACTGTTGGATTGGGAAGGAATCATATCGCGGTTCCTTCCCAATTAGCACACATCTTTAGCTTTCCAAGAAAATTTGATGTTTGTTTGAGTTCTTCCACACAATCTTCTGGTGTCATATTCTTTGGTGATGGCCCTTATATGATGCTTCCAAATATGGATGTCTCTAAAGATCTTATCTTTACACCGTTGATCGCAAGCCCTTTTGGAACTGGATCAGTCCCTTTCCTGAATGAATCTTCCTCAGAGTACTTCATTGAAGTGAAATCTATTAGAGTGAATGGCAAACCAGTGACAATTAACAAGAAATTGCTCGCGATTGATAAGAGAGGAAATGGTGGAACCAAAATCAGCACAGGGAGTCCTTATTCAATATTAGAATCTTCCATCTATGATGCTGTAAATAAAGCTTTCATCAATGAGTTATCTAATGCAACCAGAGTGGCTGCTGTGGCACCTTTCGAGACTTGTTTCAGCTCAAGAAGTATTGGTAGCACAAGGGTTGGACCAGCTGTTCCTGCCATTGATCTTGTGTTGCAGACTACACGAGTTTATTGGAGGATTTCTGGTGCAAATTCAGTGGTGAAAGTTAGCCAAGATGTGATGTGCTTAGGCTTTGTGAATGGAGTTAAACCAACAACTTCAATAGTTATAGGAGGATCTCAACTTGAAGATAATCTTCTACAGTTTGATCTTGCTAGGTCAACACTTGGTTTTAGCTCATCCCTTCTGTCCCACCAAACTAAATGTGCCAACTTCAACTTCAATAAGGCTTAAAATGCTGTCTTTTATCAGTATCCTTTCTCCCTTCAGAATTATTTAATAAAAGCAAAGAAACATATGCTGTTGAAACTTATAATGAATTCATAGCGCACTAGTTTCTATAGAATTGTGCCACTTTTTTTCAGATGATTCTTGATTTCTAAAGTAGCAGATGTATAGTGATATTGGTGCCATATATCTACACTCCTGACTAAACATACACCCCATTAATTCCAATTTATGTGGCACACATTCCTTTTAATCTATCCTAAAACAAATGTTACCTTACTATAATTTAAAAAAAAGTCACTCATAAGTGTGACACATAAAATAGAACAAAAGGAGCGGCAATTTTGATGAACAATTACCATAGCTTGTGATTAAATCCAATAAGGTGCAGAACTGCTCAAGTTAAAATGCTGAATCACTAACAAGCAACAAGGACGAAGCATATTTACAACCATTTTCAAACCAATCCTAATGAGCATTCATCAGCCTTTAAATATAACAAAAAAACTATCCAATATTCTTAATTTGGCTAATACATAGAAATCTTCATCTTACTCATCTCTTCCAGCAGGTATTTGGATTCTGCTGCATAATCAACTGGAGCAATAGCCCTGACTGTTATCCTTTGCCTTTTCTCATTGTTGTACTCCTGTGGAGCAACACTGACACGGAAAAGATGAGGAACCCATGTAGCTTCCTTCAATTTCATTTGATATGCAGTTTCTCCCTCCTGAAAAATAGAAACATTCAGATAAGTTAGATACAAACCATTGAGACATAAAACAAGCACAAATAAAATTCTGTGAACGTGATTTACCTCAGATTTAAGTTTGTCGAGTTCATCAGCAGAGCATCCAAGTATTTTCTCTGCTTGGTCATTGAACGCAGACAGCCACGCCTCACCACTTGCATCAGAAACTTTCAATGCCATTATATATCTGACATCAACACATAAAAGGTAAGAATATAAGTGGCCATGACAACTTAAATAGGAGGTTAAAGATGAAATATGTACAATGGTTCACCTCAAACTACACTCTGCACCATTCTTCTGGCAGCCTTCACACCAATACCCAGAATCCATATCATCAGTAACTTTCTTGTTACATGTTTTGCAAGCCCGATACCACATGGTTTGATCAGGCTTGATGAAACTTATATATGCCTTTACACTGAAAAACACAGGCTGCCAAACAGAAAAAGAACAGTTTAGTACAGTGATCTAATATAATGCTGAAAGTATTGACAAGTCCTATTCTCAGTAATGTAAGCTTCATTAAGGAACATAGCATCAAAATTGCTCCTGAAATCAAGTAAATTTTCTTCAAAAAGGGTTAAGAATATATACCTTGTCCTCACCAAGGGATGGGTTACTGGTTATATGAAGCAAAGAAACCCTATCAGAGTACATAGACCTTGCTCCACCCTTGGCAGAGGGGCTTATACCAGAACCAACAGATGCCAGTGAAGTTTCTTTGCCTTCAGAATCATACCTGAACATCATAAAAGAATGGCATTTTAATCAACTGCACTTCAGAGAAAACCAATACCCCAATAAAGTAAAGACATACCAAAATCTCAATTTTTTGGCTTCAGGTAAATCTGGATTCACAACAACATTACTTTTGCTTAAAGCCGATAAAGACACTCCTGAAACACAATTTAAGGAACAATGAGATTGGGAAAATTTTACAAAACCAGGTATACAGGAACAGTTCTGGATGAAGAGAAGTAATCACCTTGGAAGTCTCCAACTTTGAGGGATTTGATTGCAACAACTGGAGACTTATCAGCCATGTCTAGCAGTTCTTGTCCAACATTGGTTGCAAGATCATTCCATAGAGACACAACAACAGTCTTCTTCCTGAGACAGAAAGTATTTAAATGTTTAATCCAACATGCTGGAGAAATCCAAAATCTACAATAGTGGTGTACAGCTTTAAAACATACGTTTCATCTGCAATAGTTATGTCACGCTTTGGGACTGTCTCATTGTTACTCTTCCTCCGTATGCTCATTGTTGGAGATACACTTTGGACCACCCCAATAACATCTACAATACATTGCTCAAAAATATTACTCCATGGTGAAAGGGTTTCAGAAAGCACAAAGAAAAGTTTAAGCACTGGGTTTTCTAGATCTTACCAACAAGCTCCCTGCCATTGACATATGGACCCAACTCATCAATCGGGACAAAACTAAATTTTGTTTCTGGAATAAAAGCTGCTTCATTAATAGCCTCCTCAACTTGAGAATTTTCATTCAAAGTCATCTCATAATCATTTTGTACTGTTTTGAACTGCTTGTTAGCAACACGAAGAGTTCCCTTAGAAATGTAATACACTTTCCCTAATTCAAATTTATCAAAAAACTTCTTTGCAGCTTCATTAAACATTGTAGCTTGTATTTGCGTGCCCTGAAACAAAAGGTAAATCTTGGTTAGTGATACAATCAATTAAATAAAATCCATTTTATCAATCATTTGCCAAATTATTAGATAACTGAAATTGCACTTACATCCTCATCTGTCAATTCAACATTGAACACACAGCCTTCTCCTCTAGCATTCTTGTAGGTTCGCATATTTCCCTTGCTAGTCACTCGAACTTTAATTGTCCAATTTCCTAGGTAAGGATTCAATGAAACAAGTGGCTGAATTCTTCTTGTCATTGCCATCCGAGCAGATGGTGCCATGCTGAGATTTAACCCGCATATAACATAATTAGCTTGTTTTCAGTACATTCAATTCACACTATACCTTTTGCTCATAAACCAGATAAATATAAAAGAACATAAAAAAACTCACTTTCCACTCTGTTCGTGTACAATTTGAGCAGCAGATTTAGTTTCAAACTCCTGTTTTGGCTTCAAAGCAATCCCAATTTCTTCCAGCTTTGGTGTCAAAACAATACCCGTCATGTCTTCACTTTTCACTTCAGCCTTGTACTCAGCTTCAAGAGCGGGTGACACTGCCTCACATTTAGTTACAATCAAGTACCTAGAGCAAATTAATCAACACATTAGTGTCAAATATGAACATTCAAAATCAAATTAACCACACATGAATCGTCATATAAAAACTCACTTTTCATTTTTTGTTGGGATATCATTGAGAGTGTAATCAATAATCCTAACAAGACCCAGGTTCTGTATGGAACCAGATATAATTTCAGATGACAAACTGGATTGAAAAATGCCCTTAATCTTCATTTTCCCGTCACTGGCTGAAAACCTGAAAATGGAATATTTGTTCATTTTGCCCAAAACATATCATTTGGTGATTAAAGACAGCAAAACATATTAAACATATAATACTCATAAAACATTAATCGGTAAAACAAACAATCCGTCAACAACAAACCTTATCACCATCTCTGTCAGATAATATGTATATAAACCTAATGACTTCCTTTGTGTGAGGTAAAGAGGATGTTTCTAGTAGACCCTCAAATCAAACTTAAACATGAATGGCTAACAAGCAAAAACCAACAAATTGAAAGAAATTCTACATGATATCTGAAAATAACAAGTCACAAATAGAGAAATGGAAAGCAAAAATCCAACAAACTCATTCAACCAATTCAAAATCAGAACCAGATTGAGAGAATAACAGAAAATAAACATTATCGTTTCTAATAAACAATGGAATAGAGTAATACATAATGTTTTCGAATAAACAAAATAGATCTGAATCAAATGGAAGTTTCTAAACAATAAAACACACACCAAATAGAAAGGCACTCACATGTATCTGTTGCCAGTGGCCTTGAGATCCACAACTTGGACAATAATTTCAGGGAGATCTGAAGAAGAATCAGGTGATGGGTTGGCTAAAATAGTCGAAATGGCATCTGGGGTGATAGTCTTCGCCATAGTTTCTCTCTCCCTCCTTCTGAAGAATCCTCTCTATTAAACAAAACAAACAGTGAAAAGTAGAGATGAGAGAAAATAGTTGAGAAATGAAGAAGGAGAAGAAGGGGTTTTGAACTTCAGGGTTTTTGGCGGGGATTCAATTTGGACTTTGGGGGAAATTATTCATATCACTTTACTGGCGGGAAATGTTTCCAACTTGTAATTTCCGAGGGAAAAACCAAAATTTATAGAGAAAGTGAGACAAAAGAATATTTATATATATATATTGGTTTGTTATATGTTAAATGACAAATTGTAAAAAGTTAGAATATGTTATATGATTAAAAGGCAAGATGTTAACGCTAAAAAGTAAAGTAATTGAAGGCCAAACTATATGGAGAAAGTGCGCCAAAGAAGAAAGTAAGTATTATATATTTTTCTCCTTTTTTTAGATACTACTTTATATATGTTTGTGCTACTAAGCTAATTGACACATGACTATATTAATCATTAGTTTTATGCATGTTGGTTGTCACGCGGCGACACAAGTCATTAATCACCATGTTGGTGGACAAATGGCAATATAAGTCATCATGTCAATATTCATTGTATTACAACACCCCTTCGGATATTAACGTGAAAGAAAATTTTATATACGTTATCCACAATACGCATTTGTTTGTTGCCTCATTAAAAACCTTATCAGAAAAATCTAGTGTGATAAAACCTTGGTTAAGGCAAAAAGAGTATAGCGCATATTTTTACTCCCCGAAGAAAGACCACA
>JBDJHY010000078.1:20223143-20234363 GCA_039654485.1 Withania somnifera
TAAAAATAAGTTAGAAACCTTTCAAATCTAAAGAATAAGTTATAAGTTATAATTTATAACCTAAAAATGTATAAAGAACACTTTAAAAAATATCAAGTTATATAAAGTTTGAAAAAACTTGGAAAAAATAAGTTATAAAAATTATAACTCATAAATTGAAAAACATACAAAAAATACTACAAACTTACCTTACAAAACATCAAACTTTTTATATGCTATATAAATTATGAATTTTATATAACTTAAATTCTATATAAATGTCAAATCTAAAAAGATATAAATTATTTTTAAAAAAAAATTATAACCTAAACTTACAAGTTATAAAATTATTAATTGAAAAAAATACAAAAATTATTTGTACGATAATTATAAAATAAAATTATTTAATAAATATATATTTTTTTTAAAAATCATCCTGGTGAATCGGCTCGGTATACAGTGGAACGAGACGGGATCAGCCGGACCGGTTCATCCCGGTACCGGCATTGTCCTTGTTTGAACAATCCTAGTCCGTACCGGTTTATCCCAATCCGTCCCGATTCCGGTAATTCCCAGCCTTAGATTACACAAAAACTCGAAATAATTAACTACACTTTGAACTCTATTTTAACCAAAAGAAATCAATACTAGTTCGTGTCATAACAACCTGTTTTCCCTAACGATGTTTTGAGCTGGGCTTTGTTATGGTTGTTATTGCTGTAGAAACTATTCGAAACCGATGATAGCATGCTCAATTACAACACAAAAGCCTAAGTTAGCTATCCCTAGCAAATGAAGTCTAGTCTTTTTATTGAGACGAGCATGAGTGGTCTAACTCTGCAATGAAATCTTGTAGCCTAGCCTTAGCATGGGTTAGTGTTGTGTGTTCTGATCTTTCTAGTAAGAGTTGTGATCATACAACAAGCTATGAGCGAGAACAACTCAAATCGATTTAAGCCTTAAGCTAGAGTCTTTACAAAAAAGTCATCGTGAGGCAGACATTGATTTTGCAGAAAGGCTAGTTACATTGTAGGGCCGCTTGGTAGTTCAACGGTATTAGGCAATGAGAGGCTCTAAATCGAGGTCTAATAAGACAAGTCGAATTCTCTCCAGTATCCGGCTAAGATGCTCTGGCTGACACTATTATGTAAGAAAACCTCAATTTTCTCAAAGATTAAAGATGCTCCTGATACCATATTTTTAGCTTTGACTTGACCTATCCTATAGTTCGTGCATAAGAACAAGTGATAAAAAATATTAGTAACTTTATTCCAAAGACAATACTAGGACATGAAAACTTTCCATTACTCCTTTTCAACTTCAACTCAAGACCTAAACTAATCAGAAATTAAAAGACAACAAGTTTATAAAAAGAAAAACCAAGTGTTTAAAGAGGTCGATTCTCCATGCGCTTAATGTTCCCACATAACTAAACCAGTAACAGTGATAACAAATGCACCCATCAAGTTAATAATTCTGGAGATAATGAGACCAGTGTCCTTGCCTATTGTTACAAGGAGCACATCAAAATAGTTGACATAAATCAGCACGATCCCAAGCACAACGAGGAATACTGCTATTTGTTGGTAATGCACTCCCCTTTCATCAATTTGATTCTCTAGCAGTAACATCCATTTGTCTTCTTCAACTTTCGTCATATTACTAGTATCTGCACAAGCATCTTGCTTCTTATTGCTGCCCTTGAAGAAACTAGAAATCACGTCAAGAGTGTTCTTCTTCTTCTCCATTGTGCCTAGTCATGAAACAATTAATACGTTAATCAACCAAGACGAGGCGAATTTGATTTGATGGACTCAACTTTTAGATTTTTACCTTGTCGATCCATTAAATACCTAATCTAGTTTGAATTTCGATCAAAATTTTAGAATGTATTTTTCATTATATTGATATGAAAAAAAATTGTAGTATTTCGTGTAGTTTTTAAATATTTAAATTTAATTGCAAAAGATCGACTTGATCTAATTAAATTTAATTTCCAAAATTAGTCACTTAACTTTCGTAGAACAAAGAATATATATTAGAAATCCGTATCTACCACCCCAAAGGGAAAAAACAAAAAAACCCATAATGTGAGAAACATTCTACATTAACATTGGCGGATGTACACTTCATACAAGTTCACAAAAACCAATATGTTTTGCACATATTATATATATATATATATATATATATATATATATATATTAAAAAATTTATTAAATTATGAATAATTTAGAGATGATTGTTGGAACTCATGAATCCTTTCTTTAACCTGAAGAGGGGAAGAGAAGTCTAACCTGTGAAGTTGAGAAGCTTTGACAATTCCTTCCCAGAAAAAGAAACCTAATGAATTACTAACGTGAAGAAATTATATAATTATTATATGTAGAGAGAGAGGGTTTAAGTGACCTAAAAACGAGTAAAGAAAACGTTCAAAGTGTTTGAGTCATAGGAGATTAAGGACTCATGTCTTAATAATTGGCCGGTGGGGCTTAAATTTTGAATTAGCTAATGGCCTACATACGCTGTGTGAGCATTTTTTCTATTTTTGAATTATCAATTTGTTCATTAAACTTCTAAAATCACAAAGTCTAAGAGTGACCTTTTTTAAAACAGGGCTTTTGGAAAATGATTAAAATAAAAGACGTAATTTGTGAGATAATAATGAGAAAACACTAAAAAGGAAAAGAAGGCAAACCCTACATATGTTACTTAGTAAAGCCTCAGCTTAATTAATACAAATAGTAAATTATACTTCCTTCGTTTTAATTTCAATATTTTTTTTAATTTGTGTTATACGTTTAATACCACAAAATTTAAATAATATTTTAAAATCTTATACAAATTTTAATTTAAAAATCTCCCTTATTTTTAAAATTTTTATTTTTCTAATCAAACTAAAACACTTATATTAAGCGGATGGAGTAACTTCGTCAATCTCCATCTATTAAAACTTGTTAATTGTCCCTATAGGTGCATATAACCCATATATGATATAGGCTGCAACTATAATCTGAGTAGGGGTATGGGGCAGGAGCAGGCATTCTACCAATGCTACAATAAATGGGAAGAAATCCCGCTAATGCTTTTTGTCTCTGCTAAGATTTGAATCTACAACCTCATGATTCTCCACCTACTTTACTGACCACTTAATTGAGCCGGAGCAGGCATTTCTGCTAGTACTAAGCTGAATACTTTGTATAAAAGCTCAAACGTTCTGCTAAGAACTTTAGGAGCAGGGGATTTGGGGGTCTGAGAAAAGCTTCATCTGTGAGAATACAGGCAAATTGGCTCATAAGTTGTGCTCATGAAAGCAGTCAATTAACTGCAATCTTTTTTTATCCCTTTTGCATATATGTTGTGAATGTATCAATGTTCATCATCGTCAAGGGAGAACAACGCTCTCTGCACATTTAAAACTGCTGGAGAGCCTTTCCTGGCTTTCTCCACAAGATGTCTAATTAACAACTTTTCCTTCTCATCATCACTTCCGTCATTCATCCAATCATCTTCAATCCAGTTAATGTCCTTAACTCCTGATGCAACAGAAACATCCTCCTCTGAATTTAACCTTGTGAAGATGTTATACGCCTCGTTATATGCATCTAAAGCATCCCCGCATAAATTGATTGTCATTGGCTGGTCTGCTGTACGTTGTTCAACTTTAGTTACAGGGCTACCATGGGTGGAAGAAGATCCTCCTTCACTGTTTGAGGAGTCCCTCCAAGAACTTACAAGTTCTGCTTCCATATACCGAACTTTCCTTTCACTGTTCTGAAGTGCCATCTCAAGCTCCTTGACCCGTTCTTCTAATTGTGATTGGAGGACTTCGTGCAGCCGCAATCTCAGCTCTCTCGGACAGACGGCGTAGTTAACAGGATGAGGAGTGGAGGTCCCACTAACATCCTGATCTGCATAAGGCTCACCTCCGGCTTGTCTATAAAAGAGTTCAGCACTTAACTCCCCCATGGCTAGGTCAAGCTGCAAAAATTGAACTATTAAAGCTTCTCTAAAATAGCAGAAAACTTATACAAGTGTAGCTTAAATGGCAGGTATAGGTTGTCTTCGGTTTTCTCTTTACAGAAGCAACCTATTCGCACCTGGGTCTCTAGTTGTTAAGTCATATACCAATGAGATTCATTTCATTTGTGAGTGGATGTAGAAGAGATGCACAGGTCATAACTTCAAACAATAACCTTGATTCCTACAAACCAAATATGGATACTACAAACCTAGTAAAAACATGAAAGCTTCTTTGTTAGAGGATCAAGGAAAAGAGCAACTTGATGAAGATTGAAATTGATGATTCTTGCAAAAGATAGAGATCACAGTGACTGATTAAGGCTGACAAAAGCTCAACAAAAACCTGGAAAAGAAATCATTAAGATGATCTCGAACACAACGAAAGAATGCAAAGACAAGATATGCTATTGCACATTAGATCACAAAGCTAACCACCAGAACAAGCATATTGAAGCACAAAAACTCACTCGCCAGAGAGGAAAGTTCAACAAAGATATTAGTTCCAATCATATGACTAATCTATATAAGGTACAGATCCTATAAACAGAAGTATTAGAGACTAAAGAGCTCAGCAACAATATGCAACATACGACCAGAAATTTATAAGCAACAGAGAAATCCCCCTGTATAATTATTTCCAATAGCAAGACAGAAGTATAGATCGCATAGCATACAAGTCTAAACGAATTTCGGGTATGTTAAGCGTCCAAATGGAGCGAAATGGATAGAGAAGATTCATATAGCCAACACCAAGTGTTGAGGCATACTTTTCAGTGTAGAGTTCTCTAGATACTCCATCAGTACTTATTATCTCCCACCAACACAAGTACCGGGTATTTATCCCACGAAGGTTTAGGCAAATGGAAAGAAACCACACAGTGTTTTGCCTCTAGGAGGCTTTTAATTTGAGACTGTGATTCTCCTCCCACTTTATTGGCTAGGCCACACCCAAAAAATATAGACTATTTTTTCCTTTCTTTTGAATCAATCATAACCATTACCTTGGATGTTTGATTTAAACTTATAACTAGTTTCAATATCCGAACTCCAACAATTGTCCTTTACTTCCACTTCAAATGCCTACTACAGTATAAAACTCAAGAACTATATACCCATAACCCATGAAGCCCAAATCAAGCTTATCTGTTATCAACCATAAGCTCTAGGGCTACCAAGAAAAACATAAATTCATAAGCTTTCAAAGAGCATTTTGGTGCCTAAGATAACTTCTCTGATAAGATAAATTGCATTTTCAAGAATGGAGTATCCAAGTAAGCAATTTATGCATGTTAGAGTTGCTTCACAAAAAATAAAGGTAGAATGAATGAAACAGAATGCAGTCTTACCGCTTCTACTTCTGCGAGCTTCCCCTCCAACTTAGACGAGTTCATTCTTAACTCTAACCTCTCCAGTTCAGCTTCAAGCTCTGCTTCAATTTTACTCCGAGATTCTTCCTCTGTCTTCGGGCTTTGACAGTCCTCATCGTAATTTGTTGACGACTTATACAAGTTCCCTTGAGGGGAAGGAGACTGTAAAGCTCCACTGTTTGAGGAATCATTATGTGCATCTTGTGACTCACAATCTTCAATAGCAAGTTCTTTCACAGTTAATGAATCTTTCATTTCAAGTTCCTCGTGTAGATCTTGAACCAAATGCTCTGATTGTCTCAGCAACTCATTTAGTTTATCCATTTCCTTTCTATTTTTCCAGAAAGAAGATATTATGCCCACACATATTCCAAGACAGAAAATAAGCATACGATGAGATGATCCTGATTCAAAACAACCATAAAGAGGTGGGATTATACAAGATGTTAGTATTCCTTGTCCAAGAAAAAATAATTAGAACATAGTACACAGTTAAAATAAAGAACTTTATTATTCACGTATTAAATGCCATTAGCAGGAAAGTCTAGTACAGTAGAGAGCTTTCAAATTCTCAGTATCTCAAGTAGAATTCCGAAGACAGAAACAGACATGATACTGATTGAGGAAAAAATTACTCTCTTACAAATTATTTTGTGTTCCATCAACTGCTGCTGGTAAAGGATGAATAATTCATGAGTTACATTACGTGAAAGTTCACTACCGTTTACACAGCTGTGCGCTAGCATAACATCTTGATGGAACTATCTGGAGCTACATTTCCTTGGCTCTACTGATTTTAAAATTCTTGAAAAGAATGTTGCTATTTCAGTGTTCAAAGTCTAGGAAAACAATATGTATCTATTTCATTAACTTTTACCAAGGAAACCACTAAAAAATCAGACTCCAAACAGAAAAAATTACCTTGTAAACTGCCATGTCTCTCATTGTTCATTCCAATGGAATCACTAGATCTTCCAGAATGATCCTTCACCCTGTCTTTCCTCAGGAGCTCCATGGATCCAACACTAGGTAGTTGAGGGACTCCAAATATAGTATTCACTGGTGAAAACTTATCCTGCTGCTTATGATTTCCAGCATCTCGTGGGGCATTTAAAGAATTAAAATTTGCTCTGCTTATAATTTTGCTCCCATCAGTAACTACAAGGGCCCTGGCAGTCAGAGTCCACGGTGAAGAGTTGGAACTGAAAATATAGTCTTCAACTTCACCATGTTCCTTGTATAATTGAGCCATGAGACAACTTTCTAGAGAATTCAAAGGCTTTATAAGATGCCCAATTTTTCTTCTACTCCTAAGATTGCTCTTTTTCCTTGATGTACCATGAGAAAAGGCCAGTTCAGTTGTAGAAGGGGGATGTGATAATTCACATCCCAGATCATTGATGTTGCCACATATGCTTCCACCCTGATCTCCATGAAGTTCTTTATCACGCGGAAACCCAGAGGTCAAATCGAAATTACCAGAATCACATGGCATTCCTAGTCTTTCACCAGCTAAACTGCTGGTGCAAGCCACTTCAGGATCATGAAAAGCCAATCTTTCAGCAGCACACTCACCTAGTTTCTTTCTCGGTGTCTCCACAGGAGAGGAACAACTCTTATCCAGGACTTGATACATACGCGTTAATGAATCATTTCTTACTAAACTAGGACTCCCAGGGGATGATTCTAACAAATCAAGCCTACTTTTTAAGAGGTTCTTCCAATGCTGAGCTATATACCCAGCACCAGCAGCTGCAGCCACAACCCAAATATCCATGTTCACTGCAATCCTCACAGCAGATATACTAACCTAGTTCTACAATCCGAATCTCCCTGTTAGAATCATCTATATGGCAGAGGTAAAACTTCACCAATACTAAAACAAGAGAAGTGCCAGCAGAGATAGCAAATTGGAGGGCACTAATCACAATGAACAGGAAGTTAACACTAAACTTCTTTGCTTTGATTCAAAAGGGTATGAAAAAAATAAAACAAGAATTGCCTTAATTCCTCCAAGTGAAACAAACTTATCTAGGTTCTCTAGAAGGAAAAAAAAGTTCTGTTAAGCTATAGCCAATAACACTAATGCAAACTAAAAAAGAGCGAAAAATCACCAAATAAGGAGATTACTCCTCAATCAAACACAATCAATGTCCAAAATCTCTTATTTTCTATATGCAGAAACACCAAAAAATAACTTGTAAAACCTTAAGAACAATCACAAGCCATGTTCAAAGAACCACAAGCAACAACCTCAATCCCTATAAAACATACCAAAAAACATCCTTTCTGCAACGCACGATACATCAATAAAAAGAATCAATTTTTCCTTAAAAAGGCCTCCTTAAAAAATCAAATTAAAGAAAAGGTAATCTAAAGACTACCCAATTCAAAAGAACAGAAGAAGTGCAAAACCCACCAATAAAAACCAACCAATTTCACCAAATAACTTCACCCAACTCAGCCACCACTATGTAGTAAAGGACTATAAAATGATGAAAAACAATAAATAAGAAAAAAAAAACTTGAAAATAATTAGAGGGGTTCCCAAGATAGATGAAAGCTCACTCTTTTTCACAGGTTTGGTGAGAAATTTTGGGTCCTCTCATTGTCCCCATTATCAACAAGAACAAAGGTCCAGTTTTTTACAGTTATCAAATTCTCCAATTGGATTAAAAAAAAATATATGGGTTTTATTGGTGTTACTTTTATAGCTATGAATTTATTAAGAGCCTATTTTTTAGAGAGTAACAATATGATCATTCATATTATTATCATACATAGTCTATAAAATTTATTGCGAGCTTATTTAGAATTTAATAATATTTTTTTTATGAGTGTGATATTCGAATCAATTTTTAAATATCTTGATTAAATTTATGAAATAAATGTTAGCTATCACCGGTAACAGGTACTAAATAATTTTGTCCACCAAGATAAATAAGAAAAATCATTTAATTTTTTATCTCTACTTAAATTTAAATGCACAATTTATAAATTTTATGAAGAGTTTATCTAGAGTTTGACAATATTATTATTATTATTATTATTATTTTGGAGTAAATTACATTCTCGATTAGGTTATATTATGTAATAATGCCCTTAAATATATACTAATAGCTTGCCCTTTCAATAGTCATAACTTGATCCAAATTCAACAAAATGTATTTTTGTCATAATTATAAGGGAGAAAAAAAAATATCTATTGAAAATTTCAAATCCGAACGACCAGGTCTGTATTTTTATTTGATATTTATTTTTTAATTTTTTAAAGTTCAACGGTGTAACATAAGTATATAATATAAACCTAAATCTTATAAAGTTAAATAAATATTTGAAGGCCATGACAACCGTATGATAGGAATACTTTTATGTCGTGTGTATTTCAAAATAGCTAACGGCTAACTTCTGTTTATTTATATCTTTTTTTCTGGAGTGAGAGGGATTTTTTTTTTTTTTTTTTTTGGAGGGTGGGGAAAAGAGATTGTGAGACCTGAACTTAGTTGGAGTCATGGTCTTATAATTGGACTCCAAAATAAAGGAAAAATAGCAAACATAACTTCTTAATTAATTATAATAAAATATATTTTATAAAAATTAAGATTTGATTGATTTTTTTAAACTTAAAATTGTATATTGATGTAGTTTTATATTATATTGATTGTATATAGTGCTTAATGCATTTGCTACCTTAATCACTTGTATTTAGTTTCAACTGTACAATGAGAGATGTGTCAATAATTTACTTGTATTTAATTGAAGTTGTATATTAAAAACTCATATACAACTGAATGAAACATACTAAATACAACATCCAATTGCATATAAAAGATACATATACAACCAAAAGTTGTGCTAGTTTTCATAATTACCAACATTTTGTTATTTTCGGTAATTTTAAAGCCTTTACGTTTCTAAAATTTTGCCTAAAATAAATAAGGTCCTAGAAATCAAGGGCAAGCCAACATATATCAAGAGAGTTTATTTGAAATTTTTTCGGTGAAAATTATATTTTTTTCTTTTTATTTTATGCGATACTGACTTGGTACGATATTTAAGAAAAAAATGAACACATCTCAAACTTGTGATTTAAAATTATTCTTACATATTTCTATGGTTGTAAATTATTTTATTTAGGTTAAAAGTACAATTTTAAAGTAAAGTAAGGTAATGTTCTTTCAGGACGGACTAAAAAGAAAATGAATATCACATAAAATGAGATAAAGAACGTACTATTTACACAATTATTAAAATTATATATATATATTAGATATCAATCCTGCTTCGACTAATTTATATATTTACATTTTTTAAGCTTAAAACCCTTTTGTGAAACCTGGAATCCATCGGTGCTTCAAACCATTAAAAAGAATATGATCCACATGCAGCACCAGTAGTAATCCTAAAAACTGCCTTTTTCTTAAAGACAAATTATGGGAGCAACATGTGAACTCCCCAAGCCAGTACTGAAATCGATCAGAGGGCATTATTAACCCCACAACCAAAACTATAGAAGTTCGCAGTTAACACCACAACCAAAACTTTAGAAGTTCATAAAATCCATCTAAAGGAAGTATTACTACAACAATATACCCAATAGATCTTTGTGATTGGACATAGCGGGAGCCTAATACATCAGGCTGCCTTTTGAATGTACCCGATGGAGTCCTCGTGTATGTAGAGTTTGGAAGACAGAGTGTACATAAATCTTACCGCTATCAAATAAAGAGGTTACTTTCAATAAACCCTAGGCCAAGAGAGTATTACAAGATCTCTCAAATAATTTGAAAGATGTAGCTGTATCGTGGGATAGTTTCGTTTACATTTTTGTTATTAGCTTAAATGTCCTCTTATTTCACACCCATAGTCCCTATCCTCAAAAGTTAATTAACTTGTCATAGCATATTTTAAGATATTTTCTGTTTACTCACGGAAACTTTAAGGAAAAAAAAAAGAGAAAATAACGAAGAAATTAAAGCCCGTGTGAATGTGGAGTTAAAAGACATTTTGTAACGTTGTGGGGATCTAGCTAGGCATTCCTCTCTCATGGGTTGTAACGAACCTAGAAAGACAAAGGGACCATTACCATTCACCTCTTTTTGCTAACGACAAGAGTGGGTGAAGATTATTCCTTTTTTTTCCCCCCATCAAATCAATACCAGCTGTTATTGTGCCATTGGGAAAAGAAACTAAGGCAAGAATTAGCCCCACGATTTATTTGAGAGATAGAAATATCAATGGTTAAGATCCATCCTCTTGATTGAGTTATACACTTGCTTTCAAGAAATATCTTGGTTGCTTTCTTATGCTGAGAAATAGAGTTTGGTATTTATAAAAGACATAATATTATTTCCAATCACCGAGACTAAATCAAAGTAACGCATAAATTATAGTGTATTATTTAATCTTGATAAGACGATACAGAAAGCAGTTCTTTTAGGAGAGGAAACTTATGTTGCAGGCTTTAAGCATTTGACAGAGTAAACAATCTTCAAACGTTTTCCAAGTTCCAACAAGTTCTAATTAAAAAATAGAAACTCAGTTTCGAGAATCTTTAAATTATTTCCAACAACGAAATGATCCCGTCTTCCTGAGGGTTGGGGACTGGAGAAAGTTCTTCAGCTCAGTGCATACAAGTATTTACCATCCATCACCCTAAACAGGGATGTGCTTATTCATTATTAGGGGCTATGAAAGCCAAAAAACACACATTTACTTGCACAACATTGTCAATGGAGGCAACGCCGAAATGACACTCTTCTGCAACAGTATAGCAGAAAAGACAAGATAACATAGTCATCTGCAGCATATTAAAAGTGATCTCCAGTTTCTTCATTTGTAGTAAGAAATG
>JBDJHY010000078.1:20257430-20272042 GCA_039654485.1 Withania somnifera
TTTGAAGAAAGTATATCGTAGCCTACCTGGGTTTAGGCTATATCCTCGAATAATTAGAGGCAAATGTCTAGAATCATGTATGATGCTCAAAACCACACAAGGCTAGCAAAAACATATCCAGCATGTCAATACCAGTAAAATAAGACCCATATTTCTATGTAAATTACGGGATCAAAGTCCTGACTAAAATTGGGTCTGTAAACTCTAACTGCTCAGAAACTTAAAATATTTATGCCCACACATTAAACACTGCTTGTACATTGCATGGTATAAAATAAAGCTAATTTTAATGATAGAATTAAAAGATATAAGCCTTGAAAGTTTATATTCAATAGAAAATGCTATTATAAAAGTGAAAACATGAATTTTCCCGTTTGAATTAGGCATAAAATCACGTAAACATGTTTTTACATATCAAAACTACTATACTATAACACTTTAAGGGACAAAATATAAGCTCCGTGAAGGGAGATTTTTTTCTAGAACTGATGAAAAATGAAGAAAATAGTCGTAGAACTATTTTATTTACACTAGATAACGGTGCCGCGATCATGTCCACCCAGAGCAATCATGCTAAGGGCATTCCCTGAGTGGCACCGAGATCTCGGCTCTTTAGCACGATCGTAGAATAGAAAAAATAAAGGATTTAGCAGATCGCGCTCCCCTTATGCATTTGTGTGTAAGGCCAGTTCTGAAATTCAACACACGCTTCCTCGAGTATAGACTAAAATCAGGGTCGACGTATATAAAATCCTTATATAAATAATATTCTGGACTCAACGGATTGACGAAAACGACATTCGGGGTCATATCAACTAAGTAAGCCCCGAAAAAGTCATAGTTACGAGGAAATTACACCATGACAACCGACAAGTACCCAATCTATCGATCCTAACAAGCTGCAATTGACTAGGGAGGTTAAAAGGATGCTCCAAGTACCAAACAACCACAAACATAAAAGAACAATTTCTAGGGTTGCTACATGCTTACAAGTGCACATCCCCTATATAGTTACCTATTGTATAGATTTTTCTAATAGGGGCACGAGAAGTCCATATACCTGCCCAAAACTATATTCTATTAGTCACCAATCATAATCAGAAACCTAAAACAATTTTCCTGTGAATTCCATATCACAATCATCCTCCGAAACTATTTTCCTTTGGACATTTTAAAAGAGAGAATTTTCTTTCAAATGAAATGTTT
Source organism: Withania somnifera (assembly GCA_039654485.1). Lineage (NCBI taxonomy): Eukaryota > Viridiplantae > Streptophyta > Magnoliopsida > Solanales > Solanaceae > Withania > Withania somnifera. The sequence goes on from JBDJHY010000078.1 coordinate 20,258,637, forward strand.
TTCAAGAATTCTAATTCCTTTCATTTATCAAATATATAAATTATGAATGCTTATAAACATATAATAAAGTCATGTATGATATTTATATAATTAGGATTTCAAATCAAGTACAAACCCCCCAAGTTCAATATCAAGAAAACTTTGCAACTTGCTAGTAGGCTACACTACCTTACCCATTTATTTCAATTTCTTATCAAGGCCACTACTACGAATCGATCCTCATGTGTAAATACAAGTATTAAATATCCCAAAATGTGATATACAATTCAAACTTTTTAATTCCTAAGTCATTTACTGAAAAGAAACCCACCGGGTATCACGATGTCCAAAAATTATCTCCAAAAATCAAGCTTACTGGTATATTGTCTAATCCATAACATCATTTACTAGATAAGATCCCACCCGATCTAGATCTAAAGAAAATTAAGTCATAATCTGCCTCGAAGACAAACTATGCAAGCCACGAATGGAACAAAATAATATTATTCCCCTTTCGAATAGCCTCAAACACTCCCAATATATCCAAATCATTATTGGAATATGATTCCAATGATACAGATATAAAAGTTTTGGTCAAACTTGAGACCAAAATGTCAACCCTCAAAATTCAGCCACATAACTAAAAATTTCTTTCGAAATCCTTTTACCAATTAGATAAGAAGTTTAAAGATCAAAATTTCATCAGAAGTGAGCTGAAATTAGCCTCAAACCATCAATTTATGCTTTCTTAAATTTTGAGCAAAAATTCCAATATTAATATTCAAACTCATGGGTTACCAGATAAATTAGTAGAGAATTAGTGTAAGATTACCAAAATAAGTTTATAAGCTTACCCCACAAAAAATACTTCAGATATACTTCAAAAATCACCTTAATCAGAACATATGAACTCCAAAAAATGAAAAATAAATCTTAATTCAAAAATGGGTTTATATCTTTCCAGGTATTAAATTTCTCTTCGGCAGTGTGATCGCCACTTTTTCTAACATATTCACAACCTAAACTTAACCCAACTGTCTTTCTTTGTGATTATTATGTCTTAGACAAATGAGATTTTGAGGTAAGTGATCACCACTTCTGTAAACATGAATAATAGAACCATCTATACAAACACAATCCTAAACTCTAAAATACCCCTCAAAACTCAATCGAGAGCCCCCCAAAAATAAATTTATGGTGAAAATTAGTTTGTAAAATATTACCATATGAATTGACCAAAATACTCATACAAGCCCATTTATATCAAATGTTGACCCAAGTCAATTCAAACCTTAAGATAAACTCAAAATCTATTAAAAAATCCAAAATGTTCCCCAAAGCCCTGAGAACTAAACCAAACCTTTCCTTAGACCAAAATCACCTTATGGAACCAACAGAATTTGCATAATTCAACTTCAACCTCTCTAACCCCAAGTATTGACCAAAGTCAATACTTAACATAATGTTTTCCAATATCTTGTCGAATGACTCAATACCCATTCAAACACTCCAAAGCTAAATAATATGGATGTGTAGTATTATTAATAAATACTAATTTTTGATATCAAGCTCCTAAACCTGATAGAAATTTGATGTGTTTTGAAATTGAGTAATGTAATATTCTTCTTTCATTTAAAGCACTTCCCGATATGTCATATTCTTTATAAATCAAATAAAAGGTTAATAATTAAAAGTTTAGGTGATTTCAAAGTTTTAAATATTAGCTTAATTGATAAGTCTCAAAATCTTACCAAGGTGGGAATGCTCCGTCTAGAAATGATGAATCATGAACGTAACCTACAAGACAAAGCCCAGGGTGGTCCCCAGGGTCGTTCTCCGATGCTTAAGTTAATAAACAAGCAGTAAAAAACTCCAAGAATATTTAGTGAGTAGTATTTTGCGCATACCTTTTCCTTTGGACTTACTGGGGCTTTTATAGATGCCTCTGAGGCCCTAGTAGACGTAAAGTTGTTACCCAGAGTGATTTCCGAGATTTGATGTAACTGAGTATGGTAATCCTACCATAACTCCACCACTTATAAATGGTAGTATATTCCTTGTATGATTCTTTCTCCCATTTAGGAGTTCTCAATTAAGGTAAATATTGATTACCTTATACCATTATTCGTGTGGTTAGGTGGGCCGCTACTATTAAGTGGGCTACTGCTATTGGATCCATTTTATTTAGGTGGGCCAACGTTCCTTTTTGGGTCCCTTTTGACCCTACTCCTACTGTTACTATGAAATAACGATGTTTATTTATATAATTTCTTAAGCAATGACCAACTTAAATATGTTGTAAAGAAATATTTATTATTATCTCAAATATGTCATGAAGTTATAATATATTTATTATGGAACTTTGACTTTGTAAGTATAATGAAAATTTCAAATTATATTATTTACAAATTTAGAATATTATTCCTTGGACATAAAAACAAAGTGATGTTTTTTCTTTCAAAATAGAGGCAGCACTTCTTTTACTTTATTTTATAACAACATATTTGATTGTACATAAAATTTAAACAAAAAATGATATATATTATATTAAAATTTAAAATATTTTAAAATTATATAGTTAAAAACTAATATAAAAATGACATTTTAAAAAATAAATAACGTCATACTAAAGGAAACACATGAAGTGCTCCTAGATTATAGATTCGGGATACAATAATTTTTATCTCTCGAATATAATTTATGTATTGATTTTCACTTTCATCATTTATCATGTCACTAAATTTATACTCTAAATATCTTATTTTAGTCCTACTTAACATTAAATTTTTTGATTTCAATACGTGTCCAAACTTTCAATCTAAAATAATCGACAATCTCTATTTTAACAGCCTTAAAAATGATAGTATTTATTTCGGACTTTTTTTGCTTGTATTTATTTTTTAAATGTTTTACTAAAGCCTCGTCTTGCTCGAGCACTGCTCTCCTTATTATTCTCTGAATTGGCTTATTAATTAACATTTACAGATATTATGTACCTATAATATACAAAATTTCTATTGCTTGAATTTTTTTTGTTTAGCAGCAAAATTTTATATAAAGAACGTTATCCAATAATTTACGTTTTAAATTCTTTTTGAAAAACCATTGACAAATAACTTATGTTGAAACATTTATTTTTAACCAAATTCTAAACTTTTCAAACTAAATTCCCCTCTTTGCAAATTAACTATTACAAAAAAAAAAAAAAGTGTAAAATAGAGCAACTGGGGAGTTCATATATTAATTTATTGTACTTATTTTATAAGTGAAAAATCATTTAGCTAAATGTTAAATTATAAAAATAATCCTTCAATCAAATATTACATCATATAAATTATTGTATAAAGATGTAAATATACGCTTTAATAAAAATAATTATAATCTTTTAATTAAAAAAAATCATTAAGTGGTACTTGACTTTGGCGTTCATCACTAAATACTATTCGCTATTTAACGTTATTATATAATATAGCTAATCGAATGTAGTTAATTAATTAGTAAGATTCCTAACTTAAGTCTTGCACCTCTTATTTTTATTTTTTTTTTCACAATTGAATTTCATTGACTAATTCATGCTATTATTACATTATATTAAGAAAATGCACTTTAACAGTTATAAATGTAATCTGTGCAGTAGAGCAAATGGAGACATTGATCATTTATGTAATTTACAAACAACAACAATAATTCAGTATATTTTTACTAAGTGACTTTGAGAAAAATAAAGTATACGCAGTTAATAATATTATTTTAATAGTAAAATAAAAAGGTTATTTTCGATAAACCCCCGATAAAATTATCCAAATATGTATAACATAGATTAACAGATAGCACAGGAAATAGCATAACGTATCAATCATAAGACTACTATACAATAATATTACAAATAATCAAATGACGTCTATAAGCATTGTTCTCCACAATTTTTTATTTTAGATCATGTACTCATTTGAGGAAAAATTAGAAAAAGCTAAAGCCTTATAATATTTATTTAAAAAAAAAATGCTAAAAAACTCATATATATGGCAACAGTTCTTGGATACTACTCATATGATCCTAAAGTAGGAATACTGCTTAATTTCAATCATTTTATTTTTGTTTTATTAAAAGGTTTAAATTATGTTTAGTTATAGCTTATATCTTTTTTATATATAATATGGCTTTCACAATCTATTTTTTTTTTTCATAATGTCGAGTTTCAACTATTTATGAAGCGTAAAAATTATAAATAACTCAATTTTTCATATCCATTATTTTTTATTGATATGTAAATATTTTTGATATGCATAGTTAAATTTTTTTTTTATTCATCACATTAATTATTATATAATCATCCCCTTTCATTTCACTTACTTACTATTTTTTCCAAGTATATATGTATTTGGGTCGAAAAAAAAAATACTTATAACATAGTGGGATTGATTATAATGAAAATTGAAAGTGCGTGTTAATTTTTTTCTTTATGCGTAATTAATAAATTTTATGAGGTAATAGTTTTATTATATGCGTGTCTTTAAATAAAAGTATTATATACATCACTAAAGTATTGTCAAATTATCAACATCTTCTAAATTTAAATTATAAATTTTATTATCTGTATGTTTTGAGTTGTTTGTTTTAGCTCAAAGAATATGTGATCATTTAATATTCTGAAACAAACATGCCATATAGATTTCCATGTAAATACTTGGCATAGGATGAAAAAAGGTGTTGTTTGGTATTCACCATTGGATAGCCATGAATTGGGATTTCTCAATCTCTCACATTAACTATTCCATTTTCTAAATGAAAAAAGTAATTATACTATTTAAGTATATTTTACTTAGGAAATAAACCAAGTTTTTGGAAAGTTTTGATATTTAATATTTATTTTAATTCATGTCTTGATAGAATTGTTTGTCAAATCCATTATTAGAATAGCTTTTCTAATCATATCTAATTTGGTTTTTAGTATGTTAAATGAAAATATTTTGTGTTCTATATTATATTCTTTTATAATCAAAATTAAAAATTAATGAGTTAAACTTGTAGCTACCATAAATCGAACATACAGCCATGTGTTTTTTTACATGATTGTTGGGAGTCCGTTAAAAACATAATACTACTGTTACCTTTTCCAGCCAAACAGCCACTAAGCGCCGCCCGACCTCCTATTACGCAATTGAGAAACCCTAATAAACCCACTTCAGGCGCCAACCAAACCGAAAGAAAGAAAACTACTCTTTCTTTCCCGGCGGCAATGGCATCGTGGTCGGAGAAACGGTGCTTATACGAGGTTCTCGGCGTGAGCCTTGACTGCACCGCCGACGAGATTCGATCCGCCTACCGGAAGCTCGCGCCCCAACGCCACCCTGAAAAGCTGGTCCGATCCGGAGTACCTGAATCCGAAGCAAAAGCTGCATTCCAGGAGCTTCTGAACGCTTACGAATTCCTTTCTGACGCGCGTGCGCGCGCCTGGTACGATTCACATCGATCTCAGATACTCTTCTCAAATTCCGGTCCAACGAATTCCTCTAGTTCCGGTTCTGTAACGGACATGTTCTCCTTCTTTTCAAATTCACTGTATTCTGGATAATCCGACAAAGTAAAGGGATTTTACAAGGTGTATGGTGATCTCTTTCAGAAAATCTACCAGAATGATTTGAATTTCACGAGGAAGTTGGGTACAGATTTTCCGAAAGAAGCTCTTCTCATGGGAAATTTGGAGAGTCCTTATGCTCAGGTAATGTAATCCAGCACCTTTTTTTGTGTGCAGTATATATTTCTCGAGCATGTGCAGAAATTTTGCATATCTATATTGGACGTTATATACCTTTCCTTATGCATGTCCTTTCTGACGCACCTAGAATGAAGTGGTTTGAGAACCTGAGGTCTCATGTTCAGCAGACACAAAAAGTACTAGGTGATTCTTTTCATGGTCTTGGCCTCCGTGGACAGAGTTACCTGTATATATTGCTCGTGGGAGGTGATGTATCCCGTGGATATTAGTCAAGGGGTGGGAAAGCTTGCTCGGACCGTGAAGCTGTAAAATTTACATGGTTGATTTTTTCGTTGGGCCCTATGTTGTAATAAAATGCAGTGCATATTGCTGTATTAGTAACCGTGTAGTACATTATGTGATGCAGGTGACAGCATTCTATAACCATTGGTTAGGATATGTTACTGTGATGGACTTTTGTTGAGTAGATCAGTATGACTTGATGGCAGTAGATCCTGTCTTGTTTGATGTCAATCTCTTTGTGATTCTCTTTTTCCTCTCCCGATTCTTCAACAATTTCTGAGAATTTACTTCATTTCTGCAGCTATCTACTCTCCCGGTTTCAAGTTAATCTTTTAAAAGGACAAAGAACCTTATATTAGTTGTCTTATGATGTGTTTGTGAATATGTAACCCAAGCTTTGGGATTGTTGTCGTAACATAGTTTCATTTGAATTCAGGCAAAATGGAAATCATCTAGCAACTTGTGCGATACATGTGGGGAGGAATTCGATTCGAGGTCTGTGATGCAGGCTCAGTCATGAATCTTTATGTACATTAATGAGGTTATATTTCCTCCCTTTCCATATCTAATTATCTGCTTCTCCCATCACACCACAGGAATCAGTTACGCAAGCATCTTGGATCGACGGGGCTGCTACATAAAAATCTCGGTGATATGATCATTAATTGCAATTCAAGCAGGTTGCCGGATGGTTGGGGCGGATTATTTGTTCCTTATTCTTTATGGTTTATAGATCATTGTCTCCGATTTTATCATCATTTTATACCATAGTCGAATGAGTTAAAAATCAAAGTATTTTGTATCTCTACATCATGTTCCTTGCAAATGAAAGATCAGTTCTAAATCATGTATGCTGAAGAACTCAAAGCCGGTGTGACCAAATAATGAAGCGCCTCAAATTTACTGAAACAAGGGAGCTAACGCCTAACTGATGCTTTTTCCTTCACTTCAGTGGAAGAATGAAACGAATGGCCAGGGGTAAGCAGAAGCTATAACTGGGTACAGTAGTAACATTGTATAGGGTGTTCACCGGAGTCAAAGCTTTAATAAACTATAGAAGAGAAACTTTGGTAAAGTTCAACTGTATGCTCAAAATTCTTGATTTGAACCAATACCCAAGAATTGATATTTAACAGGATTAAATTCAAGTCTTTACTAATTTGTCTTCCTTCAGAAAGTATTCTACTCTGCTTCACCTGCATATTATGGCATTGGAGAAGAACTTTGAGGTTGCTGTAGCTCAGCATCCCATGACTTGGACGAGGCCCAATTCCAACATCTGATGACTCGAAAAAACGAATAAACATCAGTGCAGCTGTGCCATAGTTGAATCCCGAAACTGTTGTTTAGAACATCTACACTTGCAAAATTTCTAAATCGCATACACATTCAAAATACCGGCATCAGCTTCTAACTGGCAAATTGAACGAACATGACCAGAGTAATCATTTATAAGTTACTGCAATGAGAGCAGGAACATAGCAGTTTACATTGGCCAAAATCTACGCCGATCAAATAAGTTATATACAACCATGACCAAATGGGAAGAAGTTGCTTCCTCAAAAAATATGGTACAATAACATTTCTGTAGCATATGTTGCTAGGCAAAGTAGTTGCATAATTAATCTAGCAGCTACTCCATACTGCACTCTCAATTTGCAACTAAATAAATAAACAAGCAGGAAACTGCAGTCACAATGGTCTGCTAGCTGCTTCTTGTATGTAAGTGGTGGCTTCCTCTTCGGAGAGCTGCTTTCCTTCTACCAAACCTCTGATCAGAGTATTGGCATATGCTTTAGATGGTTTGCATATACTTACTTTACCTGATTTGAAGTTATCAACATCTGAGAGTTGGCATCTGATTGAGAAGCAGAAAAGTGAAGGATGAGATTCAGTAGGACGAAAAAATACATAAAAGAATGAGCATGCAAAATAAAAGGCAACATGCTTACGTCATTGTCAAAATAGGAATACCATTCGCTTTTCCCAGGTAAAGCACATTATGGTACCAGCCATTCTACAGAAAGTCAAGCAAAATCATACGATGAGAAAAATCATCTAGCTCGGAGTTATGCCAAGCAAAGACCAGATGTCTGGGCCATCTAGGGCAGTGGGTAAGAATGAATACTACTGGGATAGGATAAAAACTATTCTGTCCTGTTATCAAGATTTAATGGGGTTGATCAGTTGATTCACAAAAGGATAACTATACTGCTACAGATTCTTACATTCTTTTTCAAGGCAATACTCATCTTTTACTATGAATCAATCAATTACCTCTCGATGCAAAATCAGCCAGGGTAGACAATATGCGTCATTTATATCCATTCTGCTCCATTGGTTTAATTTCAATAGTAAATAGGTAGATGGCAAATTTAGGGTTCACTAAATCTCACGCTGCAAAACTACAAAAGAATGGATCTTATTGAACTGTTAAACAGCCCCAGACAGTCAATATTCATCCCAGCTCAGGTTTATCTTAGGTAAAGGATTTTGTTTACTATGAAAATGGAAAAATGAATAGAAAAAGATGTTGCAAATGATTAGAGGCTCTAAATTTATCGAACAGACAACAAACTGAAGATGCAAGAGATTTACGATTGCTGTTTTTAATAAAATAACAGACATTTTGAGTGCATATCTGTGTTGTTTGGCTAATTATGACTCAACCGATCAACAAGGTCTTGTCTCTCCCCCATCCCTCCCATTTCAGTCCTTCCAGTTCCTTTTTGATTAGGTAAACAGTTCTATTAATTTTTGAAATGTTTTGCTTGAGCTAAGGGTCTACCAAAAACCACCACTCTTCTCCCTAGACTCCACTTGTGGGGTCACATTGGGTATGTTGTCATCGTACTAAATCTCACCCATATTCTTACATGGTTAACTCGTCAATACAGGTGTAACACATATACCTGAGAGAACATCCTCACAAATTAAATACTAAGGGGATTCATCAATATTTCAACTATCTTTACCTAGCAGTTACCGACCACAATCTTCCTTTATACGTATCTTCCACTGTCAGGATAAATTTTTCCATCCATCATATAGTAGTGGTAATAGTGATTAGGTAAATGTTTCCTTACTGTATTAACAAACACAGCCTGAAATATTTATTGGTGAACTAATAGCAGAAAAATATGGTTATATCTCATGTTACCGTTGTTTTATACCCATCTGAATCTTATAGTTTCTGAACAATACTCATGAGAACAATACAGAGAGCTTAAAGTCGCACCTTGACAGCCTCCGCTGAAACACATTTTCTGTTTTCAATAGATTGTAAGTCAGTCATGTCAAACAAAGGGCAATTCATGTCAGAGCTCGAACAATTTTCTTGAAGTAAAACGTCATTAAATTGCTCGAGTCTGTAAAAAGAAAAAAGAAAATTAAGTTATAAATCAAGATCATCTAGAGCCGAAGGTCTTTATTAAGAAATGCGGATAAAATGGCAAACTAAGGAGAAACATGTTAGAAAAAAGGAGAGAATGACATACGTTATCTTATATAGGCACAAGTAAGCTTTTTCATCATTGTTGCTTTCAGGGTGAAGAAAAGCAACCCCACCTGGACCCCATGTAGCTGTATGGTCACGAGCAAAGAAGAGGCGATGGGGAAAAGTTTCCCATTTGATCTCCTTTGGCTTGCTTTTATCCAACGAGCCAATACATGGTTTTCGCATGCCTTCCACCTAGAAGTATTTCATTATGAAATGCATAAAAAGAACATAGAGACACACTGAAAGCTCAATATTCTTTACCCTTTCACCAGAATCAATCTCATCTTAATATTAGACTATTTTCTTATTTTAAGATGCCTGACTAATTGAGAACATTAAGGTTTTGCAGAATCATTATGAACCAAATAATTCAAATATCAAAACAAAGATCTATAAAAAAAAAAAGCCTAGATTATGGCAGACTAATTGGAAGGAAAGTAATGCACGAAGTTTTGAGAGCAAGTTCAATAACATAATCATTATTGCGTACAGATTCATCTCTTTACTGTTTATTATTAAGCTCGAACGAAAAATCATTGTATGTCTCATATTTATCTATGGATTCTGGTCAAAGTACACAAAATTGTTTGGTCATATCCAGAACGGATCCCACATCCATATCGTGTCAATACTGGTGCGGCACCCAAAGTGAAGAGTACAAGCAGCTTAGATTCTTAGCACTGATTTGAAAATTAGAGGATTTTATTCTCAAATTTCACATACATTAAAAGTTTTATCTACAATCATCATATTTTCACTTCCACATTATATTATTGTTTCTTTCATGTAACCCAATTCTTATCATGGAGTGGATGAGGAAGAGGGGAAAGATGAGTCGGGGTGTTTCTTATGCAAAGAAGAAAAACAAAAAGAGAGGGGAGGTGGGTGTCGGGGATGTGTGTGTAAAAATAAATTATTTTTTTCAAAAGATCTTATAATTAAGTATTACTTAAGAAGACCAAGTCTTTTTTTTTTTTATAACAGTGGTGGGTGGGTCAGCTTTCACGCACCTCGACTCAAGCCACCTCTTTCTTTCATTAACTTCTTTCTCAGATCACCAGCATGTGAGCTACCGGTTCTTTATTTTCTTGATTGTCTATCCACGAAGGGTTCAATAAGTATATAGTGCATATACATTCAGTGGCTGATGGGTGATGCCTTCAGTTGTGGTGCTTGACTGAAAAGTCAGACAAGTTTAGGGGGTTGATTATGTATTAAGTCTTTTTTTTTTTGGAGAAATATATTTGGTAATTTATTCAGAAACTTCTTTTTTGATATTATTCAGAAACCATCAACAATTAGAAGAACCTTTAATACTACTGTGGAGCACTAGTATTCAGTTTTTGCATGAGGTAAGTTTTAAGATCATTCTGAAATTTAAGAAGGAATATGAGATAAAGTTCAATAAGAATAAAGGGACAAACTTAGTGAGGCAGTGGCCAAAAGTAGCAGTTCAATGTTTTTTTTCACAACTTACTACTCCATGATGCAGGAGGTTTATAATGAAGATATGTGTTTCAAGGAATGCATGATAGCTATACCTGTCCTCCTGCAATATAGCAAAGGAACCTTGATAGCTTCATATTTGACCCAAATGTGGCATACCATACGTCAATCTTTGAAAGCTCTGCCCTCCAAGTGCGAGAAATAGAGCTAGCTTGATCTGCATAAATTCAAAGAGCATTAAAAGCCATCTTCAGAAATAAAAGAGCAAATTGTTGCAAGGAAAAATAAAATTATACCTGTTATGCCTGGGCCATCATTAACTTTCAGGTCTGAAAATGGTTGTATTACATTCTCAATGTCCTCCAAATCTTGTGATATCCTTTTAGGAAAGTTATCGTACTCGTCTTCAGAATCAGAGCTAACGACCTGAAGAAAAAGAAACAAAATCTATTAAAATCAATACAGAAACAAGTTACACTGCACACATATTAGAAGAACTAAATGAAATTAAAGTAAAAGTAGCAACAAGCATTTGGCCTACATAAGTTTTCCCAAGGAGTTCATGGTGACACGTTGTGAATGAAAAGTTAATTTACTTTGGGAAGCATAGTAAAGCTTAATAATCCATTCAAAACATCAATACCCCACTGATACTTGCACACAATGCATCCATTCGTTCATTTACAAATCTTCGTTATATAAAGTTGTGGAGGACGCATATCAGGATAGAAGGTTAGTAGGTTGGAGTTAGGCTTGAGTAGTAGGTAGATTTGCTTTGTTTGGTTTTCTTTGCTAGAAATCGTACTGCTTTGTTTGTGGTGGCTTGTTGTGATGAGGCTTGTTGTTTGGGATAGATCATTTGTAGTTTTATTATGCGGTAGTTTTGCTTCTGTTATTTACATATTTTGGTACTACAGATTATTGCTTATTCTTGTATTATGTCCTTTTATAGACTGATTTGTCTTGAACCAAGGGTCTATTGGAAGCAGTCTCTCTACCTCATCTCTAAGGTAGCGGGAATATACTGGGTATGTTGCTTCTGTACTCCATCTATCCCAATTTATGTGGTGTCCTTTCCTTTATGTTCATCCCAAAGAATGTCACATTTCCTTATTTGGCACTGGCATCATCCCATTTAATCCTTTTGGGAACCTAAGTTGAGTGGACTTTACTCTAAATGCCGCACTCATATTGTATTCTCTAAAAATATACTACTTTAGAAAATCTGACGTGCACCCGTTGATATTTTTGAAGAATTTGAGCAACATAGTTGGGAGCCACTTAATATTTTATTGTGATAAAAGTCAATTAAAAAGTGATTTTAATAAGCGCAATTTTGCAAATATAACAATGTCATCCCTTATTCTTAAACTTCACGTGTGATCAAACTAAGCCACATACATTAGGCAGGGAGGAGACTTTTTTATGCATTCCATTTTGTTTTTCATTTGTATGAATTTGGTATATATACACACTCAAAAATAAAACACCAAATTAGAAAGAACTAAAAATAGAAAAACAAAAAATGGAATTGATACTTCATCAGGATGAGGGAGTGACGGACGCATGACCTTGATCAAGTGAAGTGTATTAAGGGAGAGGATGATAAAGTTTTGGTAGAGGATGTCCACATTCAAAAGAAATGACAATCATACTTCCATAAATTGTTGAACAATGTGGGAGACAAATATTATGCTAGGTGATTTGGAGCACTCAGAGAGATGCCGCGATTATGGTTATTGTAGGCGTATTAGATTGGAGAAGGTTAAGAGCGTTATTTGTAGAATACATAAGGTTAGGGCGACTAGTCCAGATGAGATATCAGTGGATTTTTTGAAGAGCTCTGGCGGGGCAGGTATTGCATGGCTGACCAAGTTGTTTAACATCATTTTCAGGACGACGAAGATGCCTGAAGCGTGTAGATGGAGTACGATGATCCCATTGTACAAGAACAAGGGTGACATCCAAAATTGCAACAACTACATAGGTATCAAGTTGTTAAGTCAAACGATAAAGGTGTGGGAAAGGGTAGTAGAGTTGAGGATGAGGGAGATTGTGAATATTTTCAAGAATCAGTTCAGACTCATGTCGGGAAGCTCGACTACAGAGGCGATTCATTTGGTTAGGAGATTGGTGGAGCAATACAGGGAAGGGAAGAAGGACCTTCACATGGTTCTCATCAATTTGAAAAAGGCTTATGATAAAGTTATACCTGATTCCCGGGTCGTTCCAGGTCAGTCCGGTCCGGTCCGGTCCGGGCCGCTCCTGTACCGGGATGGGTCGAAATGGGCCGGTCCAAACCGATCCAAAATGGTTGATCCGGACCAGCCCAAAGCACGTAAACAGTATCCGAGCCAACCCGGTGTGAATAGTGAACCGTTTTATAAAAAATAAAATTAAACGAGTTTAATTAATATATATTATATAGTTTAAAATTAAATTTAAATTAGTACGAATATAAAAGAGTTATTATAATATATA
>JBDJHY010000078.1:20322565-20344158 GCA_039654485.1 Withania somnifera
TTTTATTTGTTAATTGGACTTTTACATAATTACCAAAAAAAATAAAAAAAAAACATTGTGTATCTTCTTAGCCAGGGGAAAATGTAACATATTAGGCAAGGTATTTGATTCATAATTTTCAATGTGAATTATAGATTTATGTATAACAAAATTAGAATAATACAATTTAGATATAAATTTATAATTTTAAATAATTTATAATTAACATATTTAAAAATTGAAATCTTGAAGCAACCCACATTAGGCCACATGGTCTTTCTGCCACACTAATGTTGTGCATGATGACCACATTGGTAAGTTATTGCTTTCATTGGTTAAGCTTAAAACCCAATCCACATTAATATTTTTTGCGAAAGATTTTACCAATCAAAACTTATAATTGGATCATATCTATAGTCCTCAAATTCTACCTATCCTAAAAACTTATCTTGCTTTAATATTTATATTAAATCAATAAATATTATATATATATATATAATTAACTTAACCGTAGTGAATGAAAAGCTGATTTTGCAAAATCAAGAGGTCTCAAATGAGTTCTTAGGAGAAGAAAAGAAACATAAATGTATTTGTTAGTTTATTTGATACCAATCATTAACCAGGGTGAACTGGTGAAGTTTTGGGCTAATGAGTCACAATTGCTATTTGCTTGTTTTTGTCTATTTCAGAGGACGATTGACCTCTGTGGGTTGATAGCCTCGATGAAACATGATACAAACTGCTTTGAAGTCTAGAACATCACGATTGTAAGAATCTACATAATAAGATTTTGGAAGTAACTTTAGCAGGATTGAATACTGTATTATTAATATATGTATAATTCCACTGATCTTCTTTCATTACAAAGGGGGCCGGATTACTATTGTACAAATGGTCACCTCCACTTACATTCTGCATCACTCTCATTTTTGCTAGTTCATCTGCAATTTGACTCCCCTCCATTGGGCTTGATGTCATAGTGAAACCTAGTGGGAAAGCCCAAATCTTTCGGTGATGCCCATGGTTTTATTCTTCGGGCTTAAATATAGCAAGAGAGCCCACTCAGTCCAATGCGGCCTCAGTAACGCCAAAGGTAATACCCCTCTCGGCTAAACGGCCTGCCACATCTTTCAGTTGGTGACGGCAGACTTGCCTCAACTGCTCGTTTGATAAAGGATCAAACATTACAATATCATCAAGACGGTTCAGCAACTCTGGTTTAAACTGCTTCCTCACCTGTCTTTCTAATTGATAGTGTAGACAGGCCTGCTCCGGCAAAAACTATTAAAAACTTTGCAGCAAATGAGAATGTTTTAGCATACCTCTTGCATGACCATTTCGCGAACCTTCAACATGGTGCACCTGCTCATTAATCCTGACAGAAGATACTACGCTCCCAAATTTGAGGTCATGATGATCACTGTGTTAGTGAAATCAACAGTACGATCTTGACCATCGGGTAATCTTCCATCGTCCAACACTTGGAGCAAGGTATTAAACACAGTAGGATGGAGCTTTTTCCAATTCATCAAATAACACCGCACGCCTCCTTACAGCTTCCGTGAGTTGTCCTCCTTCCTCATGTCCAACATAACCGGAGACACAGAACACATTCAGCATTCATTACTCTAGACACAAACTATTAATTATCCTGAAGAAAAACAGAAGGGAATTCTTGCATTCGTGTAGGTAAAAGTGTGACTCGTTCTATTATCCTTTAATGGCTAAAGAGGACTTACCCTGGTGGAGCACAATCAATCGGGGAACAGAATGCTGCTCCATGTATTCGGACATGTCAATTCTGACCATCAATATGTCATCGTCAAAGAGCTGCTCAGCAAGAGCTTTAGCCTTTCCAACACCAGTTGGCAAAAGGAATGAACCAGTTGGTTGCTGTGGCCTTCCTAATCGAGCTCGACCTTAACACAGCCTCAGCGACAGCTCTAACTGCATGATCTTGCCCAACCACTCTCTGGTGCAATCAATCAGCAATACCAATCAATTTGTCCTTCTCATTCTAACCAAGCCTTGAAACGGGAATACCAGTCCAGCGACCAACTACTTCTGCGATTTGATCAGGACTGACAGTCTCAGTTAACATTGTACTCTCATCTGAGCTACTCTTAAGGTTTGCTATTGCACCTTCCACTTCTTGGATAGCACCATATATATGATCTGCCGCTCTAGCAAGATCATATCTTCTTTCAGCTTCTTGTAAAGCATACATGAGTTCATCGCGCTTTTGCTTAAGCCTGCGAAGCTCATCAACCCGTTCCTTCTCTTTCTTATACCTCATCATCAAAGGCTGGAGTTTGTCCCTCAAATCATCAAGCTCTTTCCTCACCTGAACAGTAATTATATTATTTGTTCGCATTCCCTATACAGGTTTTAGTAAAAATATTTCTGGATTTATAACACTTACTTCAACAAGCCGAGCTTTGCTAGCCTCATCTTTTTGCTTTTCAAGGGCATGATGTTCAGCTTCTAGCTGAATCCTCTTCCTTTCAAGATTATCAATTTCTTCTGGTTGACTATCAAGTTGAACTCTGACATTTGCACAAGTCTCATCAACCAAGTCAATAGCCTTATCTGGCAAATGTCGACCTGGAGTAAAATTTCAGAGATTAGCTATCTTTGTATCTAATAACTCTATTAATAATTAGTGACAAGACAAGAATAAGTTCATACCTGTAATGTATGGAGACGGAAGCTGGGCTGCAATCACAAGAGCCCTATCTTGAATTTTGACACCATGATGGCCTTCATACTTCTCCTTCAACCCTCGAAGAATACTTTAGTGTCAGGAACAGTAGGCTCAGCCACGTATACCTGCTGGAAATGCCTTTCAAATGCAGCATCTTTCTCCACATACTTCCTGTATTCTTCCAGAGTTGTTGCACCAATGCACCTTAATTGGCCCCTAGCAAGCATTGGCTTGAACAAGTTAGCAGCATCCATTGACCCCTCAGTCCTACCAGCACCTAAAACCAAATGTATCTCATCAATAAAGAGAATTATTTTCCCTTCTGCCTCTTCCACTTCCTTCAGAACAGCCTTCAACCTCTTCTCAAATTGACCTCTGTATTTTGCTCCAGCAATTAATGCTCCCATATCCAATGCTATAAGCCTAACATCGGCCAAGTTACTCGGACATCCCCTCGAACAATCCTTTGTGCTAGCCCTTCAACTACTGCTGTTTTACCAACATCAGGCTCTCCAATAAGCACGGGATTGTTCTTTGTCCTCCTCGATAAAATCCGAATTGCTCTTCAGATTTCTTCATCCCTACCAATCACAGGATCAAGTTCCCTGCTTGTTCCACAAGATTACGACCATAAGTCTTAAGTGCTTGAAATGTAGTGCCCCTGCAGCACTTTCCACTTTCTTTCCATCTTTCCCTCTTAAGTTTCTCAAACTTCTGATTTCACTCTTGCTGCACTAAGATCAGCTTCTTTCAAAAGATCAACAATTTGGGTATCTTCCAAAAGGCCTAAAATCACCAAATCAACTGCCAAATGACTATCACCGCGAGACTTCTGCCGTGATTGTGCTCGTCGTAGCACCTTAATAAGCGAAGTACTTGCTGGAAGTTGATTAGGTGCTGGTGTCTGAGAAGGGATTTTCTCCTTGGCTTGATTGAATACCCTTTCAACCCCTTTAGCTGTCTCTTCACTACCAGCAGCATTGACAGTTGCTTGCCAGAAACCAGTATGATCAGATACTAAAGCCAGAGCCATATGCAAGGGTGTTAATTGAGCATGCCCTGCTGACACAGCCAGTTCATGTGCCTCAGCAAGAGCCTCATTGGTCTTATGGGTACATTTTTCAGGATTCATGATGAATTATGCTATCTTCTAACAAACTGAAACAACAAAACACACAATGAGAGTCCAACTGATTCACTTATAACGGACTCAATCACAAAAGGAACTACGCATACAACTGAACAACAAAACAATGCATGACTTCTCAAGGCAATGAATATCAAGAACACATACAATGAAACAAGACCCAATCCAATAATACAAAAACTACAACAACATACCACAGGTTGTGGATAAGTCTCCCATCAAAATAATATACTGCATTCAGAGAAAAACAAAATAGCAACAACTAACAACAGCCAAATAATACAATAATCAAACGATAATAAATTAATAACATGATTCAAAAATAACAAACGCCAAATAAAAATACAAAAAACAAACATTTATGATAAGGCACATGCAAGAGTATTCCAATTAAAAGTGCTATCCGAGTTTCGAGTGTTAGATTTTATACATCTGTGACTAAATAAGTCTAACGATTTCTAACCAAATATTTTGACATTGATAGTCAAATATTATTTCCATGGCAATGTTATTATAGTATATAACAATTATTGCATGTAACAATGAAAAATATTGAAATCAGATATATTGTTATAAAGAAATTCAACCTTAAACAATACGTGGACTTGATTAAAGTTGGCTAAATAAGTATGAGGAGTTTATATATATAGAAAGACATTACATGGAAAGAAGGATTACAGTGCTACATTAATATGATAATCTTGAGAACGTGAAGGACAAAACTTACTACAATTGTATTTCTTAAGCCGTACGTAATTGTACCATTCCCCAATAAGCACCATTTCTGAGGAAAATCCTACTATTGTTTCATCCTTTTAATTATTTAAAAAAAAAAATGAGAGAGAGAGTGTATACAATAATCCATCTTTTAGCATGGTTATTATCTCAAACTAAGCGGTGCATACAATGAGAAGAAATAGAGAAAGACAATCTGATCGCAGATTTTATTTTGTTGATGCTCATTAAGTGTAGTTTATATGAAGGGAAAAAGGATTAAAAATATCCTTTTATTTTAAAAAATTGGCAAACTTTGCTCTTTATTTTACTTTATGGCTCAATATATTCCTCATGTAATCTTTGTGGCTAAATATACCCTGATGTTATTAAAATTAATAAAATACCTTTCTATTTAATACTTCTCCACAATAGCAAGATACAAGCGTACATGGCGTTATGCCACACTAGCACAAAAAAAAATCAATTTTTTCCAATTTTTTTTCTTATTCTTAAATAAAAAATTGCCCAACAAGAAAATGTTGGACCCAAATCACTACGCCTTTCATGTAGGCCGGAAGTTGCCCAACAAGAAATTTTGAAACTTTAGAACAGTTTTAGTTATGATCGTCATCCATCAGGGCTGACCAACTTGAAAGATCATTTAATGTTCATAGTTTTCCGACCTGAAATGCTGCCGGTGATCGGTCAATGTTTGAAATAACTAAATTTTGGATTGTTTGATCAAGTAAAGGAAAGTGAATGGAAACACAATTCAACATCAAGCAAGAGGGCCTCATTGATCTGTCACCCTCATTTACCTTTAAATTAAAAGAGCAAAGAAGGTGCTCCTGCCGACGCATGGAAACCTCGGGCATCCCAGAACACAGAAGTCCAAGCTGTTCCCCTTTCTTTGCACGCAGAATTGAATCAAGATTTACCATTAGTGAAGCAGTTTCCACATGATATTCAAGCAGACCTTTTTCAGAAAGCATGCTTGTGCCCCTTGCTTGATATGGGATACGTAATAACTGCTGAATCAAGGACGGGAAAAAAACTGATGAACATGTAAAGAAAAGCCGACATCAAGGTGTACTAAGTTTCAAGCTTCATCTATAAATAGGTCGCTGATGAAAACAGGTTATATCCATCTTAAACAACAATTCATATGAAAGGGAAAAAAAGGGTAACATAAGTTCTGCTACGGCTTTCCAGGCTTTCCAGCGTCCATTCCATCCTGTGACAGTCTCCTGTGCAAATTCGCCAGGCAAAAGCAAATCTGAATCAAGAAAGGTTGGGAATATATTTCAAACTTCAATCCAAAATATTCCACTTTGTGAAATGTAGAAAAATAGGTCCTTGCAGATAAGAATTTAGCACTTCAGTTTCAAAGAAACTCTGATTAAAAGTAGATGCATCACCACTTCACCATTCCTAACTTTTTTTAAATAAAATGAACCATCATTCCTAAATCTGAATATTGTACCATAGATATAGTAACCATTAGAATTATGCTAGAACCAAAATGATAATTCATTAAGTGATGATTGTTAGTGGTAGTTATTTCAAATACTACTCTACCAAAAAGAACTACCTGAGCACTGTGCAGCTACAAAATAAATAACAAGAACTTCCAGCTTAAAATTCTATGTATATGACTTTGGATGGGAAATAATTATTGCAACTAGCCTCAAATCTAACTAAAAATCCATCCACTTGACCTTAGTTCAATTGCTACAGCCAAACGCCAGCCACTATGCATAAACTCCAGTAATCAATATACTAGCAAAACAGGACGTTCAGCAATTAAGCTTTCTACGGATGCAATTTAGTAGAGTTGAAGAAAAAAGATGATGTGGCTAAAAAAAAACTCTCCAGAGCAGAGACATGTATATGCAAGATGAAAACAACACTCAATATGTTATAAAATCATCAGAAAAGAAGCCCTGACATCTTATCCGAGAAGATGCATGTCATACAGGGAGCTTAAATTAGTTCGCATCCAACACTCACTTGTCTTAGATTTTAGTCCTCCTCACTGTCATAAACAATTGCCATTCTGCGATGAGCTGTGCTCTTCCTTGGAGGAGACTCTTCATCTGACTCTATCTCTTTCCGCTTATGACTTGGTGCTGATTCCCTAACATTTTGCTTCGGCTCCTGATGAATTTTGAACCACAAAAAAAGGAAGAAAAGTGAGAGAATTGAAGTGATTTTAGCAATCACAATTCAGAAAAGTAAATTCATCAAAACTGCACGGAATAAGAATTCCAAGTTAATAATTTAGCATGCAAAACAGTGTTAATCAGTGCAGAACGAAGAACTTTAACCATAATAGAGAACTCCAAAAAGAACTAGAAGGTCCAGGTAGAAAGCATATTTCTGAGATTCACCAACTTTTTAGTGCAGGTACAAGGTAGGCATGTTTATGGGGGACATCTAGTTCCAAATATTGAAGTTTTAAATTGATTTCACTGTGAGCTATTTTCCCTTCCAATCTTCCCTCCAGAAGCCAGACACCATAAAAGTGTGTAGCCTGCCTCCTGCTGAGGTGTGGTTTCTTAAAACCACAACTGTTAACAAGGTAAAATCTTATTGGAGTAACCTTTTGTCTACCAAAACTAAAAGCTAGACTGAGACATGCATACCGTCATTGAATAATACGGGAGATCCCCTGATTGCTGCATTTGTTGACTCCAAAGAGAACTGGTCACCAGATCTGATGACCATGATCATCATGCTCAGAAGAATCAAACTTTAAAAGAGAAATTAAAGAAAGAAAGAACGCACATGAGGAGACTGAAGGATATAAAAGGCAGGAAATTTTTCAAGATCAGTGCCATAAACAATTTTCCATCTTCCATTAAAATCAACAGATGCGGCTGATTTCATTTTTTTTTTTAAAGATCTCGGCTGCTTAGAAGTTAGAATCCATTATCTCTTCCATTATGCTTGTGTACCGGAGTATCCCCTCTCCTTTCATCATTAGATGTCACTAATGCCCCCTAAGAATCCATTATCTCTTCCATTATGCTTGTGTACCGAAGTATCCCCCTTCTTTCATCATTAGATGACACTAATGCCACCTCCACGACCCTAGAAATACTAACATGCATCATCATCTGGCCCCTCAGATGGAGATTAAATTCATTGAAGAAAACTTCGCTAATGATACTGAGAAGTTTGGCGAAAGGGAAGTGTAGAGATTGGGCAAATTTATGCACTGGTGGAAACTACCCCTGATTACAGTCATTGGCTTAGCTAAAATCCAATGCAATAATTGGTAAGCTGAAGATGGTGGCAAGTTGCAAACAGTATATGATAAAAATTCGCAACAGAAGGTTGATGGTATGCGGTAGGTGAGGACAGGAGAAAGGCTTTGGCAATTTAAAATAGCGCTTCGAGTCCTTCATTATTGTTGAATAACTACATCGAACTTGGTTCTGCTTGATTTCAAGAATTTTTCCTATGCACCGAACTTAATGCATTTTTCATTTTATTTAAAAGAAGGAAACTAGAGAGAAAATTTCAGAACCACACATCAACCTAGGTAAACACCTAAAACATTTTGAAAATCAGCACGGCCAGCCCCAAGTAGGAATCCGTTAAAAATTAAGCGATGAGCTCAATTATTTGCTTCATAAAAAATATGAGCTTAGCTATACTGAAAATTGACATAGCCTACTCACAACACACCTCACATCATTCATTTATTTTAAGTCGTACATTTTTTTCCTTAATAGGTAAATGTTTATTTGCATGGCAGCAACTTTACCGGGACGTAAAGGATTCGAGTCATGAAAACATCCTCTTGCAGAAATGCATGGTAAGGTTGCGATTGATAGACCCTTGTGGTTCAGTCTTTACCTGGACCCCGCACGTCGGGGGAGCTTCATGCACCACGCTGCCCCTTTTTTTCGGTTTAACACTTCCATTAAGTATAACCTATGTTGATTTGTATCATATGCCTCAAATAACTAAGCATTAGATATGACCTTACTAACTTCTCCAAAATAGGTTTTTGCACCCGTCAACGCTGGAAATGGTTTGTTCTATGCTTTCATTTAACAACTTGTCTATAGAACCAATATTTGTAGCTTACTATTGTGCCATTCAGAATTTCAAAAACCTTATATCAAGGCATTACGCCCTAATATTACCGAAAGTGACACCAAGGGCTCACTCAAACAAGTAAAACTAACTGACTCCTAAAGTGGAATGTTTTAGAAATATGGAGTGGAAAACCATCTACACACATGCTATTATACCTGATCTATCAGTTCTCCAAAATCCAATTATTTTTTCAAAAAAATAAAGTCAATCGGCAAGTGTCCTTGCAACAAAGGCAAATAATTTTAGAAAGAGTACACTACTTATTAACAGGCCTTACAGGCCTTGATGCATGGAACAACCGACAACAAGAATATGAAACACCAGGAACTTGAAACACCTCAAGAGACATCCATATCTCGTGAGTGCTGAAACGGTTGCATTCATTATCCAATATCCTTCCTCCCTTGCTAACATATGTACCAAACATTGACCAATAAAAGGAAATTGCGAGAAAAAGGTAAAACACTTTTTATTTCCATTGAGACCCCAATCATACCATTTCAAGGGAAGTAAATGAAGATGATAATTATTGTCATCAATAACTCAAGCATCTTAGATGCATTAAAAAAGAATTGATTTTGCTCATGTTACGTAGACACTTTAAGTTTCAACTCTGAAGCACCAGCGAACCATGTTCTTCCATAAGAATAACACCTGGCAGATAATACTCATCTTCCATTTTGTTCCTTTTTTTTTGCTTTGCATTGTCCTCTTTTGAGCCTTGAACCAGGGATTTGCCGGAAACAACCTATTTACCTCACCTTTGAGGTGGAGGTACTCCATGCATACACTCTATCCTCCCCAAACCCCATTTTGTGGGACTACAATGGGTCTATTGTTGTATTTCCTCTTCTAAGCACGTTTAACATTGACCTTTGCCAAAAAAATTATTGTTTAGATAGAGACTTCTTCATGGGAAATATTGATATATGGATTTTGTTGGCCCGTTTAGTTGCTTTAATTGAATCTTATGCGGTTCAATTTCCCCTTCTGATGACATCCACGGTCCCCTCATTTCCATGCAAATGATGACAACGAAGAATAAAATATGAAATATCAATTGCACAATTGCTTCAAAACTTGATCTCCTTTCCGTTAAAGTCTTAGGTCCAAAAAGGAAGTGAATAGCTGGTACATATCTATAGCAGTGCATATTTGATGTAGATCTTTTATGGTCCATAATAGCTCTACATACCAATTTTGATCATTTAAGCCTTCATCTAAATTAATTTCCAGATCGCCACATGAATCCTTTATATCAATCTCTTCCATTCACAAAATGGTCAAAGTTTTTCTGAACTAGTTGTCCACGTACCATTGAGGGTCTATTGGAATAACCTTTTTATCCCACAAAGGTAGGGGGTAAGGTCTGTGTACACCCATTCTTCTCAGACCCCGCTTGTGGGATGACATTGGGTTTGTTGTTGTTGTTGTTGTTGCTATCGTCCACATACCAAAATCATCTTTAACTGAGATTTAGGACTAAAAAAACTTTGGAAAGCTTGCAATGGCAAAATTAGTCCATCTATAACTCATATCTTAACCTAAAGGGGGTCTGTTAAAATAAATGTCGAAGTGGCTCAATGACATAATTGTAATACCCCATTTTGGGAGGCACTGCATCTTCGAGTCATATAGTGTATATAAACACTTAATTAGAAGTTTGATACAATTATTTTCTTTTTATTATAAGAGTAGTCTGAGCCACCATGTGCATGCCTCATCTAATTCACCTATTGCCAGCCACCTCCCATCAACATATGGATCGAGTTATCCTACTCACTAACGCCAAGACAGATGGAAGATTCCCCTAGAGTCGGCTCTTTTGGGATTCGGACTTCGGTTGTAAGGTAGTTCCTCCACGTATCCAACTCTTTTACCTCTATGACATCCATTTGGTGGAGATCGATACAATCATTAGCTAACGTGCTTCTATTGTTCATTAGGAAAATGAAGTTCAACAGAAATTCCACTATTTAAATTAGAGAGGCAAGTTGTTCATCTGAAATATTGCCTAAGTTTTAGGAACAATAAGCTCAAATTCACAAGAAGAATTTCTTCCAAAACCTCTACCAACAAACATTGTTTTTTCAAAAAAATTAACACTTGAATAAGTGTTTTTTATGCTACAGCACTTAATAACATTTAAATAGATCTAACAAAAGTATTACTTCCTCCGTCACATTTTATATGGCACCATCTGACTTGGCACGGTGTTTAAGAATAAAAGGAAGACTTTAAAAATTTGTGGTTAAAACGATTCTTAGATAGTTGTGTGGCTATACTTCATTAAGGGTAAAAAGAAAATTATTAAAGTTAAATTGCTTCTAATTATAATAACGTGACATTCTCTTCTGGGACGGACTAAAAAGGAAAATATGTCACATAAAATGGGCTTGAAGGAGTTGTATTTTCCGAAACTCAGAAGGTTGTATTTTCTAAAACTCGAAGACTAGATGAAGAAGGTAGATAAGGTAATTATCCTTTTCGAAATCCAAGCTGGCAGCTATGTAGCTTTTTTACTGCTCCTAGATATTTAATTTAGACATAACAGGTTTCACACTTATAACAATCTTATCACCAAATTATTACACAGCCAGCGCACAGAACCAGATATAGCAGTTTATAGCTTCTAGGCCACCAAAGTTACTGCAAAAAAAGTAAAGGACAGGGATATAGAAAGCAATCCATGGGGTCTTGAAAGATTCACTAGCATATCTAGCAATCATTAAGGTCTTACTTAGCAACTCCAGCATCTCAGAGGAGCGAGGAATACTTACCCTGATTGACATATTTATAAGATTATCCTCACAAAAATTACTGAAAGAGAACACCTGACTCGGCTGTCCAGGGAAATGGTATGCAAAGTCAAACACTAAATGAATCTTGTTGAACCATCTCACTATTTATATGAGAAGGCCAATGTGTCCAGAAAGATTACAACAGTTCGGGCACAAGAGTTTACACACTAGCAGATAAAGAAACACCAATCAAAAATCTGAACCTTTGCAGTAAAAGTTTAAACTTCTCACAGTTACCTACTAATTAAATGCAATACATGATCAAGAAGGTTCAGATATTACTAGACGATGAAAATCAGTTTAATACCTCAGCCTCCTCTTCTGACTCTTCATATGCCTCTTCCTGCTCACCCTGATCATGCTCTGGCTCTTCTTCATATTCCTGATCCTCCTGAACATCCCTCCTACGTGGTGGAGAGCTCTCTTCTTCCTCTTCCTCCTCTTCCGTTTCATATTCAGACTCCTCCTTCTCGCTGTCATCAAAATCAACAGGGCGTCGAGCCTGCTTTGAAGTTGAAGCAGCTGCTGATGTTTGCCTGGGAATCTCTTTCTAACAAAGGGGAGAATCTTCATGTTAGCTGAAAAAGGAAGAAAAATAATAAGGGAAAATTTCTTTGATTCCACTTTACTTCTGCACCTTTTTCGCATTAATGATTCGTTTCTCAGCTTGAGCTTCCATTTCTAGGTCGTCTTCAACGCGACGTTGAGCAGCATACCGTCTCGAGTCATAATAATCAGTCTCTTCTTCCTGATAATGGGAGAAAATTCCAATAGGCAGATATGATAAATCAGAGTGGCAATTTTTTCTTAAGGAATGCCGAGTAGTTCGACTATTGTCTTCCACAAGGCAACACTTACATAAACATTGGATCGTGTAACAAATAATTCACCCACTTCAGAGCAAGCCGGGATCAGGAGGTTTCTATGTATCATGCCACTGAATAATGCTTTCCTAAAATATGCATGACAGATGAAAAAATATATATCTTACATCCTCAGGCGCATCCTCCAAGAAACCAGGAGAGAGTTGGCGTTCCCTACGTATCGTAGGCATGTATTTGCGGTTGACCTTCTCCTTTTTGCGATTCAGGAGTACACTTGCTCTGATTGTTTGGCTTTCAGCCTTCAAAAGAAAGTCAAAGTCAACCTACCAGCTATAACATACCAAAAGCAAAATATAATCCATTACTCATCAATTTCACCTTCTCCTTTTGCTCTTTCTCCCTCTCAGGGTCAATGTCAGTGAAACAGTTCTTGACTTTGAAAACCTTCTTATGACGTGAATCAACAAGGGCAGTCAATAAACGGTGGGAGTTTGATGTCAATGATGAAGGCATAAACCTCATCTTGTTTAAAATTCTCCCTTGTGATTGTAGTATTCCCTGCGAGTTAGGTGTTCATGCTGAGGATAACTATACAATAAATGTGATGAAGCACATACACTATAGGATTTGAGTCAGAAAAAGATAATAGTGTTTAATTTAAATATGATTCATCAAAGTTCAATTACAGCAAGTGCTTATATTTTAAATTCATAGGTGTCAACGTAATATCCAGCCGATGGCTGATCCACACTTACTACAACCTTACTTAAGGTGGAATAGCTTTCAGCTTCGGATACCTTTAATCTTTAATAGGCATAAAGAAGATATCAAAAATATTGCTAGCCAGATCTCCAACTGGTAGTCTTCATTGAACATAAAATAGCACAACAAAGGAACGGAACTTAAAATGGGAATATCCGGTCCATAGTCCAATCGGTCATTTCATTTTAATTATGAGAAAACCTTCCTACACAAATTCATCCCTTGAGTTCAAAAGTTCCATCAAGTACTTTAATCAATTGATTTCTAACAGAGTAACGTTTTATTTTTTCCATAAATTTGGCAACAGTCATCAAAATTCAACATTTTCCTTTAAGAAACTTCAACAATCAGGCAACATCCATCAAATTTCCCTTAAGAAGCTTGCAGCAACTTCAGACTTTAGCTATATGAGACGTACAACATATGATGGAAGGAGAAACATTACTCCCTTTAATTTGTTTGTTTGTTCGTCTTACTTTCCTATTTAGTTTTTTCAAAAAGAATGCCTCCTTCCTAATTTGGCAACTCTTTAATTCCAACACCCCACACGGCACTGCATTTCGGTACATTATACATAACTTTAATTTATGATCACAAGATTCAAAATTCTTTACTTTCTTAAGCTTTGTTCCCAATCAAACTAAGACAAACAAGTAGAAACGGAGGAAGTACTAAAATTGTTGACCAATAAAAATACCTCTTCTATCCTTTTTGAATGGAGACAAAGTTTAAGATATTTATTTGACATTATACATTATAGAGTGTCCCACATTGGTCGTGGGAAATGGAGGTTGATTTCTTATATGGAGATTGGAGAGTCTTCATCTAATGAATAGCTTTTCAGGTGGAGTTAGGCAAAGATGAATTTTCTTGACATGGTACAAGAGCTTAATCCATCCCTTTTGTTGTATTTCTCAATATTGATCCAATGTCGCCACCCCCCCCCCCTCCAAAAGAAAATCCCAAGTCAGTGGCACATGATCTGAATTATGTGGAAAACGGGAACCTTCTCCACTTAAGTACTAGACTTTGGTCTGAGATGGAGTTTGGCCCTTGATGTGTGCCTGACTCACACATTATATGTTGTGCTTTTATCACTAGACCAAATCCTTAGGGGAATACTGAGCCCCATGTTAATGTTATACTCACTTCAGATGTCTAGTCCTAGGCAGCAAAGAGGTGTTAACACACAACACAGGTTGAGGGATAAGCTATTATCTCCTCATACAATCTTGGACAATGTCCTTACATAAGCTAGCTTTTAAGGCTCAGTTAAGCCCAATGTACATTTTCTTTACAATATTAATTGGTAACAGAAAGAAGTATTACTATACTAGGTGGAAGTAACACTGCTGGAGAAAAAAAACACTATCTATCATAGCTTGAAATTTGAATAGCTAAATGACTTTGAAAGTTGTGTAAGTTGTGTATAAACTTTTTAATATTGGAATAGTATCCAACACATCCCAAAATAGAAAGAGCTCACAAATTGGGACAGAATGGTCAGAGTCTGATATCAAATAATAAGAGGGAGGTCTCTTTTGCTTTTGAAATTTCACCTTTCCATGTCTAAGAAACAGGTGTGAATGATCATGCTGCGCATCTTGCACAGATATGTCCAGAACTTCATTTCCAATCATCAATTGTACACTGCCATCAGACCATTCCACAAAGCGTGCATTGCTTTCAACCTACATACAGAAACATCCAGTCAGTTAGTACCAAGAAATTCAAAATGAAACAGATAGTTTTCTTGTTCTGTGAATCCAAACTCACATAAAATAATAAAGTGTTCTCAAAGTCTGGCCAATGATAAATAACAAGCAGTCCAACTTGCGGAGTTATTTAGACATGCAAGTATCTGTTCCTATGTCAGTTGTTATGACTAATATACAACAAAATTTTCCTTTTAACCAAAATCTTTACTCTTCTTATGTTGAAGGGGGATTTTACTTATTGCATGGTCCAACTTCGAAAGCTTTAGCTCCATCATAGACATCAGCGGTATTTGATCACCAAAGACGTAAAACCCAAGATAACCTATTAGTACTTTTCTAAGATAAGAAACATAACCTATTATATATTACCCCCTCATTTTCTTGACTTTATGTTTAGTTGATGTACCTTAAGCCTTTTGTTTCTTCTACTTTTTCCTTTTTCCCTTGACATTATTCATCTTACCTTCCACTGACATGTTTTTATAGCCGTGGTCCTGAGACAGCTTTCGTACACATTGACTAAATTCATGGGACCAAGCTTGCTGCCTGATAACTCAGCCCCTGAGGCTTGGACAGATGTGAACTGTGAAAAGATCATGCTTCAGTTGGAAATGGGATTTGAACCTGAAGGGGTCTCAGAATCCACTTAATTGACCACTAGGCCACACCCTTGCATTTTCCTTTCCACTAACATTCTGATTATTTTAATGATTATGTGGAATAAACACTTCAAAACAACAAAAGTTCCCTTTCTCATTAATGAAAACAAGTCTCCTAGCATCATCAGACAACCCATGCCATAAGTTCAACCTACACTGATGAATCAAGGACGTGCAACATATGCATATTTCCTTTTCTACTAAAAGAAACAATGCTTCCTAACAGCGTCAAACAACACCATGCCTCTGAGCTTAAAAGCTTATATTAATATCTGATGAATCAATGCATGTACAACTTTCAAATAAGGAAAATAAACTTGCCAAATTCATCCGGAAAGTCAGAGATGAGCTGATTTTCTGATCCATGCAGGCATATAGATATAAACGACTTTATTCAAAATTCACGATTCACTTACAGTTGTTGTGCCGTCAGGCTTTTTAACTTTCCTCCATCGAACAATGTTGTTAACTAAGCTGATGCGCTTCTTGGATCCAGATTCATCAGTCACAAAAACATCCTCTTCAACATATGTCTCTGGATCAAAGGGCTTGGGATCAATGCCCATTATGTTGGAAACCTTGATCATGCTCATCTGCATCATAAGAAAATGAATAAGTAAAAAGTTCAGGATTATGCACCAAGGTTCCAGGGTGATAAAAAAAGGAGGCAACAATAATGAAAAGCATGAATGAGGTTTAAAATATTAGACAACCCACATTAACAATAGCATCATATACCAACTGAATTTGCTTGTATAAAAAGAAATAACCAAACCACAGTTTACTCTGATTGAAAGCTTTCTCCAATAGAAGCTTACAATCTATCTGCCCAACGTTTTCAGAGGATGTCATGATATAACCACCTTGAGTTGAAAAAATCAATGTTATAAATTGGACGGTTACAGTTGGGATGAAAATAAGTAGTCAGCTTATGAAAAAGACTAAGTTGTAATAAAAACTTATTTGTTGCTTGTTACACTTGCATTGACTAGTCTATTCTCATCCTTTCGAGAGAATCATTCCACCCAGACTACACGTTCTTTGATCAAGCTCTTGATAACCTCAAGGCACTTAATCTCTTAGGAATTGAGGGATAAAGGACCAATAATGTCTCTCCACCCCTCGCCATAAATAGGAAAGTAGGAACAACTTCATGTCTACCACTCAAATGACTTATTGAAAGAAAGTCTAGAACTAAATGAGGAAAAGGTGTCGGAACATTCTTCGATCAAGTTTCAAGCTAAAAGAAGAAAATATATAACATGCCTCCCCTATTTTGGTTCAAAAACTATCACTGAAAAGGTTTTTAAACGAAAGACTTTTAAAACACTGTAAGCAAGAAGTTAATTCATTTTCCTCCTCCTCTAAAACAGATGATAGAATAAGAAGATGATGGTGGTAATAATGTAGTGTCAAATATAACAGATGTGTGTATTGTACTGGTTAGTCTGGATGTGAATCATTCGGGCTAATTTTTTGCAATCAGTCCACAGAATTGGTTCTACAAATTAATGATTGACGGGTATCCGGAACTGATTTTGCAAACTACAATCAAACCTCTTTAAGCTAATCTATAATGTCAACTATTATGCGTGTCACAGAAAAAACTGCTACAAGTGTGCAATGTTAACCCAAGTTAAGTCATATAAATACAAACTTTGCTGTTTAAAACTTAATGATCAGCAGATGCATAAAGTCAAATGAAATTTTTTTAATTTGATAATTGCAGCGTTTGGGACACTTACACGCACCTCGACAAATTCCAGGAGCAAAATATTTGAAAAATTCAAGTCAATGATTTGCAAAAAAAAATGGGAACACTAATCCACCATACAGAATACAGCTCCCATTGTATGACAAAATGGCAAGTGCCAAGGGCGGAGCCCCGTTGGTTCGGCCAAAAGTTACATGGTATAGTCAAGGTTAAATTATTTTGTTGTGTATAAATTAGATGTTGAATCTCCTTGGCTTCTTCGTGTGTTTACTTCTTTATATATTGAACCCCCTTAATACACTGGCAACCGCAATGCCCCAATTCGGATTTAGCCAGGCCTAATGTGGATACCAACATCGGGTAGGATACCCCCAGCCCCAAAAAAAATAATAACCACTAAAAATAATACATTTGTATGTCCAAAATGAACCCGTGATCGAGCCATGATACTATCAAATTTGATGAAGTCAGATCCTACCAGCAATGGTACTGGTACCAAACAACTCTGTCCACCAAGGCTAAAAGAATCATCTAGTTGTCTCTGCCCATGTCATTGACCACTAAGTCACACCCTTGGGTGCAAGGACCATTTTTATCCTAGTCAATCTTTCAAAATTTCAGCTGCAAACTAAGCAACCAAAAGGGGAAAAGTAAGGAAGAAATGCGAAAAATATTTCTGAATTACATCAGTAGAAACAAGAAAGAATATTGACCTTGTCTGAATAAGCTGGTGGTTGACGCAATGGAATCTCCAGCTCTAATGGGGGGCCCACTGGTTTTTCCTTAGTTTTAGATTCCACATGCTCTTCTTCAGACTCATATCCTCCATCCTCTTCAGGTATAATATCTTCTTGCCTCAATTTTCCGTATCTATTTTCTTCTTCCACGGGGGATATCTACAATGGCAAATATCTTAAGCCAATAAGTGAACCAAACTACTACTAAAGTTGAAATATAGACCTCATTTAGCACTTGTACAAACATTTTGCTCCTCATCGACTTGATTCCGAACAACATAATCAGCCTCTTCGTCATCCTCTGAATCCCCAAACACATC
Organism: Withania somnifera; assembly: GCA_039654485.1. Taxonomy (NCBI): domain Eukaryota; kingdom Viridiplantae; phylum Streptophyta; class Magnoliopsida; order Solanales; family Solanaceae; genus Withania; species Withania somnifera. Next base: position 20,340,758 of record JBDJHY010000078.1, read on the forward strand.
ACGAATCTCTGGAGCAGAGGATATGCGAGCCTCATTTTTCTCTTCCCCAGGAGACCTACTGCAAAACAAAAGATCAGAGTGTTAAGTAATATTGGATGCTACAAAATAACAAAGGTGATATGAAGGATTTACAATGGATAAATTCTGAATCAGCAATGATCAGTTGCAATACGACTTATGAGCTGGTTATGAAAAGACTGAAATGTGTCTGTACATTCTCCCCAAGCAAAAACATCAGAAGGGAAAAGGTAAAAAAGGTAGAAGTAAAGACAGGAAGGAACAGAAAATCAATTACGTTGGACTTCTTGCTTGATTTACTTCCTGATCTTCGTGGTCTTCATATAGGTTTTCCTCAGATCTTTCTGAGTCACTGTCAATCACTTCCCGTCTCCTACTAGTCACTACTCTTTGACCATATTCTTCTTTTTCATCACTCTCTGAATCTCTTCCTTCACTTTGTACCCTCTGATCACCAACCTCTATTTCCTGAGAACTCTCATCTCTTTCACCCTCACTCTCTCCATGCCCAGGATGAACATCTTGCATTTCACCTTCACTCTCCATCTCAGCCTCTCCTTGACCTTCTACTTCACCATCACCATCACCTTCAACTTCAACTTCCCCATCCCCATCACCATCAACATCAACATCAACATCTCCCTCTCCTTCACCTTCTCCTTCGGGCTCCACACCTCCATCCCCGTCATCCTGAAGAAGAAAATAATAGCAAAGAATAGTTTCAAAGTCCAAAAAATTTATGTAACCAGACAAAATAAGAATGAAGCAAAGGTAACATTGACTAAAATATGAAGCTTTTATTTTGTTTACCGAGACCTTAACACATAAGAGCATGTTACACCACTTCAAGTAACATCATCATGTAGAGAAGGAAAGATTCTAAAAAATTTAAACAATAAAAGAAAACTACACTACTATAGCACAAATCTTCGTAAGCTACAGCTATAAATAACACTATTAAGATTGTGTTTGCGAGTGAATCTTCCTTGATCCCATCCGTCTGTACAAAATGTATAGACCAATGATGATAGGAAAAGCATTCCCAAATTCTCATTTTGCAAATACCATTAGACTTTTATGTTAACATTGAAAATAGCATATATTTCAACATTCATTCGGCTGACAATGCCATAGAACAAGACAGTTCATCCAAACCACAGGGCACACACACTCAAGACTCCTTTTCTTGCAGAATTTCTACCTCGTGGAGATAGAAAGGTTGCTTTCAAAAGACCATCGGCTTTTTTTTTCCATCAAAAAGCAGTACTGCATTGGATCATTCCTGCTCATTTCTCCCTGGGCAACTACTTAACATGTCGAACTACCTTAATCTTTCTTGTACAATGAACGAATAAACATACATGATAACCAATTAGGACCAAGTTTTAACACAGAGCAGAAAAACAAATAAAATCATATCATGTTGATTCATTGACAAAATTTCAACAAGAAACCAAGTCTGTCAATCAAAAAGGAGGGAAATTGGAATTTTCTTGCTTTTTTCCCCTCAAATAGTAGTACTGAGTTAGATTAAACCTACTCATTTCTACCTTCAAAATCATTCCTGTACACATGAACCAATAAAACATAGATGATATAGCCAATTAGGGCCAAGTTTAACACTTCATAAGAAAAAAGACGAAATAAAACCATACCACATTAATTCACTGACAAAAAAAATTCAACAAGAAAACAAGCCGGAATAAAAAATGAGAGAAACTGGAATCCTCTTGCTTTTTTCGCCTCAAAAGTAGTACTAAACTGGTTTAAACCTGCACATTGAGTCATTCTGCCTTCGAGAAAATCGTCTTTTACACATGAACCAATAAACAAACATGATATAACCAATTAGAGCCAAGTTTTAAGACTTCAGCAAAACATCAACTAAAATCATATCACATTGACAAAATTTCAACAAGAAACCAAATCGATAAACAAAAAACATTGAAGATTCCATTTGTTGTTTATTCTCCCCTCAAAAAGTAGTCCAAAACTGGATTAAACCTGCTCATTTCTACCTTCACAATCATTTTCTATACAGATGAACCAATAAACATACATGATATAACCGATTACGGCTAAGTTTTAGCACTTCAGCAAAAAATCAACTAAAATCATATCACATTAATCCACTGACTAAGCTTTCAACAAAACAACAAGTCGATTAACCAAAAAAAAAAAGAAAAATTGAGATAAAAAAAATCGAACCGAAGCGTAATCCGGTTGACGATTTGATTCGTGTTCGGATTCAACCTCCTCCTCTTCTTCCTCCTCCTCTTCGGATTGGTCACCGAATAGGTTTTGCATCATCTGGTGCCTCTTCTCTTCACCCGCCATAGCTCCTCTTTGCTCTTTGCTCTTTGCTCGCTCTCTCTTTCTTCCTCTGTTGCTTCAGTTTTTTTCTTTCTTTCCCCTTCAATGCAGCTGCTCTTTTAGCCTTTCCCTGAGTTTCTGAGGCTCTTTTGTAACGCCTCTCTCAAAAAGTGTGAAGCTGAGTAGTATCACACCTGTATTCGGAGTTTCCACTAAAACGACTGCTTGTCACGCTTAATTATATAACCAGTTAGAAATTTACAAATAGGAATTAATTACTAATTTTACTTTGTACTGTGAATACAATTAACTTACGATTATAACAAGTAGAAGATTATAAGAGGTAGTAAGTGATCTTAATTCAAGACGTCCTTATTCAATTTACAAGTACGTATATTTATAAGTACTAATTCTTGTCTACAATAAATTGTTACATATATAAGAAGACAAGAACATAAAGGGACATTCACAATATTTCTATTCATAACACCCCCTTAAATGTCCTTTTGGTAAGAATATGCCTCGTTAAAACCTTGCTAGGAAAAACCCTTTGGAAAAAATTCTAGTGAAGGAAAAAAAGTCTATCATTCTTATAAGTGATACGCATTGAGATGATGTCTCGTTAAAAACCTTGCTAAATAAAAACTCAATGGGAAAAACCTTAGCCAAGAAAAAGAGTACAGCGCGTATTTATCTCCCTTGATAAGTGCATCACTTTAAATCCTTTAAACGCCGTATTCCAATCTTGAACCTCAACTTTTCAAAAGTTGCGGCAGACAAAGACTTGGTAAACTGATCTGTCAATTTTTCGCTCGAACGAATTTGTTGTACACTAATCTTGCCCTTCTGCTGAAGATCATGTGTGAAAAAAAAATTGGGGTCAATATGCTTTGTCTGGTCTCCTTTGATAAAACCTTCCTTTAATTGAGCTATAAATGTTGCATTATCTTTATATATGATAGTTGGAATTTCTTTATTTGAGCTTAATCCACACATGTCACAAATATGTTGCATGAAAAATTTCAACCAAACGCATTCACGGCTCGCCTCATGAATTACAAGGAGCTCTG
>JBDJHY010000078.1:20353088-20364670 GCA_039654485.1 Withania somnifera
TTCATCCTACTTCTGTGCTCATTTGTCAAGGCACCTTAAAAAAATTCTGATTTGTGTTGATTTTGGTGTCAACCCTGTTTAACCACTTGGGACAATTTTACTCAACTTCCATGCTCCCGTCTCTAAATTCCCTAGCAAAAACTTGTATAGATAGTTCCTCACGAAGCACAACCTTTGCAAATCAGAAACCAAATTTGCATTTGCCGTCATCTTTGATTTATCGCCTCCATATGATCTTTTGATTGTTTCTAAGTCATTCTTTTTTATCCCTTTAATTAGATATATGCCTGTTAGTTTGGGCTGATAGTTGTCTTGTGGTATCTCGGATCTAGTATAGTGGAATAAGGATCATGTTGTTTTTCTTCCTAAGGTGATATGTGGTGAGTGCTGTTTAACTGGATTGCTAGTGCCAGTAGTTGGGAAGGCTCTTGCTGATAGTTCTTCCATATGATTCTAGTAAAAACAGTTATATAAATATGGCAGCTCAATGGAAGCCATATATAAATACGGAGTTAGGTCTCCGTCTTGATTTCCCACTACAACCTTGTTGAGAGAATATGTTCTATGAACTCACTATTTTCCTGATGGCCTGCCTTTGACTGTGCCTGGAAGGGTTTTTAGTCTTTGGTAGGCAAAGCTATCTCGAAGACAAAACAAACAATTATTGATACACCTTAATCTCAAACAAGTTGGTTTGACTATACTGATACAAGTTACCCCTTCAAGCTCGTTCAATTTTGATTCTCAATGAATCATATTTTAGGCCAAATTATCGTGTCTCTATAACCAGAGATTCTCACTCATACTTGACCATGCGATAACATAGAATTCATAACTGACTAAGTACTCTTATGTCAAATACCAGACTGTGCAAGTGGACCTATAATGTCTAAACCTTAATCCCATCTAGTATACATCGTCTGTACGGACATGTTGCTTCATTGTGTCTATTATTTTTGCTTATTATCTATATTTAGATTTCAAGGCGATGCAAGTTTTTTGGACAATTCTTCGGGTTACATCGCTCTGTTTTAACTTCTTCAATAATCATTATAACACCAAGAGAGGAGTGCCATCTGAATGGTTTGCATTAGATATGGTCTATCATTTCAGGTAGGGGTGGGTGTTTGGTAATTCAGTTCGTTTTTTTCGGTTTTCAGTTACGGAAATGGGTACTGAAAACCGAACCGAATTAATTCTGTTCGGCTTATTCACTTCGGTTTTTCCTGTTAACAAATAAGCTGATGGGAAAGATGAAAATAGAAGTCTTGAGAGATTTCAAGATGATCTGCATACAATTTTAGATGAAAAAATTCTTTAAAAAGTGACTGATCAACCAAGAAAAGAATTAGATGATTGCAGTCCCGTTGTTAGTAAGGCATTGGCTGGAGTTGAAAATAATGTCGCTAATTTGAGACTTCACTCTGAAGAAGGAAAATGAAGTTTCAGGAGACTTCACTCTTCAGACGAGGGCAACTGAAAATTTTAGTGAAAAGTGAACTAGCGCAACTGAAGATGAGACATTTGGGTTTGGTGAATCTTTCACTTTGGGCTTAGACTTTAGATGTTCTTTGGGCTTGGAATTTGGTCTTAATAATTTATGTTACATGTTTTTACAAAATGTAAACTAAATAATAACTAATTATTTTGGTTTTCCGATTAAATCGAACCCTATAACCGAAAGCCGAACCGAAATACCGAAGTTCAAGTAAATATAAACCGTAACCGAACCGAAAAACCGTAAACCGAAACCGAAACCTAAAGCGAATTAATTCGGTTCGGTTTTTTTCAGTCTTCGGTGATTATGCCCACCCCTAATTCCAGCCGACATTCTATTTTTCCTCTGTATGTGTCCGACTTGCGTCTTTTTGTTCTTTGGAAAAGTTTGGACATAAAAACCCGTATACATGAGGTATACCAGAAAGTAGAGACTTTATAGAAATATGGCTCTCTACGAACTACGCTCATGACTCAACTGTCTATACAAAGAGGAACTTCATGGGTGCACCAAAAAGAAATAAGGGATAAAGTGCTGGTTTTCTGTTGCATGAAATTCAGCTCTGTCCCTTCAAAGACTGTCCTATTTGTTTTTTTCCGAATAACTCACATAAATGCCAATGGAGCAAAGTTACATGCCCTGCCTGTTCTCTTCTATCTAACACAATTCAACTGAATGCTCATGGCTTTGTTAGATGTGACTCATTATTTCCCTCTCTTCCCTTTGTGTGGTACACTCAGGGAGGAATTTTTTTGAAAAGTTTCCTTGAAATTGAGATGGTCTATTGAGCTTGTTTGGTCTCAGTTAGACAAATTATATTGATCCAATCTTGGATCGTATTCTGTAGTTTATATAGCTCGTGCATGGAAGTAGCTCATCAATGTTGGTGCTCAATTCTTACATCAGATCAGATCACCTTTTTCATCTCAAATAATATCACAGGAAACGTGGCTATGTTGCACGTACAACATGATTTTACAACTCTTATTTTAAGCTTGAATGATCTTCTTGCAGGAGTTTCAAGACAGACAACTGAGAATTGTTATCCCAAGCGGCTATGTATATTTTCTGAATAGTACATTGATTGTAATGCCAAGCATTGGAGGATTCAGCTGCAAAATTTTACAGTTGTTCTGGAGAATCATCTATGCCTGGCAATGAATTTGGAGATGGTGTTCACAATTTTTTCGCACAAGACAGCTTGTCACAAGCACAGCATAATTCCCCGTTAGCAGACGCCAATTGGCCAACTTCAAGGGGCAGTATGTGGGCTGGAAGTCAGAGACAAATAGGTCTACTCAGTGCCACATGAAAAATTACAATTTACAGAACTTTGATAATTTAACATGTCGTGTGCTCTCTATACCATTAATTGCTTGCTGAGTGGCTGTGTTTGATTCTCTTACTTTCCTTCATGCAGATGCTGGGAGAGGAATAAGCAGTTATCCATTCAATGGGCAGCATGGTTTAAATTTTACTCATTCAATTCCGAGGCCTGAGTTTGCTAAAAGTCAGTCACAAAGCCAGCAGCCAAATTTGAACGGCTACATGTATGGTAATCAGTTTTACCAGACAAGGCAGGATGAGACAAACTTTCCTGCTATGGATTCTAGTTCTGATCAACGTAATATAGCCTCAGGAGGCTCATCTTTCTTTGAGTCGCGACAATGGTTGAGTCCTGAGCAGCACTCAAGAGTATCTGTTAGATCAGAACCTTCGGATAGTCCTGTCAGTGGTGATCCTTTTGGTGGTCAGCAAATCTCTCATCAGCAATCAAACATGCTGCATTCTTTGCAGCGGCAGCAGTCTGGAATTAATGACATGCCTCAATTTCAACAACAGGTTATGTTCATGAAAATGCAAGAACTTCAGAGACAACAACAACTTCATCAACTAGAAGCAAGGCGACAAAATTCATTAAATCAAGTTTCTTCCTGTCCTAATGGCACTGCGGATTCTGGTGCATTAAATCATTCCTGGGCAAATGAGCTTGGAAGCTCAAACTGGTCGCAGCGTGGTTCTCCAGTACTTCAAGGGTCCTCCAGTGGACTCATTCCCACCAATAATGGCCAAGCACAACGCTTAATGGGTCCTCAACAGATTGAGCAGTCTCTATATGGAGTTCCTATTTCTAGTTCAAGACCACCTCTAAACCAATTTTCACAAGGTGTGACAGATAAGCAAGCAGTGCAGCCAATGCCAGCTTTTAATAGTTCATTTCCAGTTAATCAGTATGCTCCATTAGCAGATCAAGACAGTGGGCAGGACGGGATTTTCCTCTCTAGTCAGAGTCTCCAAGTTGAAAATGTTTTTGGAGATGCTCCAAGTCAATCTCTATCTAATGCAGTGGATGTGGGTAACCTTCAGCATGCTGATATTATGCAAAAAGCGTCAGCTGTACAGGAATTCCCTGGCACACAGGATAGAGCTGTTCCTCCAGAGATCCCACAGGAGGAAGTTGCAGGGGGAACTTCGCCGTCACAGAATGAAGTTGGATTAGATCCTACAGAAGAAAGAATCTTATTTGGTTCAGATGATAATATATGGGCTGCCTTTGGCAAGAGCCCTATGAGCGGTGAAGGTGGTAATCCTTTTGATGGTGCTGAATTTCTTGATGGGGCTCCTTCTATCCAAGGTGGTACTTGGAGTGCTCTTATGCAGTCAGCTGTTGCAGAAACTTCTAGCAGCGATGTTGGTCTACAGGAGCAGTGGACTGGTTTAAATTTTCATAGTACTGAAATTCCGTCCGGGAGTCCAAACTTGACATACAACAGTGAGAGACTTGTGCAGTCATCAGAGGAAAGAAATATGTGGTCTAAGTTGGGTCAATCACAGATGTTAGGTGCTGAAAGTTGCCAGATAGTTGAGAAGACTTCAAATCTTCCTGACAGGGAAATGATTTCAAAACACATTTGTACTCCTTTGACACCCGAGCTTGGTGGAGCTAAGGAACAATACAATAAATCAGCTGGATGGAGTGTTCTTGAATCATCAGTGCCCTCTGGAGATGCAGGAAGTGTATCAAGAGAGAACTCAGTTAAATGTTCACAAGATTACAATCAGAAGAAATTCATTCAAGGTGAAGTTGTTCATTGGGGTGCAGGGTGGAATTCTAATCCTGGCCGTAAGACTACAGTTACTATGGCACGCACGGGATCATCCGTGGGTAGTCCCAAGGCAAATTCGGAGGTCTTCAGTTTGCATAATTCTGCCGCAATACCTAACTCAAGTTCCATGACCAGAGTCGTGGAAACCGGTCGATTTTTCCAAAATAATCATCAATCTAGTTATTGGAAGAATGCTGATCCGGTGGTAAAATCTAATGTCAGCAAAGGGGAGGTCTTACGGCATCATGTTTCTGAGGACAACCAGCTTTTGCACTCATCTCTGGATATTGGCGACAAAGAGGGTAAAATGCATGAGACGGAGAACTGTGATAAACAGGAGAACTCAAATGATAGCCATCGCTCTAACTTATCCCCTCATTCTTCTGCTGGTGGTGTGAGGGAAAATGTATTGTCAGATGCTAGGGATTCAAGGTTTCTGCCCACTGGGAAGAATAAGTTATCTAAAGAGGTTGGTAGAAGAAATTCGGCTAACAAGTTTCGGTATCATCCTATGGGAAATGTGGATAAGGATGTGGATTCAACTAATTCTCAGCCTATGTTGCAGCAAAATGCCCACCATGGCCAGTCTCTGTTGGCTCAGGTTCCTAATGTTGACACAGAATTGGGAAAGGTGTTATATCTGATTTATGATATTATTATTCTATTAAGTTCTATATACCTTTGGTCAGTAATTAAAGGCGAACTCTTCCTAATTTACAGGTGCATTTATCTGATGAACTGACGGATGGAAAAGGCTATGGCCAGGTGCACTCTGGTGGCAGCTTTCTGGATGGTGGATCTGATATGTCTACACTGATGAACAGATCTATTGGGCTACCACCAAATACGGCTACAAAATCTAGGTTGTCAATTCAGTATTCTCATAACTTACAAATGCCTGTCTGGCAGGAAATATTTCTTTCTTTCTTTCTGAAGAAGTAATTGATTCCATTCATGGCATCCAGAAGATGCAAAATAGTTACAAAAGAGTGAGCACAAGTATGTTAGCTCTAGTATACAACCATAGCACAAACAAAATCTAAAAAGCTATCAGGGGAATCCATTGGGGACAAAAAGCCCAACTATAAATACAAAATACATTAAGCTTTGAGCATAGGGCTAGTTTAGAGGCCATCAAGACACCTCCCATTTCTTTTATTCCAGATAGTCCATAAGATGGCAGCTGTTATCATCTTCCAAATCTGGCATGAAATATTTATTTCAGTATTCAAATACTGAAACAGTTTTTCCAAGGTGAAGTTTGGATAGAGGTTTCTGGGTTTCAAGTGGAATATTATTTGAACTTACATGAAATATGAAATAGTACTATTAAGTTGTATTTCAAGTGATGTTACATCTCAGAATTCATTGAGTTTGACTAATTTTCTTTTTCTAAATGATAATGTCCAAACAGAACTTCGACTTCCACAAACTCTTTTCAACTTGAATTTCCAATTTCGATTCAAATGTTCCCCAAACACATACTTGGTTAATCTCTTAGGTACACAATGATGGCTTAAATCACTAAAAAGTTATCTGTTATAACTGTAGATGGTTCTTCGGAACATTCAGCTGTAATCTCTTCATGCTGCATAGATCTAATGCTTTGACTGGTTTTCTCATTGCAGTCCAGATATGTTACAGCTTCTTCAGAAGGTTGACCCATCGAGGGAGCATGGTTCTACAGCTCATTTCAACAAACATGAACATAAAGCATCATCTGATGTGTCTGAAGCCAAAAATTCTAATGGTTCTTCTGGACACCTAGGCCTAATTCAGGCTTCTGCCTAGCAAGGTTTTGGTCTTCAACTTGGCCCTCCATCACAGCAGATCTCAGTCCAAACTCATCTTTTGTCATCTCATGGTCCTACCGAAACTCATATTTTGTCATCTCTTGGTCCTGTGGAAGCTGTTAACTCTTCACAGTCAAGCCATTCTTCTGCAGAGATTAGAGGGAGAAGTCGGGGACAGATGCTCCGTCCTCATCAGGCCGAATCCTTGCCGGTACCTTCGGATTTCTTACAGCAAGAGATGAAGCATAACACATCTAGAGTTCCAGAAAGTACAATTAAAGAAACTGATAGGCAGAACATGTATGCGAACTTTTCTTCTGCATTTGAATCAGCTTCCGGTCATACTTACCCGATAAATCAGCTTCAAAATCCCCACATGGTTAGGTGTAGTCAGAAAGATTCAACAAATCAGTCTACTGGTGTATCTTTTGATGAACTTCATTCTGCAGAAAAAGGAGATTCTGGAACAATACTGTTGCCGGATAGGGTTGGCAATATACAGTATAGCCCTGCTCTCTCTATGGGCAAGTCTCAGTTAAGTAATGCCAATGGTCCACATAGAAGCGCATCCACTAATCGAGCTTCGACCAAAGAGCCAGTGTCAGCTTCCTCGTCTTTTTTGATGCGGACCAGTTTTCCCCCACCATCGCACCTTTTTAGTAGTCAGGATAACAAGGATCCTTCCCATACTCCCCAGCCGAATCAGAAGAACATTATGGAGTCATCATTATCTGCTCCAGAGAGAGAAGGTGATCAAGAAACCAATAAAGGAGGGACTTTCATGTCTGAGCTTGGTAGTGGTTCAGTGAATTCTCTGAATTCTGTGGAGGGGAAAGAACTGCGAGAAAAGGAGAACACTTCTGAGCCAGTACCTATGGAAATTGTGGACTTAGGGCAGGATATGGGCGATTTACAGGGTAGAGAATCTATTGTCAAGTATCTCCGCGAAGGATCTCCTGCCAATTCTGTCTCTATGCAGAGAGACATTGAAGCTTTTGGCCGATCACTGAAACCAAATAGCTTTCCTAATCACAGTTATTCCTTATTAAACCAAATCTGGACAATGAAAAACGCGGAGATGGACCCTAGTAATATGGCCCTCCAAGGAATGGGGATACCAGACAGCAATGCAGCTGCTCAGCAAGTTCCCTCTGTTGATTCTAGAATGCAAAACTTCTCTGGGCCAGATGATTTGCAGAGAAGTTTATCATTTCAACATGGAGGAAGGATGACTCCTCGTGATGTGGCATTTCGTCAGGACGAATCTCAGACTGGCTCTCATAACAGCAATACTAGTTTTGTTAATCCTGGTCGAACTCAGATTAGTCCACTTATGGCACCATCATGGTTCAATCAGTACGGGAGCTTCAAAAACGGGCAGATGTTACAGATGTATGATGCGCACAGAACTGCTGCCATGAAGACATCTGAACAACCTTTCCCTCCTGCGAAGTCTACCAGTGGTTTGTATGCTTTTAACTCTTTTCAGCATGCAATACATGCAACTGCTGATAGAAGTCAACTTGGTAATCTCGAGCAAAGTTCAGCTACCAACTCTGCTGGAAGTGACAAATTTTCTTCTCTACAAATGTTGCCCATGAACGTTGATCAGCAGAACCGAATCATGAAACCCAAAAAGCGAAAACATACCACATCTGAATACACTCCTTGGTACAAAGAAATTTCTTTGGATTTATGCAGTGATCAGACGATCAGGTTCTTATTGTGCAACAACTTTGATAGAGCCCTTTGCTTTGAAGCTATTTGGCTGCTTCTGTTATTCCCTCTTTCTTTCACTTTGGTTGTTATGTTATTTCCAGCATCATGTTTGTTGATGCATGTTAATTTTTCCTTTGACAGCTTGGCGGATATAGAGTGGGCCAAAGCATTGAACAAGCTTACTGAAAAGGTGTCTTGATAGCCTGTTATAATTATCTTATTTGTTATTTGGTTGCTATTTCATTTCTGACATCCTATATTCTTCTGATAACAGGTTAAAGAAATTGATTCTATTGATGATGGGCCACCAAGGCTTAAAGCTAGAAGAAGGCTTCTGTTGACCACTCAGCTTATGCAGAAACTATTTTGTCCTCCGCCCGCAGCAATTCTATTTGCAGATGCTAAATTGGAGTATGAGAGTGTGGCCTATTCCATTTCTAGAATGGCTTTAGGGGATGCATGCAGCATGGTCTCTTGCTCAAATGCTGATACCAATTTGCCTCATGACGGTGAAGAACTGTATGTTCTTATTACTCTTTTTTGTGAGTTTGTAACATATATGTATAAATAAGATCTCTACAAAGGTTGTACTGAAACCATATTTACAATGAGAAAACTTAGAAAACTGTTCTGCAGTTCCTCGCAAGATTCCAGGATTTCTAGGATTGATAGTGTTTTCTGTGTAGTTCTGTTTACACCAAAAACAGAAAAGCAGAACCAAAATCTGGTTTGATCTTCTGCATCGAGCTGCCAATGTCCTCAAAACATCTGGAATTACTCTCTTTCCAGTGTCCACCAAACACATACTGGAATAGTCCTCTATCTACCTCTATGTCTTGCTCCAGCACCAGCATAAGAGCTTCAATAATCATACTAGGCATTGGCCATGATATACCTCTTAGATTAATAAAAATCATCCATAACTGTTCCGTTATCCTGCAGTGTAAGAATAAAGAGTTATTTGTCTCAGATTCTTCCCCACATAGATAGATGCTTGAGCAAAGTGAAATTCCTCGCTTTATGAGATCATCTTGGGTCAGGACAGCCTCTTTTGCTAGCAGCAAAGTAAAACAAGTTACTTTATAGGGTATCTTAATTTCCAAATATGCTTCCATAGCCAATTAATAGTCTGTTGTGAAGATTGAATTGAAATATTGTATGCTGCGTTCACCTTTTAACTGCCACTGTTATGCCCCTGGCACCACAATGCATCAACCCATCTCTGCAAACTTTCGGAGTCTTCTAGCTGCTTGTAGAGTTCAGTCAACCTAGCTACCTACCAATCATTCAACATTCTCTTTTATACAGGTTTCCTGCTTTGAGAAGTCCATATTTCAGCTGCTTTTTTTGTTGATGCTCTAGTTATCACTTGAGATTGATTAATTTACATGGACAAAATTGTTGCTGAGATCCTAATAATTTGTTATGTATTACTAGTCTTCCTGACAAGTGCAAGGCGTCTGAGAGAAATTATAACCATCACTTTGCCAAAGCTGTGGAGGAGTTAATGGGAAGAGCGCGAAAGATAGAAAGTGACTTTGTGAGGTATATGGTTCATGTCTCTTTTATGCTTGTCTTTTTTTTAATGCCAATAAAAGCAGCTTCCATCACTAAAAATATTCTCGTTTTGTCTGAATTATTATACGTACACACCTAGTTATTTATTTTTTAGTGGTGGTGAGAGGGAAGGAAAAATAGTTGAAGGAATCAAGCCATCTAAGAAAGCGGGGATGTCTTCCTCGTGGCATTTGAATAGGTTGAATAGATGATAGGTTCAGGATCAGGAGATATTTCAGAAGTTGAATAACATTTGAGCTTGGACGTTTTCTTTACGCTGATGTTTTCTCATTTTCACCCCTATATTTGGAGGTCTCTGTAATATTGATATAAATAGCCTAGTACAAGCATAACTGCACAAAATGCTCAAGTCTGGCATACAGATTCAGCTGTATGAGTATTTGGGTGTGCGTATACCCATATCAATGGATATATTAGATTATTTTTATCAGATACGAATTTTACTTTTAAATAGTAAAAAGATCATGTGTCAATTTTGGATCTCTGTATTGCAGAATCATTAATGTTTTTGACTCTTTCCATCCACATCGCATTCTCTCTCTCTCTCACACGCGCACACACACACACACATGTTTTTCTTAGTTATTTGATCCAATTATCAAGTGTAGTTTCAAATATTATTACAAAATCATTGAATAAAAAAATTTGAGTAGCGAAAGGTAATGGATGGAACTACAACTATCTTAGGTAATTCAAAATGATTTAGATAAGGTAATTAAAATCTTAATTGATTTAAATACTTTCCAGGTGTTTCATCCTTATCGCTTTAAGTTCACATTTTTTTTTACTAATTTGATTGTTACTATATATTTAATCGACTTTGGTCTAATTTTTAATTTCTTTCACCGATGACACACTTCTTATGAAAACAAATTGCTGTTAGCTAAGAATTTTTTTAACTTGCAAAAAATATATGATAAATATGTAAAAGAATTAATTTGGATTCTTTTTCTGGCTAGTTAACTCAAGGAATTAATTCATTGTTCTCAACATAAAATATGATTTATGTTTTGCTGATTCAAATTCTTGGTAGTTAGATCTTCCCAAGTTTTACATATTTAAGTTTAATAATTCTATTATCTAATCCAAGGTGAGGTGCCATGGTGTATTTTATTTGCCTGATGACGTAATGACATAGTTCTGATTGACAAGACTCGCTGTGGAGTTAACACTAAGTGTGAGGTTTGGAGACAGATCCTAGACCTTAAAGGTTTCAGGTTGGCAAGGCCAAGATAGAATACTTGGAGTGTAAGTTCAATGACGTAATTTATGAGGTGGCTTGGAAATGCGACGTGATGCCCATGCCATCCAAAAGAGAAGAAATTACAAGCATTTTGGGTCTATTATCGAAGTAAATGATAAGATTGATGAGGATGTCACTCATCGTATTAATGCAGAGTGGATGAAATGGAGCCTCCATTCAGAGTCTGTGTGATAAGAATGTCCACCAGAACTTAAAGGGCAAGTTCCACAAATTGGTGATTGGACCAACTCTGTTTGCTATGGATGATTTCAGGAGAGGTAGAGGTAGGCCAAAAAAATTTGTCGAGAGGTGATTAGCTAGAACATGACCCAAGTTTTAGCTAACCGAAGACATGACTTTAGGTAGGAGGTTGTGGAGGATACAAATTAGGATGACATGTTAGTAGGTAGTAGTGCATTCTCTCGCTATTTATTCATACTAGTAATCATCGTATTGCTCTTGTAATTTTTTGTCCTCCAATTTCTGTTACTATAACCTTCGATTATCGTATTATTTTGCTTATAGCTACTGTCCGTTGTTCGAAATTTCCATTGTATGGCCGTATGGGTGTGTGTAGGATCTGTGCTTGATCTGATCAACCAAATTTTGGTTTTTGAGCAAAACTGACGGAGAAACTCTGTATA
>JBDJHY010000078.1:20408010-20419126 GCA_039654485.1 Withania somnifera
GTTTCTAAAAATACTTGTACTTCTCTAATTAGGGCCCAATTAGAAGTTTGTAACAAATGCTCAGGTGATTGGCAAAATTGATTAAAAGTAGCACTAATGGACTTCCTATATCTGTAGCAAATTTTTAAAAATAAATAAGTTGAATTTCACCTAATTGCTATTTCGCCTGATATTAATCTAGGTTTTAGATTAAACTTGCACATTTTACTTTAAATTTTGCAAGTCTAACCCTTGTATTGTTACCTTAAATAAATCCTACCACAATTCTAAAATTTTCAAGTATATAGGTTCAAAAAGAGTAAGACCGTCCTTAGCAATTAAATTATATATATGACAAGCACACCTAATATGAAAACTATTTTTAGGTGGTGGAGAAAGTGATCTTTTTAACATCTCAATAGCGATGATGTTATTAAATGCATTGTCAAAAGCTACACATAAAAGTTTACTATTCACATTATAATAATAGTAATTTTAGTAATTGTGTCTGAATTGAATTTTGCATCATGCCTATG
Organism: Withania somnifera; assembly: GCA_039654485.1. Lineage (NCBI taxonomy): Eukaryota > Viridiplantae > Streptophyta > Magnoliopsida > Solanales > Solanaceae > Withania > Withania somnifera. The sequence goes on from JBDJHY010000078.1 coordinate 20,408,526, forward strand.
ATTTTCATCATATAGAAAAGTTAAAATTTTATTTTTGAATTATAAAATTACTATTTATCCAGTGACAAATAATTGTTAAATAATCATTTCTATTTACAGCAGGACCAAGATCGAAACTTAGAGAAACTCTACATGAAAGATTAAGAAATAGAGTACGTAAACAAAATGCATATTATTCGTGTAATCTAAAAACATCTAAACGACATGTACTTCTAGGATACCGACAAACATTGAAGTATAAATTATTTGTATATAAAAAACATATGCATCAGAAGAAGCAAAAGTGAAAGGCAAAGACAAACAACCTAAAGTATTATTTTCCCCGCAATTCCGTAGAAAGACACCACTATTCCTTTTGGAAAAAAATGATTTGCTGAGGCGGAAAAAAAGATATCAAATCTCTATAGTTATTTCTAAACGGTCATGTGCTGTATTATAATTTTGGATTAATTTATCGATTTTTGGATTTAATCTATTTTGCTTCAATCCGCTTTCCTTAACCCAATTACTTTGGCCCATTCTAATTTTTGTTTAGTTTTATAATGTCTCGTCAAGGTACCTGTTCCCCCTGCATTACCTCCTCTTATGCGAAAATACTTGATCACAAATAACGCATCTGACGATTTCAGTTCCTGTTATATCTTCAAAAAAATTTCATACAACACTAATTTTTCTAGGTTCTCTAGGAGTTTAGGAGCAAAATTAATAAATTGAGGGGACTGGGCATTGAGATTCTAATTATTGTTATTATCATCATAATCATTATAATTAAACTCGTCAAGATTAATATTAGCATCCTTTCTAATTCATTATCTTCTTCTATTCCGTAATTTACTTGTAACTCGGCATAATTCATATCATGCATACCCCTACCCCCACCATATTCAAATTCTTGTTCAGGTTCACTAGCAATACTAGGTGGAGCGGCAGACATACGATTATAATTTCTAATACTATCGGAACCTCTAAAAAAATAAAATTGATTTTTTTCTTGTTACTCGGACTCTCCGGGACATAATTTTTTACCACTTTTACTCATTTTAATTAGCCTATCTATATTAAAAATTATAATAGTAAAATTTAAAGGTAAAAAAAGCATAATTGCAAATAACAAATAAATTAAAAAACTAAAAGTAAGAGGTGAAACGATTATACCAAATTATTAAAGTAATTAATCAATTGAACACTTGAAAACTTCTACTTAATCACTTGATGTTGCTAATAATTATAAAATAATAAATTAAAAAATTAATTGGGAACAATTACAACGTTTTTTTAGAAAAAATATTGAAAGAATTGTTGTGAAAATTAAAAAAAAATTAAAATGGTATTTATAAAAAAAATAAAAATTAAAATAACATTCCAATTTTGTTAGTGGACCGTTAGGCCCTAATTAAAAGAACAACAAAATAAAATCCCCACTAGGGATTGGATTGACGGATCTGTATTTTTTGGATGGGACCAGCGCAAAATCGGCCCCGATTGGCCCCATTACTATATCGGTCTGATCCGATTAAGCTTGAGCCGCCCAGGCCGGACTGGCTGACAAGGATTCACTTACTGGTAAACCAAGACTCATCTTTTTTTACTTTTTTTGAACCACTTTCAATTTATCGTACTTGGGTTTTGTTCTAAATCCATTCTTGAATTCAGTAGTAAAAGATCAAATTTGTCAAAAATGTAGTTTTTTTTTATTTTGGTTAAATGGACTTCCCTTATGATGTGGAATACCAAGATTCATTCTTCTTACTTTTTAAAACCCCTTTCCAATTTATTCTACTTTTTTCCCCTTGTAATGAGATAAAAGTAACAGTTTTTGCAGAAAAAGGTTGGTACGAGTTTAAAAGCATTCATTCAATATTGAACCTTGATTGAGATGTTGGTGATAAGCTAGGCCATGTGTTAAGTCCTGCTGAGTTACTGCAGGGAAAAGACAGAGATGGTGGAATTTCCCTTGTTATGTCCCTCTTGAAAACGTGTTGAACAGACTTTTTATCTTACATTTGGCACTTTACTTAGTTTTTGAGAGTCCATTAGATTACACTCTTAAGTCTCTTTCCCATTATATAAAGTGGCCTTTCCAAGTCTTTGAACAATCACTAAACCTCTTTTGTACAGCAACATTTGATTTCAGGATCAGCAAATATCTAATTCTTCTCGTGATAATTTCCCTTCGCTACAAGTTAGTGGGAATTCCTATTATGGTAACTTTTATTGAAGTGTTGTATGGTTCTTGTTTCTCTTTGCAGGATTTCTAGTTCAATTTTTATGTAATGCTGTCTCCATTTGCTCCTTTCCTTGTCACCGATTTTCAGTTTCTTTGTGTATTCTTGTGCGTTGCTAATTAGATTGCGGCATCATTTTGTTTCTATGTCAACTGCTGGTCGTAACATATGCTTTGATAGTCGATACTACATATTTATGCTATAGATTTTGTGCTCTAGATGATGCTTGCAAGGCTAAACTATCTGCAAAACTCCTAATCTACAGTATCAACTTAGTGCATTGGATGATGCTTTCTGAAAGATAGACACATCTTGAGCATGCACATGCTGACGCTTTTACCGGTTTATGAAAATAGAAAAAAGATATATGGAAGTCTATCTAGTTCTCTTTTTATCTTTAATCAGAGGATTCACATATGGAAGTCATATTCTGGAGGCTGATTAGGAGACTGGGGGGGAACATGGTGGTTGTTAATTGGACAAACTATAAAGATATCCTTTGGAATATGATTCCTCTAATAGATGCAATACTTTGTTTCTCATTTAACTATTGCAAGTTCAAGTGTTAAGATAATATCTAGACAGCACTTGTACAACTTTTTTCTGGATAGACTTCCTGTTTCTTTTCAACCTATCCTAGGCATCAGACCACGTGGTACGTTCTGTTATGATTACAAATAGGATACAAAGCAAACGAGTTTGATAGCCTACTTTCATCAGTCCTGAATCTAGTTCTTCCCTTTCTTCCAGGTTTCATAATACAGGAACAGATGGTGAAGATCTGTTGCATTGGAGCTGGATATGTTGGTGGACCAACTATGGCAGTCATTGCCCTCAAATGCCCCTCAATTGAAGTGGCCGTTGTTGATATCTCTGCTGCCCGAATCACAGCGTGGAATAGCGATCAGCTGCCTATCTATGAGCCTGGCCTTGATGACGTGGTGAAGCGATGCAGAGGAAAGAACCTTTTCTTCAGCACTGAAGTGGAGAAACATGTCTCTGAAGCAGACATCATCTTTGTTTCAGTGAACACCCCAACGAAGACTCGAGGACTTGGAGCTGGAAAAGCTGCAGACCTTACATACTGGGAGAGTGCTGCTCGAATGATAGCTGATGTCTCCAAGAGTGATAAGATTGTTGTGGAGAAATCAACTGTTCCGGTTAAAACAGCTGAAGCAATCGAGAAGATCCTCATCCATAACAGTAAGGGAATTAACTGTCAGATCCTTTCAAATCCAGAATTTCTTGCTGAGGGAACTGCAATTCAGAATCTTTTTCATCCAGACCGAGTTCTAATTGTAGGAAGAGACATCCCTGAAGGGCAAAAGGCAATCCAGGCGCTCACAGAAGTTTACGTGCATTGGGTGCCTGAAGACAGAATCATCTGCACCAATCTCTGGTCAGCTGAGCTCTCAAAGCTTGCTAACAATGCCTTCTTGGCTCAGAGGATTTCATCTGTTAACGCTATGTCAGCCCTTTGTGAAGCTACTGGGGCTGATGTTACACAGGTGTCAAATGCTGTTGGTAAGGACACCCAAATTCCTTAACGCCAGCGTTGGTTTTGGTGGTTCTTGTTTCCAGAAGGATATCCTCAATTTGGTTTACATATGTGAATGCAATGGCCTCACAGAAGTTGCCAATTACTGGAAGCAAGTGATCAAGGTTAATGACTATCAAAAGAATTGCTTTGTTAACCGAATAGTCTCCTCAATGTTTAACACCGTTTCTGGAAAGAAGGTTGCCATTCTTGGATTTGCCTTCAAAAAAGACACAGGGGACACTAGGGAAACTCCTGCAATTGATGTCTGCAACAGCTTGTTGGGAGACAATGCTCACTTAAGCATATATGATCCACAGGTCACGCAGGAACAAATACAAAGGGATCTTTCAATGACAAAGTTCGACTGGGACCATCCAACTCACCTCCAGCCAGTTAGCCACTGTGGAATGAAGCAAGTTAACGTGGTGTGGGATGCTTACGAGGCAACAAAAGATGCCCACGGTCTCTGCATTCTCACTGAGTGGGATGAGTTCAAAACACTCGATTTCAAGAGGATTTATGATAACATGCAAAAGCCTTCATTTGTGTTTGATGGGCGGAACGTTGTTGATGTGGAGAAGCTCAGAGAAATCGGGTTCATCGTCTACTCCATTGGGAAACCTTTGGATGCATGGCTCAACGATATGCCAGCTGTGGCATAAGAAACTTCAGGTTCCCATCCCTGGTTTAAACACTAGAAATGAGGGGAAGATCCAATTCTTTCAATTATTTTTCTTTTCCGGTCAGGCCATAAACTACCTATTCCTATTAGCATGGTTGAGGTATGCGTTTCTTGATTTCTTCTCTTTGATTATAAATTGTTTGTTTCCCCAGCTCATAATATAATCACCCTATAGTACAATAATGAACATCATTTGTTTTTGTTCACTTGTGCATTTTCTTGATATATTTTATTGACTCGAGAAAGTAGAATTTCTCTTCTTGCCAACATTGGATGCAAGAAAGTCTTTTTGTGAACTTTTTTCACAAAGATGAGCAAAAGGGCCGTCTACATAGCATCCTTGGTCTGCGGCCCTTTCCTAAGGGTTATGCTAATGTGAGATGCTTCCCGCTTCAGGTAAATATATCAGTTGGGTAGTCTTCGCTGCCAGAAGCCAGCAACGGGAAATGTCAATACACGATTTTGCAAATAAACTCAAGGGGTGATGAAATAAAAGAATACCTTAAGTCCCTGCCACTGCTGAGGAAAAATTCAACATGAGATATAACAAGGGATGTTAAGGAGGATGTGGTAGAGGTGATAAATGTCGTATGTGCCAAGGAGATGGCAATTGATGCTGAATTCCCTCTTCTAGTTTTAATATGAATCGACTTTGCTTTGGGTTTCCGAGGAATACAAGTAACCTCTGATTCGACTTTGCTTTGGGTTTCCAAGGAATACAAATAACCTCTGATTCTTTTATGATTTAGTGAGTCAAATCATCTGGTGAATTATAATTCTACTGTACAACAATTGGGGCATTGTTTGCGGTTCAAAGTTAATATCAGATGAAAAGGGATTTCTGTTATAATTTTCCATGTTATGGTCTAGGAGGGGGTGGTAAGCTTGTGATATTTCGCCATGGGAATCTTTTTAATTATGGCGTAGGCATACCTCTTGTTTGACAAAAATAATGACAATGGAAAAATTTATAATTCCATTTCCTGAGTTAAAGCCACCCTCTTGAGTCTTGACATAGATCAAAAAAAACTAGGAAATATCCTAATATGCACGGCTTGCCTTGACGATCTTATTTAGAAAAGATACCATCGTGTTGTTTCCGATCAAAATAGCTCAAGCTAAGCACACGCAACCTTTCTAGATCATCCGGGTGTTTGGAGCTTTTCTTTCTAATATGCCGCTCCGTGAGCAAATGGGAGCGAAAACGGGGGGTAGGGGGCGCGATTCATCATATGCTCTGTCTCCATAAAGGTTTGACTTTACTTTTTTATTGCCAAATTGAAGAGTTCATTGTTTAGATCCTACTCTGGGTCTATAACTGACAACGATAGTGACTTTCTTATACCGGTAGCAAATAGAATAAAGAAGGTGCTTCACCAATGCCGATTAATAGGTAAATCACCCAGTATATATAGCACCTACAAATTGAAATCAATGTAAAAAGGTTCAAGCAAGGGATGTATATTGAGTCCAAGTTCTGGAGAAAGAGGTGATATTGGCGAAGATGTGTTGCATTGGAGTAGCATATGTTGGCGGACCAACCATGACAGTCGTTCACCTCAGTCTACCCGAACCACGGCATGGATGCCATGGAAGTCTATGAGCATGCCTTTGATGATGTCGTGAAGTAATTGTGGAGGAAAGAACCTTTTCTATAGCACTAATATTGAAAACATGTATCCCAGGTGTCTCGTGCTGTTGGCAAGGACACCAGACCCCATTAGTTAGACAGTCCATGCAACATAATGTAATCAGAAAGAGGCACGCAAAGAGAATTGCAGTCGTCAATCTACACAAACGGAAAAAAAAATGAAGAATCTACAAAATCGTATATACAGATATCTAATCGTATCAGTTAACGTCCATGAACTTCTCCAATTAGCAGAATCCTTCCACCTTCGCAAGTATAATGTGCAGATATCCTAGTCTTAACATTAGCCATTCTCTTGACACTGCTCTTTGCCAAAGAAACGGCGTTGATCCTATGATGCACGGCCATTTCCCCGAGGCATTTTCTTTGAGCTAGCTGCAAACAGCATATAAACATCGAGAAATAATAGTAGATTATTTAAACCAAACAAATGGAAGAACAAAATCTTTTTTGAAGAAAATTGATTCACAATGCAACTGTGGGAAAGGTTGTTACAATGGATGCAGGTTCCAATTCATGAACTCAGCGGAAATCCACTAAGTAAACAGTCGATTCTCAGAGAAACTAAAAGCAAAGCTATGAACCACAGATGATCAAACATGTGTACACTGAAATGATTCACGCAATTCCGGTGGAGAGAAATTCCAGAATTTTTCAGCAAGTGGAAAGAACAGTCAATGTGATAGCAAAGGAGATAGCTAGTGTTGCTAATGTTAGAGCTTCTGATAGTATGAGACTTCTACTTCAGCAATTATATTTTTAATTTCTTCCTAGATAGTCGGTGAAGCTAGGTAGAAGTTGATGAGGTTGATAGTTTATTTCACTCTTTTTTTATGAACAGCTAGCTGAGTATTGCTATGCTGTAGATTTGTAACGCTTACTTGGTGAATGAATCTAAATTAGTCACAAAAAAAATTCCTTTTAAGTTAAATTCAACTGCCAAACCTCCAAATATGACAAGTAATTGCCTCAACATTAAATATTTTGGTCCCAATACATCAACGGGGTGCCTCCAATAAGTATCTTAGCTTTCTAGGATTATCCCTCAAATATTTTAATCCCAATATGCACCAAGCACATAAGCGTTTTAAATTCCCAAGGACTATCTCCTCCAGATGACTTTCCAGTTCAGCAAGGCTCATAGGATCTGATTCTCAAGCTTCTAATTGTCATTAAGATATTAGTTTTTTCAATAAATGAAACTAGTCACAGTTTATCTCGTCCTAGTAGTTGGCAATCAGGCACATGACTGCCGAAATAAGATGTGTCATTTACTTCTGCAGAAGTTTTTATTATCATTTGAACAACAAGTGCAATCTTAACGCTCCTTCAGGAACAACAAATTTTAATTGAAGTCAAAAAAGCACAACTAGTCCCTAGCTTAATCCTCACGTCCAAAGTTGGATTGCAGGTCCCTCAACGATGAGATGGGAGGTTTACTCCTAGTAGTGTGCCATGAGGCACCAATAAAGAAGGTAGACAATGGAAACTGAATAACTATCTAAAACAGCTGCAGCCATAAAAAAGAGAGAGCACTTACAGTCTTCGACATCTTTCAGCTGATAGTAGTGAGGAGCTATTTCTACAAGCCATTCTGGTTTAAGCTCAGTAACCTGCCAGGACAATCCCCAGTTACAATTATTTGAGTAATTCAGTTAAAGTAATAATAACCCTGATAAGAAACAAAAAAGAAAGAGAAAAGTAGACTGAATAACCTGCCGCATGTACTCCTTAGTCGTCAGGACCAGCTCATGGTAAACAACCCATCTGGGAAGCACCTACAACATGTAAGTGTGAATTAGATTTTCAAGAAGTTACCATTATTATCAAGGTCACATTACATGTCTTGGAAACATAAACAACAAATCAAACGAAATATGAGCAAGTATTTGAAAGGACAGAAGGATTGGAATGGGAGGGCCCGGGGAGATAAAACCTCATTGGCTGGTTGAGACAGTCAAACACCATGTCAATCCTGACGAAGGAAAAAAATAGTAGAGCTTTCAACAGGATAGAGTACAAGTATGTAGATTTGATCACAGGTGCACTCATAAGATCCCATTTTGTCAAGAAGATTGGATGTTATAGTAGAGGATCACATTATGTTGTAGATTCTCAGCTTTTCAGTATATTGCTTCTATACAGGAGCTTTTCCATTATTAGTAGAATATTTACTAATGTGATCCCATTAGTAAAGTCTGGGGAAGGTAGAGCATGACAGACCTTACGAATACCTTGTAAGGTAGAGAGTTGTTTCCAACTTGCAGACCTTATGCATACCTTGTAAGGTAGAGATTTGTTTCCAACTTTTGATAGACCCTCGGCTCAAGAAAAACATTTCAAAAATTAATAGAACTGTTTACCTCATCAAAAAAGAAATGGAAGGATTGAAATGGGAAGGATGGGGAAGATAAGACCTCATTGACCGGTTGAGTAATAATTAACCAAACACAGAATCATCAGTTCTCAAGGATGATCGTCTGAAGACAAGTAAATGCTAGGAAGGTAACCATGAATGTGCCACCAGATAAGATCAATTATTAAAATCAAAGAGAGCATTAAGGATACATTTTAAATTGTGGTAGCATCTCAACTGTTACGTTGACAACAAGAATACCATATCTTGGGACAAGTTAAGTGATGAAACTAGAAAGATAATCCTAAGAAAGGTAATTCATACACTCAACATGTCTCATATATTTTATTAAAAACAGCAATCATAAGTTTCTCTTGCATCTTGAGGCGGTTGTCTCTGCCCAGAAATTTAGAGCCTCTAATAACTTGCAGCATTTTCTTTTTCTATTTATTTCTCATTTTCTTAATAAATAAAATCCTTTACCTGTGATAAACCTGAGCTGGGGTGAATGTTAACTGTCTGGGGGTGTTTAACAGTTCGATAAGATCCATTCTTTTGTAGTTTTGCAGAGTGGGGGAAAAATCCTGATGTTATAGCCTTCTTTATAGCTTCATAGTCATTAGCATTTGAAGTCAATTCAATTTCCACCCTTTCCAGCAGGCCTTCCAATTGATCTCGGATATCCCTTGCTCTCTTCATACTTCTGACCTGGAAAGTTAAAGTAGCGGTTTCATTAAACATTATAGGTGGCAATGACGAATCAACTTCAGTCATGCTTTAGTTGAAATGCCTCCCCCCAAACCCCATTTGATTCAAAGTTGCAGTCCAGTCAGGAACAGTTCCTTCCAGCAGCCATGTTTACGATACAACAATGCCTAAATCCACAGCAAGTTGAAGTTGCTATATGAATCCTCATTGTCTATGTCGCTCCGTTTACAGCTGCTTGTCTCAGTCCAATATTATAAAATTCTAGAGAACTGAAAAATATTAAATGCCTTTTTTAGCTAAAGACCCATAGATGAGGTTATCTTCTAATGACACTGGTGAAATTTCAAAAAGAAAAACATGGTTTCACTGAAATATTTTGTGGCACCAGAATCAGAAGTCATAACTCAATATGCATTTTATCGGCTAGATGGTGTACTCCAACAAGGAAAAGAAGATACCTATCTAAGTGTAGAACAAGAATTTGAAAGTAACATGCATGCATTTTACTCTGCTATCAGATGTATTCTTTTTAACAAGAAAGAAAACAAAGAGACTATCTCAGTATAAAAAAAGAATTTCATACTAACCTGGATGTAATTTTCATAGCACCACTGAGTTGAAAAGTTTGTTTCCTTCCAGGAACTGTAAACCTGCAAAACAACAATAGATAAAGAAGATTAGTATCTTTACTTTTTGGTATAAACAACTTTGTATAGAAGATGTAGATCAAATTATAGAATTAATAGGAAGCTTGTAATTTTGGTTAGGCCTGTGAATTTTGAAGGTGGTCAGCATGTCCTTGATTACTTTATTTAAAAAACAATAGATAAAGAAGATAACTTTTTTAACATGCACAATGCAGCACCTCTATATTTTCTTTTCATTAAGGTGGCATCCTAAACTTTCAAGTAACTATATAACGATAGCATATCATCATGACAGAGCAATTATTTTGAATTGCAATGAAGTAGTTGTGGTTTCCTTAACATCCTACAGATGCACCCTCGACATACACCTACGTGGTAGTATTTATTTTCACCTGATCAAATAAAATATTTCTTCATTCTGGTTTACCTTTCAACTCGAGATTTGTCATACCTACCTTCGACTCCAGAAAACTCCCTCTTGGATGCAAGTCTGCCATATACACTTGTTTCTACTTTGTCTATATGTAGACGTACTTTGGGAGACAGGATTGATCATTGATCAAGGAGAGTTATCAATGTGAAGCAGATATGCAGAACATAATATCATGCAGCTAGAAAAAAACTATACTTGCCAGGAATAAGATTGTGACAGAACAGGTTATTATCATTAAGCAACTAACCTTAAGCAAAGCGATATGATCTCCCACATTGCCCACATGAAAATTCATCCGTGCATTATCTGCGTGAACTTGTTTGTCCTTTGGGCGATAAAAGATTGAATTCCCCACAGAA
>JBDJHY010000078.1:20422104-20432595 GCA_039654485.1 Withania somnifera
ACATTGTTCAGAGGCCTTTGTTGTTAAAGATGATTAGGAGATTCACCAAATAAAAAAACTTGGTGAAACATAGCAATACTAGATTTGCCACAGCTTTCTTGACCTAGCAGAGGATGTATAAACAAAAGAGCAATTTGAAAACCTTGTTTGCTTCATAGAAATGGAACCAAAGTAGATTTCCAAAAGAATTGGCAGAAAAAGCTGCATGCATAATGCTTTGTTTTACCTTTTGGAACAATGTTGTTTATGCTCTAAAATTTGTGGTCCTTTAATTATAGTTCTTTGGTTGGTGGATGGTGAGTCAAAACCACCAATGGGTTATATTAATGAAGCGATGGATAAGGCTAAGGAGGCAATTAGCAAGTTTTTTTTTTACTGATAAGAACAAATATGCAAAGGTCTTTGAGATAATTAACAATAGGTGGATGACTAACTCCATCAACCATAGCTCGCTGCTGGTAATATCTTGAACTCATCTATTATAAGGGTAATAATTTATTGAAAAAGGATGTGACGGCGGGATCTCACAATTTCTCGGCAAGATGATTGCAGATGAAGATATGCAAGATAAAATATTGGATCAGATTAGTATTTACCAAAATGCTGGAGGACTTTTTGAATTACCAGCAACCATAAAACAAAGAGACAAGAAGTTACCATGTACAACCTCTAAAGCTGGTTTTGATAAACATGATAAAAATATACATTGTTGCTTCATAATCATCCTAAAATGATATATTTTAAAGTTGTCCATGTTGCTACTTTTTGACTTATTCTTCTATTTTAACAATTGAATGGTTCAGGATTTATGGTTCAGAAGCTCCAGAGTTACAAAAGTTTGCCATCAAAGTTTTAAGCCCAATATGCAGCTCACCTAGGTGTGAGAGAAATTGGAGCGTGTTCGAACATGTAGGACTTAGAGGAAAGCTTTAGTAAATTGAGATCACTATATTATGTCTCACATCTCTTATCTCCTACTTCTTGCCAATATTTATTTACGGATTCACTCCAAGAAGAGGAATAGGCGGACTCTAAAGCACCTCAATGACTCGGTGTTCATAAAATACAATAGAACATAAATGCGTTGCTACAAAACTCGCAATGTAGATGATGACAATGAATGCTAATTGGGGTTTGGAATGATGAAGATAAAGTAATTTTTTAGGAAGATTCTGATTTCACTTGGGGTGTGTTTGTTGAGTCAAGCAGAGTTGGAGACTGCCGTTATGGTTTAAGGGGGAATACTTCAAGCTCACATTAGAAAGGAAAAGAAGTAACTACTTCAAAACTAGTTGATGAAGATGATAAAGTTGAAGATGATGAGCAGCATAAGGAGAGGAATTAAAGATCTTGGTGATTTTGAAATAGATGACTAGAAGAACAAGAATTAGATGTCTTGCAACATTGTTAACCTTGATTTTGTTTATCCTATGGTCTATCGAGGATTTTATGATATCTATCTTTTAGCTTTTAACTTAACTTTTGCTTATATATACTAACTTTAATATTTATTTTTTAAAAAAATGAGCTTTACTTTAGTGAAGCGAGCGCTTCACTTAAAGCGTGAGGCAAGGCCTTGTCATCTTTTTCCGCTTCACGCTTTACTAAAACACTAATTCAAAGTGACAGTCAAACTAATTATACAAGCCATGACCATGAAGAAGTCCTCACATATCAACACAAGTTAAAATACATAATGAAGGATACTTGAAAAATACTCCTCATACTACAAAGTTAAATGCCTTGAAATAAGAAAGTCTTTCCGGAAATTACCAATATAGTGGAAGACAATCTAAATCATACACAACATACATGAATATGCTTAATAAGTCGTAAAACCTATGTGTCCAATTCAAACGTCTTTGACCAGAGGAAGAGAGAGAACAGTCAAGAATTGCAGAAACAAGACTCACAATCAAACCTAAAATAACAAAAAGCCAGGCAACAAATAGAGCAAGGAGGTTTTCTCAACAAAAAAAAAAAGAAAAAGATAAGGTGAGGAAACTAATTGTAGCAAAATTTGCATTTGAAATGAGATTGACAATCTTTGCTAGCTCCAATCATATTCCTCCTCTGAGGAAATGGAGTTCTACATGACCTCGTATACTATGATTTACATCCACAATGGGAAGAATTCTACCATCTCTCCAGTATTTGGCATAGCTAGAAAGGAAGCAACAAAAAATATGTTTCTCTTATTCCATTTTATTTGGACTTAAATGTGGAGGCGGTAGCTGATAGGAGGGTTGTTCACTGACAAATCTTATTACAACATTTTGGTGGGAACATTTTGCAAATGGTCCGTGGCATTGGAAAGTTTCAGGAAGAGTAAAGCTGCTCTAAAATACATGCTTACGTGCAGGATGAATCAATGGATAATCTGCAAGAGGGGATAATATCTTGCTTGCAGTAGATGTTAATTTGTGAACAATCAACCAAGGCCAAAAACCTCTTTTTCTGCATCGTCCTCCATTGGTTAAATCTGGAGAGTCCTTCATCTTTTTGTAGTACAGAGGGCATTAAAGTACTTTAAACGATGCTATAAATAGAGGGCATGGATGTTAGGAAGCATATAAGAACTTTCGGAGGAAACCATTGTGTACACTTGGCAGTCTGGACAGTGAAAAGATACATCCTTTGAAGAAAATATAGAAGCAGTACATTATGTCAAATTTCGATGTTTATTGGTTTTTGCTTTTGGAATAACTTAAAATGTACAGATATGACAAATTGGTGGACTTTTTTGCTAAGTATTGTCGACTCGGGTGTGGGTGTAGGATACGAATGTGGATCTAGAGGTCGGATTCTTCATGATCTAATTTTAAAAATTCAGGGTACGGGGTACGGATCCAGGTACAAATACGCTTGCGGAGATTCAACTAAAAATAATTCAAATATCTAAATGGAGTTATATATCTAAATTAAGAGATAGTACCGAAAACTTACAAAGTATTCCAAGGAGAAATATTGATCAAGGGGATAATCCCAAAAGGAAATAAAAGGAAAAACTTGCCTAGAAATTTCTATGCCTATGTTAGAGAATCTCTATAACCTTTTAAAAAGAATAAGGTTTTGTTTTCATTAATAGTTTTTGGTCTCTCTTTCAGTGTGAATATGGTACCCAGTATTACTGATGAATACAACATTATGTCATTACCAATTCCCCCCACCCCAAAATAAAGAGAAATTTCTCTATTTCTCTATCCAAGATATTACATTTTCTTCAATTTTACCATATCTTTTTTTTCCTCGGAAATCATAGGTATATGTTCCGAATTTTTCTGTTTGGTCGAAACCCAAAATCGGTTGACCAAATCCGACCCACACCCACATCGTGGCGACAATCAACACGTATGCGACACCAAAAGTGAAATTGGACTCCTTCCTTGATCTTTTTGGAGTACAACAGGGAATAAAGAAGACATCGAGGATGCTATATATAGCGGCCAGGAATAAAGAGTTAGGAAGCATACAAGAATACTCTAGAAACCACCTTTTGAATTACTCTGGACGCTCTGGACGGTACAGAGAGAGACAACAAAGAGTAGCCCCGTACACAGAGCAACCCGCATTAGCAAAGAGGCGATGGATGATTTGAATTGAATACAAAAACAATAAACTTCAACCACACACAGAGACACACCCAAAAAATAAAAGCAACACACTATGTCAACTTTAGACTCTCAAAGATTTTTGCTTCATTGTAACTTAATAAGTGTCAATGAAGTGGGTTAAAGAACTCTAAGGTGTAAGGTTCAAATTCCAGCGGAAACAAAAAATACTTTGTGATTCTTCCCATCTGTTCTATCCTTGGTGGACAGAGTTACCTAATACCTATACCTGTAGCTGGTGGGAGGTAGCGGGTATCCCGTGAATTTAGTCGAGGTGCTCAAAAGCTGGCCCGGAAACCATGGCTAAGTTGCGAGACTCTTATCTTTTGATGCCACACCCATCTCGGATTCTCCAAAAATACACTAACTTTGGCGATCCGAGACACCCGTCGCCATTTATGAAGAATCAAAGTAACATTGCACCACGATCATCCAAAAAAATTAAAAAAAATAAGGGTCAATGATTTTGACTAAGTGGTGAACTTCGTGTACTCCTACAACTAAAGGGTAAAGTCCTCTGAAGTTCTGAAACATCAGCATTTTCTTGGTGCTTAAGTGAAAAATTCATACATACTTATCGTATAGGAGCAATAAGTTAGCATATCCCTCCACTAATTATGTGACACTCTCTTTTAATTCCAACCCCATCCCTTTGTTATGCTATATATCAGAAAATAGTCTCTGCATCTAAAAACAGAAAACAACCTGGGCACGGTAAATGCTCTATATAAGAGAGATCCATACCTTCCCACGTTTGGTATATCCCGCTTCGTGCAGATACTGTGGTATCTGGGTGGTCTTCCCGGACCCCGTTTCTCCAACAATAACAAGGACCTGCAACAAGCACCCCAATTTTATAGTATCCACACAAAAAACTTAAAAGGGAAGGGCATTACAACTAGCCTCAGACCCCGACAGAAAAGTAAAAACAGATGTAAGCAATCATCCAACCTAACCTGATGATCATTAACAGCTTGGAGCAAATCATCCCTGTAGGGATACATTGGTAGGGTCTTCCTATCCTCCTAAGATGAATCCATGAAAGACAATTAGTATAAATGAGTTTCAACAAATCAAGCATAAACTATTGGAAGGTATAACCCATGATCTATCTAGCAAAATTGATCTCGGGAAAAACTAAAAGGTTGCAATAACGTGCAAAAGCGAAGGATTCTAACAGATAAGGCACAATTTGTAGATACAGACGTTTGTAATCAATTTCCATCCCCCGTATACTAAAAAGAGAATCACCCAGTTTAGCAATATAAATTAAAAATACTAAATATGGTCAATGTATTCCATTAGTAACTTCCACCTTGTATAGAACAAAAAAGAAACTAGGCAAACACTCAAATGGGAAATACGTATAATATAGACATACAGAGAGTGGATTCGTACTTTTTCTTCCAAAAATATACTTAATTACAGGACCTCACTTTTAGTGAATAAGTAGCAGGGGAGATGATACAGTTCCATGATATACATTTTTTATATAAGGACAATCCATGATATATTATATGAAAGAAGTCCACAGAATGCATAAATTTCATGATCACTTGATTTGAAACACAGATATACACTGCTAGTTCGAAGCCCCAAAGCACAACCCATCATAGTAAATGGAAAATAAAGACCCTGCAAGGCTGATAACTTTTCCACAATAAGCCAAAGAGAAAAGAAATGGTTTAAGCGGGAAGGAAAGGAGAGACTAGCACTAGTCACTGTAGTATGCTTCTTATAGGCCTAAATGTGCCAAAGAGAAAAGAAATGGTTTAAGCGGGAAGGAAAGGAGAGACCAGCACTAGTCACTGTAGTATGCTTCTTATAGGCCTAAATGTCCATTCTTAGTTAGAATTATGCCCTTGTGTTTTCCATTTTATCCATATCTACACTTCCACCCTCTTCTTCAACTACGTTTTTACAAAGCAGTGATACCGATGTCGTACTTATATTTGATATAATACTACGAAATTCACTGATGTTAGCAGTCTCCCACATACGAGGAATCTATAAAACAAAATAGTGGAAACGATAAGTACTGATTCTATTGCACCGTATGATGCAGATAAATCAATACCTGGAGTTTTTCAAACGCTGATTTAGCCATAGTTTTCTCTATTGACTCAGCAGAAGGCTCTTGGTCAACCTAAACACAAACAAAGATAAATCTTAAGACAATGAACAAAACATTAGCAAGAGAAGCTTGAGCATAACATGTTGACAGTGTCAGGTAGGCATACATTAACCCCATCCATTACGTCTGCCTTTATGAACTCAATTTGATCTTCAAACACAAATCTGCACCAAAGTAGTTCTTAGGTTTAAAACAAAAAGATTTAGGAGGAAAACATGCAACCCTTCAGATCCTCGATACAGCAAAATGCACTATTTGTAAAGCACAGAAGCCAATTCTTCCCTACCGTCCTTTATGCATGTACATTGTACACATACATGGGATCTGAAGGGAGAGGGGAAGAGAGGGAGGGAGAGGGAGGGAGACGCAGGGCGAGAAGCTAGTACTTACTGATAGTCCTCAGATCTTGACTTTCTATCTTTTGAACCAAATTTAAGTGTCGCCTTCCCTGTGTTGCAACGATTCCAACATTAGAGACTTGAAAACTTCCAAGTTCATAAAAACTTTAAGTAAGATGAATTAAAGATTACCAATCTGATGTTCCTCCCATGCTTCTTGTTCAGCAAAAGGATTCATCTTTTCAGCGGCATCTGGATCCCTGGAAATGTCAAAACATAATAGAAGACCATATAAACTTTTTAAGTAATAAAAATCAACTCTCTAAGACTAGCACACACTTTTGCACAACTATGTATGCTAGAGAAACTGTTATCACTATCTTCGCCAATATAACTAACCTGTATCGCTGTGAAGCCACTGAAAATCTCTTTTCCTGATTTACGCCACCTTCAAGATCATAGGCATCAGGTATCCTATACTGTATTTAAAATAAAAGCAACTGTAAGGAATCTTCATAAGAAAACTGACATAAACTGGAACAAGGCATAGAGTTCAAATACAGTCTCCCGGAATTAACTTATTTGATATTCCCTATTTCAAGCATTAACTGGAACAAGGCATAGATTTCAAATACCGTCTCCCGGAATTAACTTATTTGATATTCCCTATTTCAAATACTTTTACAAGTGATGGATATTCAGAAAATGAAAGAGCAAAAACAACATTTGAGGCTTTCTTTTCCAATTCTTGATACTTTTAAGAAGGGCTTCGCGAAAAGTTACAATCATCCACTATTTTCACTATGAACAGTATATATATTTCATGAAAAAAACCAGAAGTGAACAAAATCATTATCAATGCCTTAAGAGAATATATAAGGCAATATTATAAAGAAAGTGTCTTTCATAAAGGAAGCTTAGCACAAGGAAAGCTCATCCATTGGTTAGAAGTGCCCAGATGTAGCCTTTATTGGATCAAGGGAAATAAATAACTCATAGGGAAGAACAGACAGAGTGACAATGATATTCTTTTTATCTTTTATCCATATTTTTTATTTGGGTGGGGTGGGGGTTGGGGGTTGGGGGATGGGGTGGGGGGTTGATGGACATATAAGAGAATATGATAAGCAGGAAATCGAAGCAATAAATGGCAGAGACGATAAAGATAACCATTGTAAAGAAACATGTTCCTGGAACCAATAAAGATTCGGAATAAATTACCCCATCCATGTCATCAGTATCTTCTGATCGCTTCTTAACTAGTTCATATATTTCCTTCTTATATCTGCAAAATTATGCAGGTCCTGAGTAAACAACAGCATATACATCTACAAAGCAAACCCACATTCATCCAAAGCCTATTTAGACCAAAATAAAACAGAAAAGGCAAATGTATAAAGGCACTAATTCAATACTCACAAGAATGCACTTAGTACTCATCAGAATCTTCATATAATAAAGGAATGATGAAATTTTATCACTGAATGATCGCAGGAATTTGTATATTTTATCACAAGCATTGAAATAGTGAAATAAAATAAGTTCATAACCAAACAGACAACTGATGAAAAACACTAGATGACTTCAAGTTAACTTAGAATAGGACTTCCACTGAAGCAGGAAAGATAAGCATACCCATCAATATATAAGCTACTAGTAGAGAAGGAGAAACACAAGGCACTTTAGGATTCAATATCAAAATGCAACAAATAAGTCTTGAAATATGCAAGTGCCACGGAGTGAGTTCACTATAGAATCAAATGCAAGAAGAAATCAGTAAAAACAAATACCTAATTAAGAATAATTCAGGAATGAGCATCAAAACAAGTAAAGTGTATTTTCTTGCCTTAGTTCACGCTCCTCTGCTTCTGTCAGCTTCACTCCCTCAAACAAGTATTGTTCATCTTCTATATCATCTCTAGCATACCACAAATATGGTTAGACATTGACAAGTAACTAGAATGAAATAATTTTAGATTATATCACATAGAACAATATCATTTACTTCTATATAATAAGTGATGGCGTAAACTATAATGTATATTCATTTAAATACCGGAGTTCCTCTAGCTTCTTCTGCTCCCTTTTCTTCAAGTATTCTTGTCTTGAAACTTTCCTGAATCACAAGGAAATTGGGGTGTGAGTTGGCAAATTATGTTAGAATGCCAAATGAAGTGTCCAACGTACAAAATGACAAAGAATTGGTCGGTGATAATATTATTCAAAGCTCAGGAAGATATTGTGAGATTGCAAAAACAAACTATTTACATGAGTATATTTATTTCATGTTTCTGCCCTAAATTCTTCATTTATTAAAAGCAGATCTGACTACTGAGCCTGTAATAGAACCTTGTCCTTCACAGAGGTCCAGATGCAAATACACAGTACCTACCAAATTGGGCCGTGTACTTTGAATTGAATGACAAAAGTAGCTCCACCCACTCCGAAAGAAAATCCCACAAGAGAAAGGGTACAGATAACAAACAGAAAAAAATAGTGAACATTAAATGTGAAACCAGATTCCCTAGAAAATGTATTTGCGGGAGATTTATTCGATCAATAACATAATATCAATCTATTTTAAGAGACCCAGTTATACATGAACACCAAGGGCTTCTCAATTACATCCCTAATAAACAGCAGAGTTGATGAATAGGAACATAGTTCTCTAGTACAAAACACTACAACGTATCTTATTCTGTCCCTAGTACTATTTCTCCTTTTTGGCCTTCACAGGCCCATTGATCTTAACACAAAAATGTTACCATTTAAAAAAAAAAAAAAAGGTACTCTCTCCCCTCTCAACTCTGAAAAGAACTTAAAGTAAGAGGAGATAGGATTGTCATGAACTGGTCTTGTCTGGCACATGTCACACGGAGGGCACAAACCCCTATCCTGATGCATTGGAGATTAAAATATGGACTCTCGTATCTTGATGTTCAACAATTAATGGTTCTTAGAAAGGACAGTAGATGATAGATTTTTTCTGTTCTTCTGTTTATGAAGTAAGAATAAAGGGCAATGGATGAAACACCACAAGTTTGAGGCTACAGAAGATAAAAAGAAAGAAAAGTTGTGTGAAGCAATCGTGTCTTCTTTTAACTTGTTTAGAATGAAAGAAGAATGAGATTATTCAGACAGACGCATTGAATATTAAAAGAACTTATTTTTCCATTTATACTTTTGATGCAAACTAGACAGTCAGGGTGTTTTGACATATGACTTTGGTAGAACTGTGTTCTTAATCTACACACACTTATCAAATCATCTTTTATCAAAAAAGCAGATAACACTGAAATGAAACTTAACTTATATACCATAGCAGATCTATCTGTTGTTTGTTTTTCTTTAAGAGTGAAATATTCAAATAACCAAAAAATGACATCCAAGCTCTAAGCCAAGAAAGTCAAAAAGCTCCAATTTAAATCCCCTGCCATCTGGTTATCAAAAAAATCCCTTACCGTCATATCTACCAACAGGCGCACTTAAGTTTTTGCCAAGACCAACAACATTGGAACTACAAGATAACACTGAATTGAAACTTAACTTATATACCACAGCAGATCTATCTATTGCTTGGTTTTTCTTTAAGAGTGAAATATTCAAATAACCAAGAAAATGGCATCCAAGCTCTAAGCCAGGAAAGTCAAATAACTTCAATTTAAATCCCTTACCATCTGGTTATCAGAAAAAATCTCTTACCATCACATCTTCCAACAGGCGCACTTAAGTTTTTCCCAAGACCAACAACATTGGAACTACAAGATCTATTTAATCTACTTCCCTTTTCTTTTTTCTTCTTTTCGTTTTTGTGGTTAGTTACTCACACACACTTCAATTACCTCCTTTTCATAAGAACCATAAAAGAAGAGGTATTCCAAGTAGGATGGATTTAAATGGTTAATAAAGCAAGGATATTTTTTTTTCAAGACATAGAATAATAATAGAATACTGAACCAGATTGTATGGCGACTAACCTTAAAGATCCAATGTCATCCCGCTCCAACGCATCAGACCTCCTGATTGCCTCTTCTGTCATTTATATGCGTATGAGCTCATTTGCATAAACTGTTTTTTCTACTGAAAAACAAAAAAAAAAAATATACAGCAAAAACTCTGTGTACAGTAAGGTACCTTCCTCCTTCCTTGTTAATTTTAGCTCTGCCAACTGTTATTGAGGACAAAAGACCGCATTAGAAGAAAGACAGATGAAAAAATAATGTTGGCATACAAGATATAAGACCTTCATTAATAAATGTAGGATGAAATCATAAGAGATGATTTGAACAAGAAGTTCAGTAAATATGTCAAAGCAGAAACACAAATAGGTGTGCGACATTCTGACTAATACCTATAACAAGTGATGTATAATAGTAAAATAACACAGAAAATCCGTGGCCTCTATGTG
>JBDJHY010000078.1:20464034-20475353 GCA_039654485.1 Withania somnifera
TATTTTTAAAAATTTAGATATTTAATCATATGAAAAACCAAGTTTTAAAACTTGTCAAACTAGCACTAGATTACGTACTAGAGAAATGTATGATAAATATTGCGCATTACATAAAATAATGTTAACGCTTCACAAAGTAGTAGGCATAAATAAAATTGTCATAGTAAGATGAAGTCTCAGTTTGGTATTGATTCTTCTAATAAATGTGATTTTTGATGAATATCTAAACCAGAGACTCGATAATATTACAGACAGTGAAGGCGTACCACAACTATTGAATTGGTGAAGGGTTCAAGACACTCAATTTTCAAGACTCGGCAAGATGGTGAAGGACTTGCTAGCTATTAAAGGGACATCAGTAGCTTCAGAGTCAGCTTTCAGCGCTGGAAAATTTCAAATTGGATAACACAGACATTCACTAGCAGAAGACAGCTTGGAGATTTCAGTGCTATTCTGAGATTGGATCAACGCTGATCGACGAAACAAAGAACTACCAAGGTTAACTTTACAATACAAAAAATTTATAAATTCGGTAATTGGTAACAATAGTAACAACGACATGGAACATGAAGATTGTTTGCAAAATTTACCAAGACCATCCATTGATTATACTTGATCTTTATAAGAGTTGGATGAAAGATTTTCTAAACTATACAACTTTTTATATTAAATTCAAGCCTAATTGCCAAAACCCTTCTTAGAAGATGTTGTATAAATTAGGTGCTCTACTAATAGTTGTAAATTGTAATACAAGTTTGAGTATTCGAATAAATTTAAGAGTATTATCATTTCTTTATACTTTTATGTTTTTTTTCAATACATTTTTAACTTTTAAATTATGAATTGAAAAACTTAGAGTTATTTTTTATATATAAAATTCAGATTTTACATAAACTTTAAAAAATGTAAAGTTAGAAAAAACTTATAAAAAGATTAGTTAGAAAACTTTTCAAATCTTATATAAACTTTAAATAATGTAAAGTTATATAAAATTTGAATTTCTTTTAGAAAAAATAAGTTACAAAAATTATAACTTACAAATTAAAAAACATAAAAAAAATTACTACAAACTTACTTTACAAAACATTAAATTTTACAAACTTTAAAAATTTAAATTTTATAAACTTGCACTATATGAATTGAAAACTTAAAACAATTTTTTTATATATATGAAATTCAAATTTTATATCAAAAAAAAATTATAAAATATATATGTTAGAAAACTTTTAAAATCTTATATAGACTTTAAAAGGTGCAATATTAGATGAAGATAGAAAAAAACCTAGATAAAAGAAATGAGGGTAGAAAAAATAAGTTTAAAAACTGATAAAATATACAAAAATACTACAAATTTATCTTACAGAACCTTCAATTTTACAATTTTTAAAAATTTCAAATTTTAAAAATATATATTACGAATTGAAAAACTTAGAAAAAAAATCTATATATATGAAATTCAAATCTTATATGCTAGTTAGAAAAAAACTAAGAAAAAAAATTATATGCTATATAAATTCCAAATCTAAAAATATAAAAATTATAAACTAAACTTGCAAGTTACAAAAGGAAAAAATAAAAAAAACTTTGTAAATTATTTATACAATAATTATAAAATAAAATAAATTTAAATTAAAGAAAAAAAATCATCCTGAGAAACCAGTCCGGTCCGTTCTAAATCCGTCCCGATATGCAGTAAGACGAACCGAGATCAAAATTTCACATTGATTATTCCAATACCAATTTATAACTCGATTGGGATATTCCGATTGAACCCGGTCCGTTCCTTCGATGTTTGCGGAATAAAGAACATGGCTTTGGTCCTATCATACCGTGTACTACTTTTAGTAAATTGTTTTTAAGGGAATGATCCTATAATGATATCTTCCCAATAAAATAACCCTTACAAAGAAAGACAATTGGAGCACGTGATTTTCCAATATATATTCCATCACGTGATTTTCCCATCCCGCGTTCCTAATTTCGGACCCACCCGATTAACTGAATCCGCTACCCACTACTTATTATCCCCCCAATTCCATTCCATTCCCATCTTCTTCTTCCCCTCAAATCAACCTCCTTATTCCCTCTCAACAGTCAAATCAATCTTCGATTCGTCTAATTCGTTTTCTCCTCTTTCTATTGATTACATTTTTTTTTCTTCGCTATAGAGCGCTTTGTAAATCGAATTTCTATTTTAGGGTTTTGGATCTGTGAAATTCAGTGGTTATTTTATCCTTATTTTGTTTTTTCTTCCCTTGATTTCTCTGTGAAAGAAAAAAAAAATTTAGTTTGTGGATTTGTTGATTAATCAGTCTTCTTTCGCGTTGAATCTAATTTTGTTTTTTGAATAAATTTTTGGTTGATTTTTGTTAACTGATTTTTCTGAGTCGGAATTTGGGGATCTAGGGTTAGGTTTTACATCTCAAATTTCCAAATAAATAAAATTAATTCTATTCCCGTCGACGAATTCTTCAAATTGAAAGATCTGTTACCCCAGACAGCGTCCCCGTTCAAGATAGCGTCTTCTTTTCCTTAATGTCAGTTTTGTTGTTTCATGGGCTACATGTAATTAGTCAAACTTACGGGGTCTCTTTTTCAGTTTTGTGTTCTTTAGGGGGCCTCAGTATAAATAATAAAACTAAGCTCACTGTTTTATCCCCTGTGCCACGTGTCACTAATTAGGAATTAGAAACTTAATAGCTTCGTGATTACTGTATGAAGTTTACCTTAATTAGTCTCCTTTAGCAGTTTTATATGTTGTCACGCATGGGTGTTTTATTTGCTAGTTGCCCAGACGTTTATGCATATATTTCCTGTAAGCTGTTGTCATGTCTGGTAATTTCTTTTCGTATAACGAAAATTGATGTTTATTTGCAAGCTAAGGTTAACAATACGAAGTTTTGATGATTAACAAACAAGTAGCAAAAGTGCAAAACTAACAAATATATGCAGGAACCAGGGTGTGTTCCGGGTTAGTATCATTTAGTGGCGTGTATAACTTTTCATAGTCAGATAGGGGTGCTCACACGAGGTTTCAGGCTGCTATGCTTGAGTCTTGAGATACTATCGTTAAACTCAGTTGTTTCATTTACTTGACATAGTTGTAGATGTATATCTGAATGCATGAACTAACAACATTGTGTCGATTTTTCTGTTTATTGAGAGTTGATGTGGTGTTTTTGTTAGTATATTTCTTCTCAGCTAGAAAATATGGTTATACTTGATTTAAAATGTTCTTATGAGATTGTATAGCTGTGGGTTGAAAGGCTCATCTTTACAGGTTTTCTGTGTTTGATTTAGTGGGATCTAAATGCAATTATGTGATTATGAAATTATATGCATTGCGATATATTCTTAGAACACGTGGAATTTGAAGGCGTTTTCCTTTGCTTGTTATCTTTGAATTTCTTCCCTTTTTGTTTAAGTATCTCATATTTCTCAGTTCCCAACTTCTGTCCAGTTAATTATGGTGCAAAAAAGGCCTTTTGGTGAAGAGGATCTGTATGAGGTCTCCTCTAAGCAACCAAGATATGAACCCAGCTTTTTGGAACTTTCTCGTGAATCAGTATCCTTGGAGTCTTATGCTTCAGGTAACAAGGAATTCTTTTGTTAGCTCTGTGATATTCTTCCCTCTGCTTTTGCTGCTTTGTGTGTACAATTGTATAAAAGGCTTCCAGTCTCTGGGGGAGTGCAGTACTTTATAAGACCTGCCAAGTATTTTTAAGGTTGGAGCGGTTTCTCCACCCCTTACTTTACGGGCTTGCTCTTGTAAGGATAGATTTTAGATGTTAAATGAATCTTTTGGCTCCGTACTCTGATCAACTGATCTTTTATCTATGTTTTTTTGTGTAGGTGATGAGGAAGACAGGTCTTCAGGAATCATCCCTGATGCAAACAAGAAACTTGATAGTCTCAATGTGGCTGAAGTTCTTTTTTCCTCTGATAAAGAAACTGAGATGGGCATTCATGGATCTGCTTCAAACTCGTCCTGGCCCACCAGTAGCACCAGTGAGGAAGACATCAGGCCCGACACACCTTTTCACATATTAACTTCTCCTGAATATTATTACTATCTTGATCATCCGTTCCAGAGCTGCTTCTCATCACAGGGAGATGTATTCTTCTCTTTTAGGTTGTCCTCAAAAGATGGTCCCTATTGGACCTGATTTTCAGGCAGAGCTACCAGAATGGGGTGCATATAATAATAAGGATAGACCATGCATAGATGGAATACATGAAACTCTTAATCCATCTCAAGCTGATGAAAATAAAATTGCTGGAAGGACTATTATCCCGATGCTTGAATTGGAGCTACCTGCAGATCATGTCGAGAATATTGGAGAGAGAAGAGCTGAATGTTCCTGTGAAGATATAGGTTCCGTAAGATGTGTTCGGCTGCACAAAATTGAAGCAAGGGAAAAACTAAAGCTAGCCCTTGGCGAGGAGACATTTGTTAGGTTGGGTTTTTGTGACATGGGAGAAGTAGTGGCAGAAAAATGGAGTTAGAGGAAGAGGAATTATAACATGAGGTTGTATTTTCCAATCCTGCATTGCTAGGCAAGAATTTCTGGAACCATCTTTCGATTGAGTTTCCTTCACGGGGTAGGGAGGAACTTGTCAGCTATTATGTTAATGTCTTTATTTTGCGAAAATGTGTTGAGCAGAACAGATTTGATCCACTGAACGCAGACAGTGATAATGATGAGTGGCATGAAATTGTTGATGATGCTGATGAGGGAGCTAAAATGACGGATGAAGATGAGGATTCTGTGGTTGAATCCCCAGCATATCAGAATAATAACTACAATATGTTCCATGAGGAGCACGATAGACGAACGTATGATGAGGATGCGGGTGAGCAACATGGGAAGATTATAATGAGGATCCGGGTGAAGCAACATGGGAAGATTATAAGCCTGTAAGTTTTGGTAGTATGAAGGTCTTTTCTGATGTGCAGGAATCATGTCCTGGTAAGCTGTTTGATGGTAACAGCAGTTACAAACTTTTTATGCAGCCTCAAGATCAAGGACTATCAAATGAAGTGGTTGAGCAAGAAGTCCAAGGTAGCTCCTGTACCTCCACTGATGTAGCCAGGGTTACTTCAGAATCACTACGGAAGGTCGACAACAGTAAACATTGGGCAAGTGATATTGCTGGTATGGGCGGTGGCACTAAGCATGATACTCTGTTGGAGCCCTGTAATGGCAAAGAACGGGATGTTGGATACTTGAGTTGTGCCAGAAATGAAGTTGATTTGTTACCAACACACACTATGATTGATGAAGTCTTTGGTGATGGAGATTGGATATACAAGAACCGAGATGGTTAGGGGTTAAGCTAATGTCCGATTCTAGTTTCTCTTTCAACAAAAAGAAAAAAAAGGAGTTATTCTTTTATTCAGTTTGACATATTTACATTCATGCTGTGGATGCTGGGTTTTGTGTGGTTGAATCAATCTGGTGATGCTTCATGCGCAGGTTCCAGTTTTCTTTGTATATTCATAATGGTGGGAGTATTCTCTCTTTTTTCTTTTCCCCAGATGTAAGAAATGGCATTGCAAGGGTGTTACATGCTGAACATTTGGAGCTGTACAGTAGCCACTATTTTCTTTACTTAAGTTTAGTTGTTCCGTGCAGTGGTGGATTTCCTCTCTTTTTATTTGTTATATTCCCCTTTTGCGCACACCCTCTTTCAATTTCTCGGCCTACAACTCTCAATTGCATATGAACAAGTTGACACATTCATTCTATATGACATAATACTTGCGAGATGCCACATGAAATGCATGTATCTACTTGTGCACACTCCTACTTTTGCACACCCAACAATTGAA
Organism: Withania somnifera; assembly: GCA_039654485.1. Lineage (NCBI taxonomy): Eukaryota > Viridiplantae > Streptophyta > Magnoliopsida > Solanales > Solanaceae > Withania > Withania somnifera. The sequence goes on from JBDJHY010000078.1 coordinate 20,469,868, forward strand.
GGGCTTATATGTAATCTTAGACCAAGTCAAAAGCACATTTATACATATATGCCTATTATATACATATGTTTCAAGATAGTTGTCTAACTTATTCCACTTATAAAATTATAATATATGTATATATATATATTTATGTAGTTGAATTTTTTCTCTTACATAAGAAATGAGTATTCCCTAAGCATTGCTGGTGAGAAGAGAAGTTGCCATCAATGAACACATGAACCATTATCTATCTGTATATAAATAAAGTAACACATGCAACTTTATCATTATTAGCCTTTTTATAACCACAGATACAGAGAAAAGATGCTCCATTTATATATGCATACGTGAGACAGATAAGCCACTGCCATTTTACTTGCACAGATTTGCTTCCACTGGACTACTGCTATTTATCTGTTTCTACCATTATTATTTCTTGGCGTTAAGGCTTCATTTAAATTTTTGTAATTTTAATTTTTAAAAATGTCAATGGGTTTAAGGTATTTTTGAAAAATTAAATGCAAATGCAATAACATATTTAGAAAATTCAGTCTTGTATGATTCTCAACCTCAAAAAATTACACCATTATGTGTTTCTACATTACAAGTCTACAAGTTGCATTAAGGTGAATTTGCAATGTAATTTATGAGTTTACGAAAATTTTCTAATGGCTTTTTTCTTGCTTGTATATAGAGAAATTATTAAATATTTAATTATTTATTAAGTCAATTAAGTTAATTTTAAATTTTGAATTCACTTTAAAGAGAGGTGTATGTAACTAGTAAAAGTACAAGTTATCTAACCACACTCAACTTAGAGATCATACAGTTCAGCATGAACTCTCAAGATCCTAACCACCAAAGGATATTACAAAATAGCTAATAGTAGTAGTTGTTAGTAATATTTTTATAATAATTAAAAGAGTTGACGTGCTTATCATTAATGAACTTTACTTATATTTTAATATATCTTTAATCATAGAAACTGTATGTGTCACCTAGCTAGTTATCCCTATCTCATATTTACACTAAGAGAACCAATTAAGCTTATAGATTAGCTTTACTAGTAATTCTAAGATTTGGGATTTGATTTCTAAGTAATGCGTTTTATCTTTTAAAGTGGAATTTCCATGCTTAATTTGAATTCATCAAATTTTAAAATAGATATGAAGTCCGAACAAAAAACACAAAAAGATAATACTGGCTAGTTTGCTTAGTTTTGCTTGTGAAGAAGTGAAGCTCTTGAGCAAGCCTCCTTTATTTGTGACTAACAAATAACTTGAGGTAAAAGGGATCTATCTCGAGATTCACATTTTTATAACCATTGGTGTTAATTAAAAGGCTAATTTGTGATTTGAAATTTCAGTAACAAAATATATTACCATATTATATTTAAGTAAAGATGGTGTGACGGAGTAATTTTTTTAATTTTTTTACTTACAACTTAAATTTATTTGTATAAACGAATTTTGAACATTATAAAGTCACCAAAACAATATTTATCGAAAAAGCTCCTTAAAATGATTAAACTTATTATCTTGAAATTAGACCTAATACAACATATAAATGTATGTGATTCAATGATCAATATAATTTTTTTTGGTGTGTTGACAGACATCGTGTATATTAAACTCTTTTGAACTGAGTATTTACTTCTTTCCGCTAATTAGCACAATTATTGAGTAATTGCTCAAAATAGTTTAGGTAAATGAAAAGAAATTAAATGAAAAACCTTATATCTTCGTGAAAAAGGAGTTAATAACAATATCTAATTAGGAAATTTCAATTTGGAGTAGAACCCAGAGAAGCCTCAAAAGGCAAAAATTTATGATACGAAGTTATCAGGGACTCGATCAATCGATCCCAACAAACTAAAATGAACCCCTGGTGGTGTGGCAGGGTCTTACTAATCATTCACTGGTGCGTGTTATTTCTTATATTCAGGCCCGTAGGCTCATAATCAGGGGTTGTATTGCTTCTTGCTTATATTTGACCCTTACGGTCAATTCTATGCTTTATGTGTTATCTTTCATTCTAGAGCATTTTGGTAGCTTCCCCAGGTCAATAACCTTCTTGGTAAACAAATTATCTCCCCAAGAAAGTCCTATTGGAGTTGTGCTGCCTTTTATGTCAACAAAAGTTCTAAAATTGAATTAGGAGGACCTCAGTTGTCATCAGTTTTAAATCCAATTTCTCTAAAACTTGTGAAATAGTATTCCATATATCAATACGAGTCCAACAGTATAAATTATACTAAGTTCCGGCCGATTTGAAAGAAGAAAGGATTTACAAAGCCAAAAACACTTCTACTTCCTGGAATAAGGGCAACGAAGGGTGGAAATCATCCACCAACCAAAACGCATCCAAAGAGGCAGCCCTACCTGGGCCACAACCAAAGTCCTCAAATGCTTGCACCATAGGCCTGAAGTTCCAAACACTGCTAGAATCACTCAAAACTATCAAATTATGATTTCAGGGATTAAAACATAAAGAATGAGACCCGTATTGCAGTTAGTGAACCAGTAATATGGATATTAATAAGACTAGGATAAGGTAAATAAAGAAACACTACTCAAGTCTAATACTTATATAAGTCACTACCTCACAAGTCCAAGAATATTGCCTCTCCTTTACCATATGATCAATCCACACTAAGCTCCAAATTAATGAGTTGCTAACCAATGCACCATCATAAATCACACATTTATCCATAAAATATTCAAGCCTATTAATATACTTACTCCATGGATTTATAGAGGCTAAAACTATGCAATCTAAGGATCTTCTAACATCAAAGAAAACAATAACTCTATGCATCCACTTCAAGACTACTTAATACCTCAGGTGACAAAGGCAAACCAAAACAGCTACTAACTAAGCATATACTATCTACCATCTTAGCTTCTACTGGGGTCCTTCCACTGCTATCTAAAAGCTCATGAAGGGGACCACTTAGAGGAAATAGGATATGAGCATTAGAGGAAATAGGATATGAGCATAAACTATAAGATTTACGGATCAAGGTCTTTCTCTGGAACTAATATATGGAGTCTGAACTGAACATCACTATAAGAAAAATATACATCATTACTACACTCTCGGCACTCAAGCTGAGGTCCAAAAATCGAAGTCATGAAATAGACTAAATAGCTGAAACATAACAAAAACTGGATTTATGAATCACACTAGAAATTCTATAAATGATATCAATGACTATATTTATGCATCATGAGTGAGGCTGTCGAGATGTATGAAATAATTGCTTCTAATTTCAAAATTGAACATGATCATTAACCTTCATGAGGAGCATGAATTATTTCACGACACGAACTCTCATCTTTGAATAGAGTACAAAGAGTACAAAAGGGGTATGAATGGGTCATCGTAAGATCATAGATCAGTTGGGACTACTTACTATCAAGGTCTCAAGACTTGACTGGTTCTTCATCTTTCCATCTCTCCCTTATGAAAAGATTTAAAAATTTTAATTCTAGGGTATACCAGGCTACAACTAACCATTCTGCATGGTCAAACACATTATACATATGAATGTTAACTTTTTCTTCATGGACTACAACAATTCACACTTAGATTATTTCTGGGGATTCTTTTTATAATAACTTCTTAACTTTCTCTCATTCCTCTAAGACTAATACTCAAAAGTCAACATTGCCTCTAACATACTAGCACCATACATTCAATTCATGGTTCCTCTTGATTCGAGAATATCTCAGGAGAGGAGCATATTGGTACTTGCTTGCGTGGCATGCAATTCGAGTCTTTTGTAGTTCCCTCTTATTTTAGGAATATCCCAGAGAGGGAGAATGTTGACATTTATTTACTTTTACCGCACCCTTTGCATTGTATCTCTATGCATTAATTTGTACTCTTCAACACTTGCAGGGGAGTATGTAATGACCCTCATGGTCATTTATGATAAATACGTGACATTTTGTATTCTAGACTATTTTGGTAGTTTCCCCAAGTCATCTATGACTTGATGGGACCGACAATTTGGATCCCTGATGACTCGGTTGAGAAATATCTCAAATTCCCTATTTTAGAGCGTAAAACTAAGTACTCGTTGATCAAAGCCAACTTTCCTTCAAGACGACCTCATAATTTAATTTTGACAGTTTCGTTAGCTTTGGAATACCAAACAAAAGATTGACCTTAAGTTTGTATTTTGGAGGTTTCGTATGCAAGTTATGCGAAATTATGGATTTTAATTAAGTTTATGGCCTAAAGTGGAGCTTGAGTGGTAATTCAATGTTTGAAGTGTTGGATTGGAATTCTAATACTTCCAACAGATCTGGAATGATGAATTTAGGCTAGGGGAGGTATGGGTATAATTTTTGGACTTACCGCTGCAATTTCGAGGTGTTGGCAGAAAAATGCACTTTTGGACCTTTTGGTTTGAGGGGTCATTTTGCGTAAACAATCTCGGATTTCAATTTCATCAATTTTTTTTGAGTCTGGAATGTCGTTTCTATGTTGTTTGTATATTTGGATTGCCAAACTTGCACTCTGTTTGATCCTCAAACCCCTTGGAGTGAAATTTGGAAAATAACAGTTAGAATCTGTAACTGGTACAGGATTCCTTCTGCATAATCGCATCCCTGAGACGCGATCGCGATGAAGCAGTTTTTTCCTCTGCACGATCGCGTCATGCATCACATGATCATGATGACTCCCAATACAATTCCTTCTTCCCAATCGCGATAGGAAATTAATTCCATGCAGCGCGATTTCGGCAGTAGGGAGCGATCGCGATGCATCGTGACTGGCAACAGAAAATCCTTCAAGCAACCCTTTCCATATTATTTCAACAAAAACATAATTTCTTCAGCTCTAGGGCAACAAATAATTCTCCAAACACCATTCCAAGACTAAGTAAAATCTCCCAAACATTTTTCATTGATTTCTACATGAATTTGGGTAAGTTTTCTTCTCTTCTTCTTTTCTCAAATTCCTCCATTAATGTACTAAAGCATGAAGTTGACAAAATCATCCTATAACTCAATTATTTTTATGTAATTCTTCGTCAATTGAATATACATTGCTCCTAAGGTCATTAACTCATCATAATTCCAACATTATAATCGTAAGGATTGAACCTTTAAACCCTTTTGGGGTCAAATCTATCCAGGCTGATTTGAAGCCATTCCCATGCTTGCATTGTGCTCAAATTTAGAGCATGGGTTCCTGGCAGCGTTGGGAACCCCGTGGTGAATTTTATTTACGGTTTCAGCAAGCAGGCCCCGCAAGCTCGTTTTAGGCCCTATTTTGGGCCCAGTTCAGAATTCATTATAAATTATATCGTTAGACTCATATTAATATATATAATTCATTGGGAAAGTTTCAAGTCATTTAGGACACGTTTGATATTAGTCAGAGTACAATTCGTGAGATTGCAAAGCTTTGTCGTCGGATGACAGGTAGGCTTCGTGGGGCTATCTCTGGGTTTATAGCTTTAATAATTGTACTAAATAGCATCCTTGGGT
>JBDJHY010000078.1:20497029-20509867 GCA_039654485.1 Withania somnifera
TGCATCTCGCATGCATTGAACAATTATCTTTGCATTTGCGAATTACTATTTTTGGCAATTTTGAATGTTCTGATCTTTTGACATAAAACATAAGCTTTGTTGTTTGGAAGTATTTTGTTTCCCCGCGATATAAGTAGCTACAAGAAGTGGCTGATGTTAATTTGCAAGCTGAAAACTGATCAGTGTTGAGTACCAAAAAAAATCTTCCATACCTTCACGCTTCTATTGATGGAGATATTTGGTTCACTTATGATCTTTAAATTTGAACCAAGCTTTGTTGTTTGAGCTTCTTTTTTGCCCCGCAATTAAAGTAGTTGCAACAAATGTTTGATGTTGAATTTGTAAGCTGAATTCTTATCAAGATCAGATTTTTTGGGAAAGAAATGTTTAGCATTTGTTTCTGCAATTCAATGTTCACCACAGAAGAAAATTTATCATACCTTTGTTTTCGTCCATTGAAGGAGATATTTAGTCCACTTCTAATCTTTCATTTTAAGCAGAAGCTTTGTTGATTGAGAATTCTTTTGCTGCTCCTCGATTTAAGTAGTTGGAAGAAATGTTTGATGATGAATTTGTAAACCGTGTATTAGATTTTCTGGGAATGAAATGATTAGCAATGTTTTTGCCTTTCTGCAATTCAATGTTAATTATAGAAGATTTATCATACCTTCATTTAGGCTGTCGCTCATTTCCATTGATGTAGATAATTTGGTCTACTCCTACAACGCTGGCTGTTCTAAAATCAACAGATGTCATGGACAAGATGGAGAAAATTGCAGGTCAAGTAAAGAACTATGAGTTGCTTGTAAAGTAGCGTAAGCTATATTTATATGTCAATACATATGCATAGCATTTGCATCTTGCATGCATTGAACAATTATCTTTACATTTGTTTCCTGATGAATATAATGTTGTTGAAGTTCCAATGGAGATTTTGTTATCAGGATTGAAAAATTACAGAGAAAATCCTTCCCTGAAGGACAACTTAGTACATTCAGCACCACTGCACCAGTCTCAGACATGTTCGTGTAGCATAGATATTGGTAAAACAGAATGTGTCCATTTCAAGCATGTCTTCCCTTTTTTCTTATTTGTCTGCCCCACCCCATATATAATTATATATTGGGTAACTCTGTCGGCCCTCTTGAGCCGAGAGTCTTTCGGGAACAATCTCTACCTGAGAGTCAGGTAGTGATATTAATTGCGTACATTCTACCCTCCCTATACCGGAATATACTGGGTGTGTTGTTGTTGCAACTCTGTCGACTAAGGCTTGGACAAGTGAAAAGAAATCACTTAATATTTTTTACTCTGCTAGAATATGAATCTGAATCTGAAATTTAGTTTCTGTTTAAAATACACTCAGTTTGACTCTGTTATATTATGCTGCAATTGCTGATAGCTATATCGTCGTGCTAAATATTCTATCAATAAATATAAAATGTTATATGTTATATGGAATATTATGAATTTTTCTCATACCTAAATGACTAAATTCAATGAATCTAAACATGCTGTAAATCTAGATAGTTATTAAAGCTTATCCTAGGAGTGCTTGTATCAAGATTGGACAGAGTAGTTATGTGATGCAGGTCTGATGTTATCTCAATCTTTACATTATTGTTTATTCTTGGTCATTAATGTAAGTTGCTCGACTCTTATTTTTCTTGCAATATTTTTTTCTGGCGTGTGGAGTGCATTGTTCGTGCCTTGTCCCGTATGTGTATTATTATAGTTCACAAATGAAAAACATAGTAGCTAAGAATAGGCTTGTTTTCTGGAAGGTAGTTGGAAACTGGAGAAGTCATTTTTCTTGGAGGGTTTGTTCTGAATCATTAGTGAAGTTTGACGATGTTGACAAAAAAAAGGTTTCGTATTTTCGATGCTTCCTCGCTTGTTCTCTTCTCACATCCTAATAAAATGTACTAGTAATGTTTCTAGAGGAATGAGATTCCTTATCCTCTTTCTAAGTCATGAAAACAAAATAGCGAAATTAGCAGGTAATAGGTATTGTATGATTTAAGTTTTACCTAAATGTGCTTTTGAAGAAACTTTTTGAGAGTGTATTTCAAATTAATATTGTTCCACACAGTAATGTATATAAAGTATTATTGACCCAATTACCCTTCCTTTTTGTTCATTTTTTCTCTCGCTCGTGTCACCCACAACAAGTATACACTGACTGATAGACAAGCCTGATTACAGTGGAAGGAATTTCAAATTTCTTGGCCATATACGTAGAGACAAGATTCGGGGACATAAATGATGAGAGAATGAGCAAAGTTAAAAGAGCTATTAATGTAGCAAAGTTGTGGGTGAGCAAAAAGGTCACACACTTGGAGACAAGAACAGGACATGTTTAACTCCAGTATTAAAAGAGTAAAAAGTATAGGGACAACAGCAAATGTGAGGCATGACACGGGATTCATTGTGCTCTCTAGAAACATGCCTTTCAATTGAGAATGTTTATTCATTTTACCATTTAATAACGAACTATCAGATGTTAGTTTCGAAAGGTTGGGTTGAGTGAAAGTTTGGTAAAAAGATAAAAAGGTCTCTAACATTATGTGCTAGAAATAGTAATAGAATCTCAAAGAAGTAAAATGTAGATGGATGACAAAATATTAAATGTATATATACAAAAGAATTTGTTACTATTACCTTATTTACACAGAATACAGATTCGATTGGAACCGCATCACTCTAGTTAGACGTTAATTTGGGATGTGCAAGATTTCCTGGATACAGTGTAATACGTGACAAGTCAGTATTAACAGAGGTCCGACACAAGGGGCACGTCTCTTTGTCTTCAAACCAAGGACGAACACAACCAACATGAAATCCATGGCAACAAGGATGAAGAATCACACATATCTCTCCCTTTTTTATTTCCGCGATACAAATTGAACAATCATTATTTTTAATTTCTCCCCCGCAAACATCAAGTGCTACTTTAGCAGCTCGATTATCCGGCGGACACCGAGCTGCTGCTATACCATCGGTAGCATGATTCGAATGTGGCTGTGATTCTTCGTCACAACACACAAACTTTTTCTTCAATATGATGAAAAATGGGACAAGCAAAATGCCAAAAGTGATGAGGAAGATATGTGTCCCGCTGATTTTTGACATCGATTTGAAGATGGAACTAGACAAATTTAAAGCAACCTGTCATCAATGGATCATTTCGTGAACTTGTTATGCTTTTTTTAAATTTTCTTTTCTAAAGTATTATGAAAAACGAAGTTGTAAGTAATTAAATAATTTTTGTTGACTTGGAGGGGATCAAGTCTTACGCAACATGGAGAAGAAACGGTCCAATATGCTGGCCCAATTCAAAAGTCGCACTGTACGCGCTTTATTTTATTTTTTTTATCCTATTCATTATTCACTCTTTTTTTAATAAATTCAAAGTTCATATCAAAATTTATTTTTTGAAACCCTTGAGAAACTGCAGTAGCTACTCTTTGAATTTGCACGCTATTACTCATAAATCACATAAGAAATATAAATTTAATTTGTGCACTAAGAAAATTTAGTACTTTCACTCTGTCCTAAAGAGTAACTAGAATTAATTTAATTACGCGTTCATTATTCAACTAAATATTATTTATTTTTTATTATTTTTAAAAAATAAAATTATTCTCTGTACCAAACATATATAGATTCAATCACAATCTCTACTAAAGAAAATGTTGGAAGGGGAATTGATTTTCAGACCCCCTTATGAAAATATGGTATGCCAACTTGACTATCCTTAGGAATATAATACTCCAAAAAAATATTTCATTTTCTAAACTTCAATTTATTTGTTTTATTTTTATACTTAATTACTTTGAAAAATATCTTATTTGATAATTATTTTAATTTTAATTTTTTACATCATGTTTACGATTATAAAAATAAAAATTTTTTTAATATATTTTATTTAATATTTAAAAAATTACTTTTTAAAAATTTATGCTAAATGAAAACTAGATAAATAAATTAAAACAAAATAAATAGTAGAATAGAACTACTAATTTCTTCGTAAAAAAAGTTATGTTAATATCTTCACAACATTTCCAGTTGCATGTTTCTTCACATCTATATTTAGTAGGTATTTAGCTATGCGATTTTATTTCGTGATTAAAAAATATATGCTTAATGTGAAAAACTATGAGAGAATTATATTAAAAAGTAATAACACATATTTAATATTTCTTTTATTGAACTAAAATTCAATCAATAAATATTTTTATTTTTTAAAAGAACTTTATGATAACATCTTATATTTTACTATAATTTGTTTATTTTAAAATTATATAAAAAATTAAATTAATTTTAATAATTTTCAGAACTACAAAGATCTTTATTTTAAAAAATGTATATAACTTAAAAATTTTAAATTACATATACAAACAAGAAATCAACTTCATTTTGAATATATATTATTATAATATTTTTATATTATATATATGTCCTTGGAATTGAATAGGCTCCTCTCTTTAGATTTTCTCCTTAGTGTGGATTGGGTGTATGAGAAAAGGGCGTTACTCTCGGTTCCCATGGATTTGCAGGTAGTTTCTTATCCATCTTCTTCTCTTCAAGCGGCAATGCTCATTATACTGATTTTTCTTCTCTTACTTTTTGGTGTGATTTATGGAGCATCTGAATTTACTTTCCCCAAATTTTCATTTTCTACTCTTTTATAGTGAAATAATCAGCAGTTTTTCTCTATTGCTTGTTTGATTTCTGGGTTTTGAGGATTCGAATAGGGCAGATGAATTGGGTATTTTATTTGATCCTTCATTTGATTTAATGATTAATAGTAAAATTTGTTTCTACCAGAAGAGGGAGGTGGGGTGTGAAGATGATAGGGGTGTGGGGTGGTGGGAATGAGGGTTATGTAGCGTGGGGGTGAAGATGAGGTGTGTTGGAGTTGGGAAGACATAATCAATTTGGAATGTTACTAGTGGAAATTGGAATTCATTTTCTTCCTTTTTAAGGAGTCTGTTTCCTAGAAAAGATATTTTCCTGGAAAAATTAGAAACCGTTTTCCTTCATACCTAACTCACCCGTAACGTTTGTGGGTTAAGATGAAGATGCATAGAGAAAAGGGCATGCTATCCCTTGAATTTTCATATCATTGTCGTAGGACGGTTTTTGGAATGTGTTTTGGATTCCCTTTTGCAGAAAATGACCCTTCATTGTTTTTTCAAACTGAAAATGACCCTTTATTGTTTCTTTCCGTCATATACTAATTACTCCATAAGTTTGTGCGCTTGAATTTTGGACTTTGCTACGTCGACTAACATTATTTTTCTAACCCTGAGATCATATTTTATCCTAATTTTCCACTTCCTGCACAAAGCTGAGTATTCTTGTCATCGTTTCTGCATTTTTTTATCTTTAACTTTCAGTGGTTTGTCAATTTTTTCCTTGCAGAATCAGCTTACTTTCCCTTTAAATGTTTGTCAGCAGTATGGTCAAGTGAAATTTCTCGTTGTGGATGATTCTTGATTACTAATTTGAACTGTTATAACACACTGTTAATAGCTTTATCTTGCTTCTTTCTTCAGGTACATTTCTTATTTAGTTGAACACTTCCCTACCAAAGTAAGGTTACCTCTTATCCTTTGAAAATGTTCGGTCTTAAGAAGTCACCCTTGCATTGGAATGCTAGGAATCACTCTGTGAATCCTGGATACAATGGCTATTCTAGTTCAAATCCTTTTGATTCTGACAATGAATCTGACAACAAGCAAACTATAAAACCTGCTTGGAGAACTTCGTCAGAGCCTTCTCTAATTATTTGAGTACAAACCCTTTTGATGATGATGATGATGAGATTAAACGGACTCATTCATCTGCTTACTCTGCAACTTCGACAGAAAAAAATAGATACCAAGGATGACTTCAGAGACTCTGGAGGATTTGAGAACCAAACTGTACAGGAGTTGGAAAACTATGCAGCACACAAGGCTGAAGAGACAACGAAGGCCGTTAACAACTGCATGAAGATTGCAGAAGACATTAGACAAGACGCAACAAAAACTTTAATCACCTTACATCAGCAGGGTGAACAAATTACAAGAACCCACCATACTGCAGCTGACATTGAGCATGACCTTAGCAGAGTGTGGTTATTAATTTTATTGCATTTCGTAGTTTGCAAAAGATAACCTTTTTTTGGATTAGCATTAACCGATATATCATCATGGACTATCAATACGCATCTGTCATTCTTGTTTCCCCATCTGTCATTCTTGTTTCTGCAAATTTCATTCTTCTGTCATTTTCATCGAATAATTTATGATGCTGTTGATATTTATGCTGACTGGTAGGTTACTTGTTCATTTTGAGATGAAACTTTATATAGTTATTAGTAGGGCATTTAAATTTTGCTTATACTTTTATAAATGCAAAACATAACTTGTCTGCTTCAGCCCACTCCACCTCCAAGTCCTTAACCTACAGTTGCCCACTACAAAATTCTTTCTTGCCATTTTCGTGATCTAGAAGATTTTGTATTTGTTATTTGTGCTTATCATCTGGAAGCTAAAGCTTGAAATTTAATTACAGGGCGAAAAACTTTTGGGTAGTCTTGGAGTCTTGTTTTCTAATACTTGGAAGCCTAAGAAGATGCTCTCAATTACAGGGCCAGTAATTACTAGAGGTAATTCATCATATTTTGTTCTTGCTCATCAAATATGCATTAGTGTTTGTGAGCAAGGAAGAAAACTCTAACTGGACAATAAGATATGGAAGACATTAAAATAATGTGGGGAGTTCGGGCTATTGAGAAAATTGCTGATTATCTGTTATTGTGGCAGATGATCCAGTTCAAAGCTCAGCACCTAAGGAACGCCCAAGTTCACGAACACCACCTCCTGAACCTACTAATGTACTGCAGAAAGTTGAGGTACATACATGTTACCTGAGACAAAGTAGAGACTGATATTAAGAACTCTTTTATATAAATGGTTCATAGAATTGATCCTGGCTCTAGGCCATTGCATGATAGGAAGATAACTTTGGGACAGAATAGTGACTGGCATTAAGAACTCCTTTACATAAATCGTTCAGAGAATTGATATTGGCTCTAGGCTGTTGCATGATAGGAAGACAAGCTTTCGCTTGAGTTAGTTTCATCACACAGTGAAGAGTTGTGTCCTATATGTCAACTACTTGTGGCAAACACTTTCCTTTTTATTTCCTTAACTGTGCTCCATCAAAAAGTTGGAAGTTTCACAATATTTCACCAGACTTTCTATGCATTTATTTTGCATTCTCTATCTTAAAATGGTGACATTTTGTCCTATTCTTTATTTCTCAGACTTTCTATGCATGGTTGGTGATTTTCTGTCTAAATTGGTGATGAGATGAGGATTGGCAAGTCTATAGGAGTTTTAAGAAAGAGCACTGAAAAAAGAAACCGCAAAATTTAAGAAAGAGCACAGAAAAAAGAAAAAGCGGGAGATCTCATTGTGACTTTCGTATATCCACTTGACTGCCACATACCTTTTCCCTTTGAAATGAAAAAACATTACACAAGGGAAACTAAAAATTTGCAGACGTGCCTATGTGGGTTCGCTTGCTGCTATAGTCAGAAGATAAATAATCCTGCTTCTTACCAGTACGAGCGAAATTCTGGTTTTGGGTGTACATATTTGTGAACCTTTAATTAGCCCGGGATAGTATACATGAGGGTACTTTTAAGGAAGTTCGGAAAGGACACAAACATCCAAAGATATTGTAATAAATTAAGGGGACACACCATGAATTAGACACCGTCTTTTGTTTATAAAGGATATTTTACATGAAACCTAAATTGATGCAAAATATACAAAAGGCGGTAATTATAGATTATGCAAAAAGACATAGAGGACTCTCTGCGTGCAGCATTGTTCTTGGTGTCCATGTTTCATGGGAGGCAGTACTGGCTATTACCAAACTCTTCTTATGCTTTCTTTATCAGTTGGCTTGGAGATGTCAAATATGATGGAAGATGCAACCACATTCCTGATTCTGTGGAGACCAGATTTCGTTTAAGCCCGGGGGGAGGGGCAGGAGAGGGGTGGATATGAGTGGCAGTCTGCAGCAGCTGCCACAGCTGCAATAGCACCATCTGCTTAATATTTTTTTTATCTCTGTTCCGATACTAAATTGTAAGTTCTCTTTTACTTGAATGATGAAAGCAAACTAGTTTGATAGTACTCTTAAGTCATCAACAATTGGACTAATAATTGTGCACTTTATAAAGTTTAGATGCGAATACTAAGTAATATCTCTCCACCTTTTTTTTTTCTGGGGGTGTTAGGAAAGAGTGTTCTATTTGTGTTTCCTTGTGGAATAAATGAGTGGGTCTGCTAGGAAAGGGTAGAGAAAGAAGTGAATATGAGTTGGAGTGAATCACTCTTGCATCTCATTGAGCTACAGAAGAACCTCTTTTGTCAACACATTAAGGGAAAGCAATGGAAACAGCTCTAATCATTTTGAAATTTTGACAGGTTGAGCATGCAAAGCAAGATGACGCATTATCGGATCTCAGTAACCTGTTGGGAGAGCTTAAAAATATGGCTATTGACATGGGGTCTGAAATCGAGAGGTTAGTATTGAAGATAGTGAAATCATTTCTAAAAGGACTATCACAAGCACCCCTGCTCTTTTCCTCTTCTTATTGAACTTCCATGTACTATGATGTTATTCCATTAATCACTTCTAAGAGTTTCTGTATATGTAAATCCCTGGATCATCTTCAAGATGATGTAGATGAGCTTAATTTCCGAGTCAAAGGTGCTAATCGGCGTGCTCGCCACTTACTTGGAAAATAACCTAGCATTTACCTTATGTATTAGCACTAGATATTAACGTGATTCTGCTTTTCTATTTTCTTTTTCGTCATTACAATTCCTCCATAAATCTCTTATCTTCCTGCTCTTTTTTCTCTGTTCTTCTTTAATGCCAATCACCTTGTCGGCTACTACTGAAATTTTTTTACACGGTTGACATCATGGTTGATTGATCAATATTTTTCACTACCCCCGTAGAAGCCACTGAACTATTGCGCTATGCATATCCTTATTCCTTCATTTCTTTATCTTGTGGGTTGAAGATCACTTTGAATATATCAATTTTGCCATTTTGCAAGCAAAGATTATGGTATAGATAAAAAAGAGGGGTCGGATAAGTAAATACCGTGTAAAAGATAATCTAGTAATGATTCTTTCCATCATGAATTCATACTATAAGACAAACCAAATAAATAGAGCAAGGTAGTTGCAAAATGTTAACGCAACAAAACAGTAAGATGTAATTAATTTAGAATTGAGATGAAATCCATTACTTGATGACCGCAGGTGCTATTTGGTCCTGGATTCGTCCCCATATTGAGAGTATCTGAAGAATACCACGCGTATTACCATTTTTAGCATTTTCTTTTACCTGTTCTGGACAAGCACACTTATTTGTCTACAATATCCATCAAACTCTTTGACGTCGCACCACTCTGCCAAATGGAAAGCGTGCTCAACACTACGGAAGATATTTTGCGTAGGATTTTTGCCTTAGTACCAAACATAGTCGCTTAGTGTACTTGAGATATGATCCGTATTTGAATACACTAAACTTTAAGCAGCACAACTGGGAATTAACCACGTTGCTTCTCAAAATCAAATACATATTAGGTTCAAAGGGATCCCACGTAAATCAGCTTTCACGGCATCCATTTCAATCACACAACGGAAATAATACCAGTAACAGGGTAGACGCTTGGAAAAAGAGAAACTTCCATATGAAGAATGCCTTCATAGCTTTTGTTTATTGCAGCAATAACTCGATACACTCAGGTAGACTGCGACTTCAGTTGGTTTAGGGGGAATATACTGCCTTCGTGTTGAGTATAAACTGCTAACGTAAGCTGGTTAGATCCCTTCATGTCGGTTCTTAATAATCAGAAAAGACATTTGGATAACGAAGAGAGAAGCTATGAGAAGTAGTCGTTATGTGATTCCCTTCCCTTAAGCGAATGGACACAGGAGCCTGAAAGCTAGAGAAGGCGCATGCAAAAAGGAAGTATACTCATCCCAAAAGCAAAAGTAGGAAAAAGATGATAATGGAACTGAGAAAGATGGAGACACTGTAACCTTCAGATTGCTTTGGTCTTTCCGAAAGTTGTAGAAAGCAACCTTACCACTTCAACTGCTACTCTTCCAACTTCTTTACATATAGTCCTATCACAGAAAGACAATTCCACATGACAAAACTGACTTCAACTTTGGTTCAATACTTCAAGGGTCTCGATACACAGAAAACCTCAACAACATTAGCAAAAACTAGAATTTCTAGGTTCAAGTACTTCTTACAGCTACCCTCCGTGGATTGTTAAAGCTGCTAAGGTTATAGTAGTTTGCCTTCAGTAATCAAGGCAAGCCAACTTCTTTACTGCTTTGTTACTTTTGGCCATGCAGTTTCCCGATCCCATATAATTCACATCGCTAAATTCTACAATGCTTATACAACAAAAAATTGCAGCATCACTTAAATTTAAATCAAAGTACTTCCACAGACAGTCAGTCAATAATCTGAAGAACTTAACCGAATCCATGTACACATGCATTCTAGAAACAAAGACCTATGACAGATGGCCAGCCAACAACATCATGAGGGCATACACTCCAGGAACTAGTCGTTCACTGAGCACATGAAAACAAACAACCTAACTAGCGAAATCCTAAAAGTGCTCCTAAGGGCAGTTGTGTGTATTAAGCTAGCGAAATCCTAAAAGTGCTCCTAAGGGCAGTTGTGTGTACTAAGCTGGTACACACAACTATGCGTGGGGGTCTAGGAAAGGGTTACAATAACTGTTTTCACCGCTCAAACCCCGGACCTCCAGATCTCATGCACGACAGTTATGCTAAGGCTCCGCTCCACCGAAATGGGTAGCCTTAACCAAACCTGTCTGATAACAGGGAAAACCCAAATACTGTTCCCGCCCTGGCAGGGGAGATGCCAACCATCTCTCCGGTCTACGAACACAACAGGGCACAGGAAAACAACAATCTCTAATCCATCTACCAAATATTGTTAATCAAATTGTGCTAAGCTAACAAAAGCATTCAAGTTAAAACAAGGTTAGACCTTTATGGGAAATCGATTCATTCAAATACATAACCAAGGACTATCAGTTAAATAAAATTAATAATACACACAGCAGTAACATTCATCACAATTGATATTTCATGATATAGTAAAATAAACCAAAAACCCTAGGGCTTTCTACAAAAACACCATTCATAATATCCATCATTGTTAAATTATTCTATTGTTTTAATTTTATCAAAAAGGGATTAACAATGACGAAATTTCAATAAGTGTTACTAGTTCAATTCCATAACGCTCTTGACTTTTGGTGCATAGAGAGAGTAAACAACAGCCTGTCTCTTGGCAACCTCGAGCTGGGCCCTACCATCAGAGAAAGCAGCAGTGACCTTCGAGGGATCCGAGAGGTCTTTGTTATGGCGAAACCCGTCGACTGTTCGGCGCTTAGTGTATTCCCTAATGTTGTAATCGGGAAACTCACGCGCCGTCCGTAGAAGTGACCGTAAAAGTGTAAGGACCTCCACGCGAGACGGCGACGTCATCTTTTCCGGTAGAAACAGAAACACCGAGATGTTTTCCAATTCAGGCGTACGATTGCGTTTAACGAAGAGACGCTGAGGTTTATCTAGAATAACCTCGGGTTTTAATTCTTAAAAGCGAAAAACAAATATATATATTTTTTCAATGTTCCACATTTTCAATATATATTTTGATCAAGTATTAATAAAGATATTATGTAGTGTATATCTTATTTTATCTTAAAAGTTACAGAGACTGTTTTTAAAAAAAAAATATTAAGGAAAGTGTGAAGCAATGACAAAAAGAACCAACACAAATATGATATTAATTAAAACGAATAAGATACTGATTAAAATATAAAAGATAAAACAAAATACCAGAATTGAATAATAACAAGCTACAAAAAATATCACTCCATCCGCTAATATATTTTTATGAATTTACATTAAATTTACGTTGTTATCCCCTGATGATAATTGTTGTACTGCTGTAGTGTGATGCTTTCACTTGTTTTAAGTTAAAAATCCATTAACCCGTGAAATTATGAGCCAATATAATTTCACAATTTTATGAGTATTATGAAACTCAAAACTTAGACAATAAATACCATCTCTACAATAATTATCTTCTATAATAACATTTTATTATAACGATCAATCTTTTCCAAAATTAACTTTATATTTTATATTATAAACTCTTAGTGTCGGACCCTTAAGTTAACCCTACATATATCAAGAGCTTTAGTGCAGTGGGTTGTCTTTTTTTAAATCTACTCCATGCTCATAAACATAAAAACATAAATTAGATAAAAAGGGATTAAAAAAAGTGTAACAGATGGAGATGAGAAAAAAATTGAACTGATACATTGATTCTATAATGAGTTATACCATTTACAAGGGCTGGTATTATTGTAGCCAAATTATATATTTATTGAAGGTGCATGAATCTATATTTTGCTAATTGTAATACAAGCTCTCCATAATACTTATCTACAACTAGGAGAATTAAAATTGGGAAATACAATGAACTTGATGGACAATGGTTCAATAGATATAGGTGATTTAAGAGTTTTAAGGACTGGAGACAAATTTGGAATGTCTCCTGCTTCTGTGAGTTGCAATAATTTCCCATTCAGAGAGTATTCTTCTGCTTTTGATGTTGCCATTTTCTGGCGTTAGATGGTACTCTTCTTGCGATAAACAACAGTTTCCTTCGAGCATTTCTCGAAATCCATAGT
>JBDJHY010000078.1:20738760-20755519 GCA_039654485.1 Withania somnifera
TTAAATATATATAAAGTTTATATAATAACGTTAAATATATAGAAAGTTATAACATTTTAAATATTATAAAGTTTATAGATAATAACGTTTTAACTTTATTAACTTATATATAAAATCATTCTGTCCCGTTTCGGTCCGACCCGGTATGTAACGGGCATTCCGTCCCGATAATGTGCAGCCTTAGGCTAGCTACAAAGAAGGGCTTGACTTTTGGTGATGGGAAGAAGTAATACTTCCTGTATTTTGTTAATTGATATTTTTACACACATTTTAACAAATTATAAATAAAAAACTAATTTTATTAATTTATCCATTAAAATGCTTCTTTGAAAATCTTAAAATAAGTGTGAATGTTTGCAAAAAAAAAAAAAAAAAATTAATTAGAAGGATAATATGAAAAAAGTTATAATTAATGTTTTCTTAATTTAGTAAAGTAGACAATTAATATGGGACAAGCACGTTTACTAAGGTAGCTAACTAATATAGCACGACGACTAAGTGACTACTTAAATTCCACTGTAAAAGTTTGGAATAAAGTCACTTTTCCCTTTTAACATAAATAGTATTATCATGAGATAATAGGATTCTAAGTAAACTAACTACTCATGGCCTTAAATAGGAGTATATATTACTTAAAACAAATCTTTCTGAAGTGGTGGTAATTTGTTTACCCACCAATTACTAACCATAACATCTTTCTTCTTTAAGCAGTTTAACTTAAAAGGACCAAACAGATGACTCAGGACCTTACTTCAACTAAGATGTTGTTAAAGTAATTGGCCCTTGCTTAATCAAAGTTAAGGTCTAAAATCTGTAACTTTTTTTTATCAGTTGTGTTAAAGGTTATGTAAAATTAAACAGATACTCATAATAATTAATATTTAACTTTTATATACAATATAATTTTACAACAGCTAAGGGTGAGTGTGCGCGTAACCATCCTTTTATCTAGGTGGCTCCCCCATGCCTAGGTGATAAATTATACTAACACTTGTTTACCTATCTTATTTGAAGTATACTGGTCTAGCTAATTCAGATTCATGTCGAGTAGGTCGAGATAAAACATTTTCTACCGTAGAAATAATTATTTTCAAAGCTCAAGCTTAGCACAATTGATTAAGGGTGAAGGAGTTCCAATCGGTCCACTGCACTTGTTGACAGTGATAGATTATAACACTATCATGTTGGTTAACCATTCCTAGAAAAATATTACTTCAACTAGATTGGAAGGAAATTACCATACGGTACCAAAGACCTGTGTGTGGATCTTCAAACTCCCTATACTCCCAAAACGAAATAAACAAACAAGAGTCCCAGGATTATTAACTCCCAATCCTTCACATTTGGTCTTTTCTTTTGCTTCACTAAGCATTAGCTCACGATTTTCCGGGAACAAATTTGCTAAGTATTCTCTTACAAGTTAAGAAAACGTTGTCCTACCTTAACCACCACCCCCCAAAACAAGAAAAAGAAAAGAAGAAAACATTGACTAACTTGCACGGCTAAAACTAATAAGTACAAATGTATACAGTAAAGACGTTACATTTTATATATGACCAGAAAAACATGGCTTGACTGCTACGTTGTGCAAAGTGAAACCTCGTCCAACTTTAGGTACATGATAAGCAATCATCTACAACATGCCTCAATCGAGAACTTCTTTGGAGCTTCCGATTAATTGGAATTCGTGCTATATAAGGGGTACAACAGGTAAGGAGGAAGAATTTCCTACTATCAAGACTTCGGATTAATAACGGAGGATTATTACCTACTGACTATCCTATCACTATCTTTTATATTCAATTGAAGCTATGTATCTATCTCATGTACTACATTGATGAATTTTTCTTTTTAGTTTTTTTTTTTTCCTATTAAATTAGCAGATAAAGGAACAGGAAGGGAAAAATAAGAAAATTGAACTCACATCTCTTGCCTGAAATACTTCCAATGCCATAACTATACTGACATTTTTTCGATCTTATTTTTCTAACAATACATAAAACAATCCGGGAAAGGGAAAAAGGAATTGTGTGAATCCAACTTACATCAATTATACATGATACTTCTACCGATATCACTAGTTTATAAACTTAAAACATTGTAGCTTAGTGCATTAAACTTTTGCTATACACAGTATAAGAAGAAAAACTGTATCACAAGAGTCAATTATACATAAATATATCGTAGTACTATTTCAAAAACTCAAACTCGCAAAAAAACTTTATCAGTCACCGACCAGTATATAGTCTGAGATTTAGAAATTCGTCCTTTTTTATTCTTTTCATTGAAATAGGAATATTAACAGCTTACAAGAGTTCCTTTTTCCTCTGAGTTTCTTCTAACTGTATGTATACAGAAAAAGCTGCCACTTTAATAGATATTCTGGAGATTACATCAGAAAAAGTACATTAATGACCCCAAGAGTTACTTGGTCTCTTCCTCTATTCCAACAATATTTACTCCTGCATAGACCAAGACTTTACTTGTTATCATCCCATTGAAAAATAAATCAAGAAAACATAATCTTCTGAGTCACTGGAAAAGAGAAAAAACCTCAAGGAAAATCATCTAATGTCTTTATCTTGAGAATTTTATGTTGATCTCTGTCTTGAATCTCAACTTGATATGGCAAAATTCCCACTTCATCATCTGTTTTACAGCTTTTGTAGAAAACACAGCTTGCTATAGTATCAAGAACCAGAAGAATTGAATACATATAGGCAATGACCATTCCTTCTAAAGCTAGACAAAAGAAGTCTGTTTTTCCTTGATAATAAGCCCTTGCGATTCTGTACTGAAACAAAGTTTCAACTGCAGCAAGAGCCAAATTCAATGGCACTGCTAGTGATAGTGCTGTTGCTGTTCTTCCTCTAATTAAAACACAAGATTTGAGAATCGCCATGTACCCTCCCATTCTCTCATTTCCTGATATTACCAACGCCAAGTTGCAAATAATTAAAGTGTTTGCGAGAATGATTGAACAGATTACAGCTCCTGTTGCTGACATCAAAAGAATTGATCTCGGAGATGAAAACCCGAAACCATAATCAGCAAGATTGAAACCGAAGAAGAGGAGAGTGAAACAAGTGGCGTATGCCGAAATGATGAGTAAAGAGTTGCAGAGTTGGGTGACAAGAATGTCGAAATACGAAGGAAATGTAGTTTTATGAGTTGGATTTGAGTAATTGAGGGATTCGATTACTAAAGATTTGGTGAAGAGAAAAAAGGAAATGGTGAAAGGGAATGCAACAAAAGATAGGGAAAGTGTTTGAGAAATTTTGGAATTGAGAAGAATGAAGAATTCTGAAGAAGAAGGGAACCCTGCTGCGTCAAAAAGTAAATGCAAACGCTCATAGATTACTGGGAAAAAAGACGACGAAGGGATGAAGGATTGTAGCAAAAGAACAGAAGCAGCAAAAGGGAAGGCAAAAAAAGCTGCTGTTGTGGTGAAGAACTGATAGTTTTGCAGAAAAATAAAGATTGATTTTCTTATGATCTTGGTTGTTCTCTGCATTGGAATAGAGGAGTAATAATCTTCCATTTTTTTTATTTTTTTTTTATATTTTTGGATGTGAAGATGGTTCGCAAAATCAAGAAAAAAGGAGATATATATTGATGTTTTGCTCTTCTATTTTAATGGGGGAATCTAAATCTTCAATGGGAAGAAATTTGGAGAGTTGGCCTTATGGAGGCCAACAACTAAAAGAATACTAACAAGAACAATAGAGGAGTTTGCAGTGGGAGTTGTTTTGGCTTTGTTATTTACAGTGAGTTTGTTGGTACCTCTTCTTAGTCGGCTCAACTTTGGATTTACAAAGGATACTTACTTGTTCCTTTATTTTTATTTACAGCACCTCTCTTTAGAAATAATCATAAATATATTTAATATTAAATTTTAAAAATAAATAATTAATGTAATAAATAAAATATATAAAAAATAAAAAGTAATTTGAAGGAATTAGTTTTGGTAAAAAGATTAAGTATGATGAAGCGGAGTAACCATGTTAAAAATAACATGATTTTTTTTTTTTAAAATGATAGACAAGTAAAAAAGTAAATAAAGTAAGTATTCTTTTTCATTTATGCTTTTAGAAATAAAAAAAACTATGGATGGTTATTCATACTTGTACTCATAAGCCAAAAAAGTTGTTTTTTCTTTTCTATCATGAAAATCTTATTTTATTTCGATCATCCTAAAAACTAAGTCCAATTGTATTTTATAAAAATTCTACCTAAAATGTGATAAAAAATAGTATCTTATGTACGCAAATAGGTTCAAAAAAAGTTTTTTTTTTAATATTTATTTATTTATTTTAGCAGTTTTGATCGGTTGAATTTGTAAAAATGTAATCACTTTTGAGTTTCATAGAATATTTAAGCGTTTTTATTTTTTGACAAATACTATTTAAGCCTGATAGATCTAACAAAAATTGGGAAAAGAAATTTACACTTTGGTGTGTGAAAGCAAATAAATCATTAATGAGAACCTTTGCTAATGAGCCTATAATTAGGCTTTTTTCATGTCTTTGCTTGGTGATACAAAAGATAACTTGTTTATGGTTTTCTTGGAATTTACTTCAATGAGGAATTATTTTAACTTATACTGTAAACCCTTGTGGGCACATTGGCATACGAAGGTTTTGGAGGGGTCTCTTAAAATTGAAACAATCCATATAAAGATTAACATGAGAAAGGCGATTCTAACTAAGATCAATCGTTAAAGTAGGTAGCTGAAATTTAAAATTTGATTCTTCTGGTATGATTAGTGAGAAATGCCATACTTCATTTAAATTTATTTTCCTCACTCTCTAATATGTACTTTCGTGTCATGAACAAATTAGAAGACCACTGAGTATGTTTGGTACCAAAAAAAAATAAAAAAAAAAATTATTTTTTATGTTCATTTTAGTTAAAATTTTAAAATATTTTTTTTAAAAAAATAACTTTATTAAAAATTAAAAAATAAATTTCAAAATAAAAATAAAAAAAATAATTCTTAAATATTTTCAAAATTATTCTGCCTTCACTCCTACACCAAATCTCACACCTTACCTTCACCCCACAACCCACCTCCCTATCCCCCATCCACCCCCACCCACTCCCACACAAAAAAAAATAGAGATTTTTTTTTGAAATTCTCTACCCCCCATCCCATCCCCTAATTTTTTTAAAAAAATAATTTTAATTTTTTTTACCCCACTCCATACCCCACCTCAAAAAAATATTTAATTTTTTAAAATTAATTTTTTTATCCTATTTCCTACCTTCACTTTATACCCCTCATCCAGTTCTTCCCTTAGCCACCATAATATTCATCACCAATTTTTATTTATTCTCATTATTTTATATTAGATATATAAGAATATTTTAAAGAAAATATTCCCTACTTTACATAACGAACACAAGAAAATAAGTTAAAAACTTATTTTCCTATAAAATATTTTCTTGAAAAAAATAATGTCATAAAATGTTTTTTCCTCCATACGAACACACCCCTTTTCTATCAATATTTTCTCCTACATACTCCCTCCATTCCTAAATAGTTGACAGATTTATTTAAAAATTTATCCCAAAATAGTTATCAAGTTATATAATCAAGAACAACTAACTATTTTTTTCAATACTATCCTTAATAATAAATATGAAAAAATATTAATATGGTGCGGAAGTAGTAATTAAAAATGAATAATAAATAAAAATAACTTAGTCAAAGTATACTCTAATTAATATTTTTTCTTAATACTTGTAAAAAATTCAAACTTGCCAATTATTTAGAAACGAAGGAAGTATTAAATTATTTTTAAACGCTTAGTTTTTCAACAAAGGTATATAATATTGTCTAAAATATTTTTTTGTTGCTTTCTTAAATGTATTGCTTAATTAGCACTACGATAATCCAGAGTTAAGGGTGAATCTGGAGAGAGCAAAAACAGAAAAATAAAGGAATAAATGGTTCTTCTTTTCTAACACATCATATAGAAATATATTCAGTTTTGCCAAAACCACTGAATTCACATTTCATATAAAGGATTTAATTGTTAGGATAATTTATTTTTATTTTTTTTTTAAAAAGTGGGGGTAGGGGAAGAGAAAATGGACATCCAATTATAAAATGGGAATTGAACCGTCACCAAAGTTAAAAATTTAGGTAATTAACCAACTTAAAAGAGTTTTCAAATGTTAGGATAATTGAATATTATCCATACATTAGACCTCCCTATATCCATATATATGACAATATCTCATTATAATAGTCAAGTATTTTTTGAAATCTATTTTTTATATTACATTTCACCTCTCTGCAACATTTTTTTTTTTTACCTATAATGGCAACAATCTTCTTTATAATAATAGTCTTTGTGAAATTACTCTTTTATAATAATCATATTTTTTGATAATATAACAATTAACCATTTTTATAAAAATAAAATCTCTGGGACCATCAATAATAGGTTAATTTAGAGATGTTTACCAAATATTTTGATACTTCAATAAGCTAAATTGATAATTTAAAATATTTAATAGATATATAAAAAAATCACTATAAAAGAAATTGTTTAAATCCAAAATCCAAAAAACACCACATAAATTAAGACTGAACAAATATTTAAATATGAAATTTATTTATAAATATACAATAGTATGTTGCTATAGCAGCCAAAATAAAATCTGGAAATCAAACGATACTGTTACATAGAGTTACTTTACTGTAGGTGACTTGTAATGAGGTGATGAACGATGAGTAAATAGATGAGTGCCGACAAATACATAGGTTAATCTCATTTTGGATTCGGAAAAAAAAAAAAAAAAGGCAAAGCAATTTGTCTGCTAGTTTTGGTTGTCATCACTTTGCTAATCACCCTTTACGACATGAAACTTGTGCTTTTTCTTGGACTGAACGAACAGAGAAAAAGTAAGTTCCAATCCAAACCAAGAGGTGATGTGCAATTAGCTATAATATATCATCTGTCAAAAGAGACAAATGTATCATGTTTGCTTTTCTTTGTCAAATTCTTGCTCATTCATAGCCTTGATAATACTTAATAGATGTTTTGCTGACCGTGGTTTTTTGGCCTTTTCCTCTACTACAAATCCTCTATAGTTTTTCAAGATCTAACTTTATAAATATTGTTTTGTTGGTTAACTTTTTTACATTGCTATATATATATATATATATATATATATAGTAAATCCACAACTGATTTTCATGTATATATCTTGAGAGATCAAAACAACTTTTACATACTTAAAAGTACATATGAATTTTCGAAGGGATCTGGTTTCTTAGGTGATAAACACCTTCTACTTCTAATTTTAAGATTGTTATGAATTTGAGTCGCAAAAAAAGCATCACCGTAGAAGCTTCCCCGGAGGGTGTAAAAAACTGATAGACTTTTCTGCTTTTCAAAGAGCTTGCGATTTGTCTCACCAACGGAATATTTTATCTCCTAGCTGAAGTAGCCTCTGTACAAGACCCATGCAGCATATAATATATTGTTAATAATTCGGGAAAGGAAAATGATTCCTCGTCAATTTACCAACACTTCGTTATCCATGCATAGAGATGGAGTAAGTGCTAATTAACTATCTCATCATATAAAAGATATATTTAGATGATCACACATAATTCCACTCATTGTTGGAGAACTCTTAACTGTACCCGTAGGCCGTAGCCCTCAAACATATAGTCCTAATCCTAGGATTAATCATCCTCTGTCATATTTGATTTGCCCAAAACTTTCAATGATAAATATGAGGAAACATTCATCTAGCACTGTAAGAAGGGATTGAATTCAGCTTATGCGTGTATATTATTCTTTGAATTTAAGTTATCTGTGCTAATTATTCTATACATATAATCACTGCATTTTACTAATTATAATATATTATTCAGGAGCAAAGTTATGTAGAGACAAACGGCCGGGGTTCAACAGAATACCCGTGTCCTTGTTCGAAAGTTATGTTGTTCAAATAAGATAATTTTTTTTTTTTACATAGAAATATTTATTATAATATAGCGATACAGTGCTTTAAAATTTGCTTTAGCCTTTAGGCGACATTCTCAAATATCAAATGTGACATTCTAGTAATATATTGAAATCACTTTATATAAACTTTTGGCTCTGCCACGCAAATTGTTAACTAATCAATTTTCATGTTGGCCATTGAATGTACAAGAGTAGATTGGGGCTGAAGCAAAGGAAAGCAAAGATATTGAAGAAAAATGATGATTTAACATAAGATGCCATCATTTTTGAATTTGGTGCAAAGTCATCTAAACTAAAATACTTGAAAGGTGGGTTGATTATAAGATTAATCATTAATTAGTTGAGGGTCCATATTCAATCCTTGTTGTTTAGGTTGTAAGGAAGACACACATATATATATATATATATACATATTTGCATCTTGCATCTATTGGTATTCAGTCACTTTACTAATGATTTTTCTCCTAACTCACAATAATAATGAAATCTCACTCACTCCCATATTAGTCCATAGTGTAATGGATTTAACATTGCATGTTAACTAAACCTTATATGTAAAGTAATGCCGCTAACTAACATAAGTAGTTCTTCATCCACTTAGCTTTGAGTGTTTTAGATTTGGTAGCACCAGTACATATATAGCTCTTATTGTGTGTGGTCAACTTAATTAATAATTATGTTAGAAAATAAGCAAATTAAGCTAATTTAACCTTTAAACTAATCCAGGATGGGAGTTGATTTTGCAGGTCATTCTAACTTATATATAGGTATTATCTCACAAATTCATTTTATTTGTTGAAGAAATAAAAAAATGTGACTTCTGAGATAAAAAATATTAGTTAAGTAATTAACGATATGACAAATCAACCTGTTCAGCTTATAACAACTTATTTATTTGATACCTTGTGCGTTGCATTTTTTATTGTTTTAATAGTAAAAACAATCAAAGTCTTGGGTATATTTTTCTCCTAACTGACAGTTATAATTAATCTTACTCACTCTCATCTTAGTCCATTCTTTAATCGACTCATATTGCATGTTAACTAACCTTAATATATAAAAACTTGAAAGTGATACTGCTTAGTGCTTACTAAAATAATTAGTAGTTTTTGATCCAATTATAAGCTTTGAGAAGTTTAGATTTGGTAGCACCGGTACATATTGTACTCTTATGGTGTGTAGTCAACTTAATTAACAATTCTCTTAGAGAAATAAACAAAGCTAATTTAACCTTTAAACTATATCCTGGACGCTGATATTCCAACTTGTAGAACAACTTATTTATTGCTTGCCTTGCACCATGCATTTTACATTATTACTACAACAATAACATATATGATGTACTTTAAATTTTAATAAGTGGAATCTTGGATTTGGGACAAATTATGGAGAATATTTAGAAATAGTAAAATTGGGTTTTTAATTAGAGGTTTCATAGCAGTTGTTTGTTATTTACTAAAAATAAAAACCTGGATCGGTTATTTTATGTTATTCTTCAAAACGTAAATTGTCTAAATACAGATACATTTTTTGCTTTCTAACTGTCTAAAAACATATATATTATTTAAATACAAAAACTAAATTATCTAAATATATATATATTATCTAAATATAAAAGATAAATATTAAAAATATAATTATTATTGCTATAACGGATAAATATTTATAACTATCGCTATATCCCTCATTGCATTTAGCATTTTTTTTTTATAAAAGTAAAAAAGATCAAAGTATTGGATATAAGACTATTAATTTTCTTTTTCCACGCTCTTTGTTATTTTTTATTATATCAAACAAAGTTAAAGTGATTGTTTTTTTTTGAGTAAGTACCGGATTAGACTAATTAATGGAGGGGGTTCCACATGGATGTGATGCAATGATCAAATTTGTGTTTAACTTTATACGAAAAGGTTAGTAAGAAAATACTTAGCTACTCGAACCCCAAAAGAAGAAGTAAAAACTGAACTAACAATTGTACTCCCTCTATTTTACTTTTGAGAATTAAGTTTGATTAATTTTTAATAAACTAAATTAGCTTAGATCAATTTTAGAATCTAGAATTAGAAATTCAAAAATTACATGAAAAATACTTGAAGATTATAATTTTCTTTTAAAATATTGGTCAAATTTATATATTTGAATCTTAAATAATAAAAAGTATCACATAAATAAAATATGAATGAAATATTTGAATATGGACAAAAAGAGAAAAATACCCCAAAAATAAAAAGAATATCCCCCAAATTAGCACCCTAAACACTATGTCCTTTTTCATTTTAAAAATTACATGATATATGACTGACCATATATAACATTTAATTAAAAAGTTAAACATGCCTACTTTTAAGCTCAAACCCGTTGACCATTTAATTGGACACGTTTTTAACCTAAATCATAACTCTAGAAATTTCCTAATAGTTAAAGTTTAGGTAAGTTTATAAGGTTAAAAGAAATGGGTCAGAGTAGATAAAGATATTTATAAGTCATTACTGTTCCTATGCTAATAGTATTTTTAATCCTTTTTCCGATTTGGATTTGAAGTTTTGTCGATATGTACGTATATGACAAAAATTAAGGTAGCAAGTTGTCAAAATATTCCAATGGTAGTAGACAATAATATATTCATGCTTTTATAAATGAGTTGAGTGGTTTATACATTTAATGGATTCGAAAGCATCTTATTAGTGTAACTGATATCGACTTTTCTCTTCTTCGTTTATTTATTTTATGAAAAAAAAAATTATTATTTCTTGCATTGCCTCGCTCTATTTAAATGAAGCTTCTTTAATTTGAAATTTGAGACGTAAAAAATTAATTAATGGAGCATGAATAAAAGTTCTCATTCATCAAGTTTGTTTCTATTGTATGTGTAACAAGAAAAGAGAAAAGAAAGTTGACAAATTTGTGCTATTTGCAAGTATTAAATTTAGAAGGAACTGACGTCCAAGCAAGTGAAGAAATATATCTTTTAGTAAAATGTTGATGAAATATTTAAAATTTCAAATATAATAACTTACTGCTTGATTTAGGATTCATTTTTGTGATACTTTGAGAATCTAATTTTGATTTTTAATACTATAGTGAGTTTGGAAAATAATTATTGAATGATAATGCTAAAGTTGAAGCAAAAAAAGGAAAAAATAATATTTTTAATACGCTTGACAAGTAAAATAGATAAGGAGAGAATATAACATATTTCTACTAACAAAAAAGGTAAGGGTGAGTGTGTTTAATTAAGTATTCCACCATATCCAACACAAAAAGTATGTAGGCCACCATATTACTTTGATTCATCAAATTAAAAACATATGCATTGGGATAAAATGGACATTTATAGAAGCTTATATTTGTCTGTAGCATCTTCCTTTTTTGTCTTCTAAAATGATTAAGCCATATAATTTGGATTGTGAAAACTATGTGCATTTTAATATTGAATAACAAATCTTGGTTGTGATATCCAAACAGCAACTTTGAAAGGACGTCGCATCCTATGTGATTGCTTAAAATGAGTTAAAATAGGCACAATCTTTAATCATTAAATTAATAGTTATTATTTTAAAATAATAATTATTAGTTTCATGAAAAATCAACACCGATAATCGTTTCAAAAGAATTTGTAATTTTTGACCTGATGAAGAAAATCTGTCCAACAGAAATATTGAACTAGAATTTCTTTTCCTTCTTATCCAACTTCTTCTTCCTGTCTTTTGATGTATATTAAAAATCCTTTCGTATTTATGCATGAGAATTGAATATATAACCTAAGTCTCAATGATTTGAAAAGTTTGTACCATTATTAGATTTTTATTTGTTGAACTTGAAAAACTTGTTGAAAAAGGCAAGTGGATCTATTATTTTTTAAAGGTTTACGTTGAATTTAACCAGTGAAAATTATTGAAGTCGGTACTAAAATGTTATTTATTAAATTTATAGTCATTGGAGTTGGTTTAAATTAATTTTAAAGCAGAGCTATAGACCAAACAAAAAAATTTAATTAAAGATCGATCTGATTTAGTTTATAAATTTATTAATATTTTTTTAATAAAAATAATTAATACATAACAATTAAGCGAATCAACAACCTCGTTATTACCCCCTCTTGAAAATAACTAGTTAGAAGGACTCATTTAGCCTCTATTAGCATTTGTCTATTAGTTCGATAAGGAAAAATTGATATATAACGTTGATAATGTTTCAACATTGCACATATGGCGGCCAGTTAGATTCTAGGGCTAATTCTACCAATATTTTAGGATTGTGGTCAAAATTTCGACAACTCCTGAGATCCTCAAAGTTTGTGACAAGGCAAGTAACCCGTCCATTTAAAAACCACCAGAAGTTAAGGTTGAACTTCTTGCAATCCTTCAAGGTTGTTATAAGAATCTTTATGTTTCCTGTGACAAAAAAGCAAGTTGTTCATCAAATTAAATCCTCAAAATTAATCAAGATTTCCCTACCTTGTATTTGTTAGTAGATCAAAACTTAAACTGTGGCATTGAAAGTGTCTATTTGTGTTAACCTTCCCGCCCCGGTTGTTAAGCTCGTACAACTAAAGAGTTGGATCTGTCATCTGTATGGGAACTGCGCCATATACATCTGGGTTCGTAACTGTAGAACCTTTAAAGTAGAAGGCTCGTATGAATAGCATGCTTCCCAATAATGTATTTAGTGAAGAAGACGAATCAGGCCCAAAACTATGAGATGGGCTTCAAATATGAGTTGGGCCTCCTAACTTTTGTCGTTATAGCAGAAGAGTTTGTCCATATCACGTTACGTCAGATTGTAAACCCGACAACTAAACAGCTCCAATCACTCTCTCATGCACTCTCACAAATTCAATTCATTACGTAATTTATACATCTAATTTTGCTTCTTTTTCTGATACTTCTTCTTTTTGCGATTATTTTTTTGCTAATAAGTGCTCGACTTAGCAGCAATCGCAGTTTCTAGCGTTTTGATTGATGATTGATGGCGCAATATTCAATTTCATAACTTGTATAGCGACGCGGAAATCTCCAAGTTTCTGCGATCGGATTACATCTTTGTTAAAATTCTGCGTCCTTTGATCCTAGATTGACCTTAATTTTGGAAAGTGAAGTTGTTAACTTTAGTTAATCAAATTGAATTTGAGACCTTACTAGTGTGTGATTGAAGAGGAATAGCTAAACTGCCAGAGGTGTTAATCAGGTGTTGTATAAGGAAAAATGAGTAGCAGAGGTGGTGGACTTGCAGATTCTCCTTTTCTAAGGAACTACAGGGTTGGAAAAACTCTTGGACATGGTTCCTTTGGTAAAGTCAAAGTTGCTGAGCATTTGCTGACTGGGCATAAAGTGGCTATCAAAATCCTTAATCGTCGAAAAATGAGGACTCCAGATATGGAAGAAAAGTGTATGAATCTCATTAAAAGAAATTTGGTTTCTTTTTGCTCCCACCATGATATATTTTTGTGAAATTTCAAACAAGTTCATTTGAAACATCTTGGTTGGTTTCTTTAAGAATTTAGACAGTTATCCACGGAACATCTAACTTTACTTTACTTTTGTGCAGCGGAAAGAGAAATAAAAATAAGTAGATTGTTTGTGCATCCACATGTCATACGGCTCTATGAAGTGATAGAGACACCAACAGATATATTTGTCGTGATGGAGTATGTCAAGTCCGGTGAGCTCTTTGATTATATTGTAGAAAAAGGCAGGTTACAGGAAGATGAAGCTCGACATTTTTTTCAGCAGGTGGAGTTGATTTTTTTTCTTGGTCTTTTGATAGTGCAAATGACAGTTTTAACTGTGGCTTTAGGTCTTACAAGATTAATGGAGTTTCTTTTTGTCGCTCAAATCGTTATTGCTTGGTTGTTTCTCTGGGGACAGATTATTGCTGGTGTGGAGTACTGCCATAGGAATATGGTGGTTCATCGGGACCTTAAGCCTGAGAATGTGCTTTTAGATGCAAGACGCAATGTAAAGATAGCAGATTTCGGCTTGGGCAACATTATGCGAGATGGCCATTTTTTGAAGACTAGCTGTGGAAGTCCAAACTATGCAGCTCCTGAGGTGGAAAACCATACAGTTTTGTGATATTTAAGATGACGATTTCTCTTTTGAGCTGGAAGGCTGAAGTTAAATAACATATATTTGCAGGTTGTCTCTGGGAAACTATATGCTGGTCCAGAGGTAGATATTTGGAGTTGTGGAGTTATCTTGTATGCTCTTCTTTGTGGTACACTTCCTTTCGACGATGAGAATATTCCTAACCTTTTCAAAAAAATAAAGGTACGTCCATTGGTCTACTTTTCTGTCTGGTGTCCTTAGATTTTCCAAGTTTTACAATTTTGAGGTAATGGTTCTTTACATGGTTGACCATGTGCCATTCAGAGTGGACTTTACACCCTTCCAAGTCATCTGTCACCATTAGCTAGGGATTTGATACCAAGGATGCTAATTGTTGACCCCATGAAGCGCATAACCATACCTGATATTCATCAGCATCAGTGGTTCAAGATTCATCTTCCTCGGTATTTGGCGGTTCCTCCACCTGATGCTAGGCAACATCTGAAAACGGGAACTATAACATTATTATGCTAAAAACAAAGGTATCTTGTATGATGCTGAAAGGGTTCCAACTGGCTGTACCCCTTTTTGTCGACTACTAGCTTCAAATCCTACAAGGTATTGTGCTGCATATCTGGAAACTCATACCGGACACTGGCTCTTGTGGTTTTTCCACTTGTTTCTCTTGTATTTAATTCAAGTGGTGACATAAAAGAATCATCAAGGATGCTTTCAAAGAACATCAAAATGCTATTATTAATCTTCTCTTCCTTTTACAAGATAATGGAAAACTTATGTTTCTTGCTGCCATGGCAGAGGATCTCGTTTGAGTGGCGATGTCAAAACTTGTCATAGATATCCCATATATCTCGTTCTTCTGTATATTATTGTCTGTTTGTTTAATACTTCGGTATGTAGTTCTTTCTATTTACTCATTCTTGCTGTAACTATTAGCTGTTTTTCTGCAGCTTTACGAGGAAATTCTCCAGCAAGTTATTAGGATGGGGTTTGATAGAGAACAATTGCTTGAATCTTTGCAAAAGAGAATACAAGATGATGTATGTTGCTTCTTACATCAGTACCTGCGACTATCTCTTGCTGTGGCTACATTTCTATTCTTGTGGATTTTCTCTATTGTGAATGCCTAATATGATAGTAATGGAAAAGGAAAAAATCTAGCAATTGTAGATATACTTTTGTTTTGTATTTCTACACTAGAAATTGAGGCTTTTCAGTGTATTTTCTGATCCTTGGTGAGAGGTAGGTATATACATTGTGATTCAACTAAGTTTGGGGTCACATTCAATCAAACTGATTGCAAAATGATGTGATGCAGTAAAGCTTTAATTACTTCAGTTCTCTTTACCTTTATGTGTCCGTCTCAGGCAACTGTTGCATACTATCTGCTGTACGACAACCGTTCCTTGGCTTCCACTGGCTATCTAGGAGCTGAGTTTCAGGAATCTGTGGTAGCCCCCTCTTATTTTTACTTCATTATTTATCAAAGCATAATTTTTTAGGGCTTGCATTTACCACCAATTCTGTCAAAATGAATATGTGAACTGCAGAACCATTCATGCCGTTGTGTGATTATCAAGAGTCGGATAGGAAATTATAACATGTGAAATCCCATCACAATGAAGATACTCTTGACTAGAGACATGCTGCTCTTTTTGCACGATTAAGGAAGAAGAGATGCTACTATGTTCTGCAGTTCACCAACTATATTCGAACTGTAATCCACTTTGTAATTTCTGTAACAACTTGCTGATAGTATCAGGGTATATAAATAATCTTATAAGTCAGAAATGGGAATTTTACAACCTCTTTTATGTTTGGGGTTTGAGAAGAGGTAGCCGTTCCCCTGATATTTGCTTGAATTAGATCTGTTGGCCTTCTATAATATGTTGGTGAAAATTTGCAAACCATTTCAAGAGTCATAGTCTTCTGTATATGACTAATTTCAAGATACACTATGGTTCACATTGTCGCTCTTTCTACAAGTTTGAGAACACTGGCGGATGGGCGCTTTGAACAATATTACTTTGTTAATTTTCATACCCTTGCCTTAGTTTAGAGCTATGCTTCTTCAAATGACAGATAAATTTTACTATAGTCTCAAGTATTCCGCAGTCATTATGTGGTCCTTGTAATTTATTTTCCTGTGTTTCTTCAGGATTGTTATTCCCCAGGATTGTTTCCAAATCTTGATCTACAGCTCTCCGCTGGGAACGTAATTTCTGAAGAAGCGAGTTTGAGACACCCAATTCCCAAAGAGAAAATGTGGCTAGTTGGACTTCGGGTTAGTTTTCTTGCAGTATATGTAATGGTTATTGTGCAAATTTCCTCATTTCACGTTGATTACTTTTTCAGTCTGCAGCAAATCCAAAGGAGATCATGAATCAGGTTCTTGGGACTCTACTAGAACTAAATGTTCGATGGAAAAAAATTGGGCACTATAATATGAAGTGTTTATGGTGTCGTGATCTTCATCTTCATTGCATGACCAACTATCATATGAATCATGATGCTTTTATTGCGACTGCTATAAGTACACATTTACAGCCACAACCTTCTGTGAAGTTTGAAATGCAGGTATGATTATCTTTTTTTTTTTTTCCATAATCTTTTGCTCTCAACATAGTGGTGCTTAGATAAATATGGCGTGATTTTGGACAACAATTTTAGCTTTTGGTCATTAATCCTTGGACTTGTGGTCAAAAA
>JBDJHY010000078.1:20775655-20786205 GCA_039654485.1 Withania somnifera
TGTATAAGCTCGGACATATATATGATAAAAAATGATCTATGTAATATAACACTTTTGATTCGAATAAATAAACAAATAATCCCTCAATAAACAATATTATATTAAAACCGCATGATTAATAGTATAACCTGAGATCCTTTCACTAGAGAAGAGAAGAACATCAAAATAAGCGACCCGTATAAAAATGGACACTAGGACTGGAACTAACTCTCCTTTTAAATGTGGTCAACCTAAAATGCATCATCAACTCCTTGATATCATAGGTGTAACCTTACTAGTGATGGCGTCTATTCCATTAGTAGTGCCTATTGTCACATACATACCCCACTCACAACCCTATATTTATCCAGTCTCCTCAAGAATTTAAAAGGATATGGCCTGCCAGGACAACTAACAAGTTGGAACCCTTCTTTGGCTCCTACATGATGGTAGGCTTCTCAACATCCGCTTTGTTAATGAATTTGGCTCAACATTAGCCCCGACAGTCATTTTTGTAATGACCCCCAATAAGACATCAACTACTTCTTCTTCACTTGCTCTAACGCTTTCAATTGCTGGTCAAACATATCTGCTCGAAGTATAATGGGGCGAGGCTGGGATATTACGTCCACCAATTCACAAAATTGGCTTGAGATATGAAAAAGCCTGAAGAGTAAAAACTTCACCAACCACCAACCCTGGGATGTTTTTATCCCCTTTTGTATGTGGAATATTTGGCTCACCAGGAACGCCAAAAAGTTCTACAACAAGAAAGATTGAACCTGAATGATTATGAAGGAGTTGTTGCAATTTGTCATTGAACTATATATATCACTAAGTTTAATACAATGTATGTCACAAGTAAAGCTAAAAGGACGTGGTGGATCCTCCGAAGAAACACAAACAACAAATACTTCAATGCAAAATTCTTTTGAACCACAGAATAATCTTTTGTATATAACCAAAAAAAGAAAAAAAAAACAATTTACTATATTTTTCTTATCAATTCAGTTGGATAAAGATTGACGATGATCTAACTAATATAGGATAAGTTGTCTACACATAGTTAGCAATGTCAAATAGAAGAATTAAATCAAATTGTACATATTAAAATAGAGATAACGCACATTTAACATCTTAAACTATATCTCAAATTTTAGTGACATTATCTAAATGTTACAAGTGTGTTATTGCCCCTAAACTCATGTTTTCAATAATTTTATGCTTACATGACATTATTTATTTGATATGACATCTTATTTACTGGGGTAATAGTATCGTGTCATACAAAATGAGCACAAAATTACAAAAAAAAAAAAAAATGAGTTTAAGGGGATAATAGGACACTCATAAAGTTAAGGTGTGTCACTGACATTTCGATTGTAGTTAAGGATGGTAATTGTGCCTTATCTCCATTAAAATTCAACAATAACATATTTAGAAGAATGTGAAAAATGTAAAATGCACACAAAAATATTTTAGAAAAATCGTCGACTGAAAAAAAATTATAAAATAAAATTGCAAGCAAAAACAGATAAAAATGAATTAAATCAATCAAAGAACCTAATTCATCAAACTTTTACTAGCTAGATGGAGATTGTCGTGTCAATTTAAGCTTAAAATAAAAACAGTTCAACGCACTGATTACCAAACAAACTAAAAAGTTTATTATTCTCCTCGTATGGAGACTGTGTATCTATTTATAAAAATTTAGAAGAAGAAAAAAAAAAACATCGAAGTCTAAAAGTTCTCTCATAGATCAACTTAGCTTCCTGCAATAGTTAACCAATTTGTAACTGAATTAATTAAATACTAATTTTCCTGTTGATTCACTAATAAAAAAATATTTTAGTGTACTATAAGAATTATGATAGAATGAATAAGAATTTAATTAAAACCTAAAATGACTATCGGTTTTGAATGACAAAAAGAAAGTGCTTTTAATGTGCCCATTTTGACCCATGAAAATTGAATAGGCAAAATTGGATAATTTTGTATAGATTGAATCGTGACACCTAATAAAGAGGACAGCCACAAAACAAGCCAACTTGTTGAAACTTAAATATGTGCAGTCTAGAATTATATGCAAATATTATGACTTTAAGGTAGTGTTTAGCCATTGATTTTAAATTTCAAAATATATGACTAAACAAAAGTTAAAAGAGGGGTGTGAAGCATTTTAAGAATTGGTTAAGAGTTGTCTGTGAGGGTTTGTTTTGTTATTAAAATAAGCCAAGCATTATTTATGATCTTGTCTTGTTTTTAATTCCTTTGTGATGTCATATATTTAAAAAATAAAAAGAAAATTGATCTTCAGACAAGGATTTATAAAAGATAAAACATTCAACATGAAATTTATTTGGCCAAAAGGCTCATCAACGGATCTATGTAAAATTTGTAGCCACAACTTTTAATTACGCCATATCTTATGCAAAAGAAATTTATGGCTTTTCATATTTAGCTATGATATATTATTGTAGTCTCATAGTTCAAATTCCACGGGAGTATTATTTTTCTTCAGTCTTTCTAAAAGTGGAGCCGGTACTAATTAGATTACTTAATGGAGTGTTTAATTATTTTTTAGTTGATGGGGGATTCGAATAGGAAACTCTAAACTGAGAAGTTAAAAAAAACAAGAAACGCAGACTGCACTAAACACAATACTCCAGCACTTGTAATTCCTAATTCAGGCCAGCATAAAAATGGCCAGATTATTTGAAGCATCTCTTAATTAAGATTTATTAATAATCGTTGCCATTTGGTAGGATTGAATTTTATAAGAAAACAGAAAAAGGATAAAAATTTGTGAGCCATTTTTCATACTTGATTAAAGGAGGTATATTCAACGTGTCGATGTTTATTAATTCTGAATGTCGAATCAAGCAGTTAGCAAGAGCACAACACCTAGATAGAGGTGGGACAGGGATGATCCCAGTTTCAGCTTCATCTACCCAATCATCTCCTGATGGATATGCGCCTCTGACTATTAAATCAGATAATTTTTTCACCAATAAAAATAAATATTTGGAGTGTGTTCAGTACAGAAAATAAGTGAATTTTCTATTATTTTTTGCATTCAGTACCTAATAAATAAAAAATATTATTAAAACAAATTATTTACATATAATCTAAATAAATATTATGAAAAATGAGAATGAAGAGCAAAAGCGTGGGGTGGTCGGGACGGGAACTATAAGGATGGATGAAGAAAAGATATTTTTTCTAATTAAAAATAAATAAGACCGACCAAAAATCAATATTTTTTTTATATATGAACGTTTTCTCAATCCCAAACACACATAATTCATCTTAAGAAAATGGAAAAAAAAGGAGGAAATTTCATTGAAAATTTGTATTTCCGGCAATTATGATTATTTCGTTGTCCAAGAGTGATTTTCAATGACAAAACAAAATTGTGTTACTTTGATGCAAAAATCTATCCCCGAAGATGAAGGTGCTTCTGGTCGTTGATTCTCCAAAAAGTTATTACTAGAAGAAAAAAGTTATATATTGAAAGCTTAACACGTATATTGAAAGTATAGCATTAGCAAATCAAATTTCCAACTCGTAACATCAGGCATAATATATCACAAGTTTAACATTAGCAAGCCAAGCTTCTGATTATGTAATTTTCAAGTGGCTAAACTTGCATAACTTCAGTATCATATGGCTAAAAGCTTAAATTGGGACCAAAATGGGCTATCTGTGCACTTGCCCCCAATTCATATGTAATTGGGCCGGGAAATCTGTCACGGGCTTCAGATGTGTGAGTCAATTTGGAACTAGTGCACTATACTCACTCATTTCCATAGGAAATGGAAAGTGGCCGTTACTGATTTGTTCGTGATGGCGTATCCCGATGTAGAAGAAGAAGCCCAGCTGGAAAAGCCTAAGAAATGGGAACGTAGAAGAGATTCTCGATCTCTTTGCGATCCACCCCTGTTCCTGATCAGAGATTATCCATTCCACAAATCTTCCGGCGACTTCACCGTCTTTCCTCCGGTCAACCACGAGAACCTTTACATATCCGTAAATTCCGTTCAGAAAACTCATAGCCGGTCATCGTCGCCGCCGTTTCCGTCATCTCCGTCGTCATTATCGTTATCGTCATCGTCCTTTTCACCATCTCATCGAGATAACGATGACTCGTCCTACTCATTCGCCGCCTCCGATTCCAATTTAGTAGATCCACCACAATCTGTAACAGCCAGAGCAGCTTGTTACCGAGGAAGATGGTGGAATTTGGGACTGCAAGTGTTGATTTCTAGAGTTTCCGGCATTGCTATATTACGCCAAGGTTTTAGTTCAGCTCGAAGGGCTGTAGAGATTATCCTCTCACCGTTTGGAATGGCGGTAATGCTTATGATGTTGGCTTATTTTCGTCGGCGATGGAGATTGAATAGAGGACAGAGTGCTGAAGAGCTGAGATGCATCATTAGAGCAAAAGATGAGGTTGGTTAGTTTGTTGCTTTCAAGTGGTTGCGAAAATTCTCATGTTAAGTTTCTAATGAGTTCTAACTACACTTTTGAGTTATACTAATATCAGATTGTGTGTTTTTGCAGAGAATAAATCAACTTCTAAGTCAAATAGCAGAGATGAATCAGGTATTTGTGGCTATGCACAAACGTAATCTGTCCAAGAATTAGCTGAAATTATTATGTATACTAGTATTA
The DNA here is from genome assembly GCA_039654485.1 of Withania somnifera. Taxonomy (NCBI): domain Eukaryota; kingdom Viridiplantae; phylum Streptophyta; class Magnoliopsida; order Solanales; family Solanaceae; genus Withania; species Withania somnifera. The sequence continues at coordinate 20,780,309 of JBDJHY010000078.1, forward strand.
TGCAGTGGAGGTATATTGGTCAATAGCTGCTCTAGTGATGATAGGCACACTCTCATCAATGCTGAATGTGGATGCCCCAAGTCCATTATATACTGTGTATTATGTAGTAGTTTGGAACTCAGTTCTTATAAATATACTATAAAATGGTAGAAAAGCAGCTTCATTGTTTGTCTAGATGCTCCTCGTTGCTTTGGTTTAACATCTCTGAATCTCCAAGTTTAAAAACGGCTAACGATGGAACTGCTAACCAATCATAATCTATCCTAATATTCCAAAGATACAAGACCCTGGACCTAAAAAAGTTATTGATCTAATGTCTAGAAGCTGGGGCTGGGTTCACTATTAAGTCAATGCCGGTCCATTTTGTTGCTTTCAAGCTTCATGCTTCCTTTAGGCTCATTGAACTCGATGGTTCTAAGTCCTGCTTGTTTGCTAGATCAGTCACCCTAATGAGGGGCAAAACAAGGGCTGGAACTCAGTGTAGTTGGCTAAAACCTATTATCCTCTGTTTAGAGTCCTCGAAACAGCTCTGTATCTGATGGTATACTCCTATAGAATTAAAAGCCTGCATTCTAATTGTGACCCAGAACAACTCTATGGACAAACTAGGAGAGCCGTGCAACAATGAGGACAAACAAAAATTTATAGCGAATTATGTAGATTGCTAAAAATATACCTACACCATCACCAGGGAAGAAAAGTGCCCCTATTTGTTAGTCCCCAGCTTCTTGTAAGTGCTCTATTGATCCCAAAGTGAATGGCCTCAATATGGATCTTCAGCGTTAAATTCTACTCTCACAAATGCTATAGGGACTAGAGGACTAGGGAGTATTGTATTTTAATTTCTTTTACTCTCTTCTGTTTTCCGTTTCCCCCCGAACATAACTCAGACAACGTAACTAGTACTACCGTACATGAAGTGTCTCATTTCTAACTATTTTAATAGATACTCATTTCAGTAAATAAACATTCTGAGCTCCCAAATAATATGCGGAGGAAAAGTGAAAGAGATTAGCTAATGTCAATTAACTGCAAGGTATAAAATTACATTGACAGGAATACAGGATGAATCTATGTGAATGCTTGCTTCAATAATATTATGTAATGGCATTAAATGATAATTTTGTGCAGAGCTTGTGGATAAACTGCAGAATTTTGGTAGCCCCTCAAAAGAAAAAAATAGCTGCCCTCAAACCACCATCTACTGGACAAGTTATATAATGGAACTAATAAAACTTTGGCGAAAAGGCTAAAGAATGAAAGAAGATGTATTAATACTGGTACATCTCTAAGTTCATACAACAACTTTATGGCTCACTATCATATACCAAAAAAATCATTAACCAAAAGAAAAAACGACCAAGAATTGCAATTTTACAAGTGTGATCACATCTTCTACCTCCCAAAGCTGGAGGTTGAGAGTGAGTAACTTACGTTGAGGCTAACTAAACAAATTCTATTCATTCTATTTGATTCCAGCTGTTCTTTTCCAAGCACATCATTCATACAGTTCAAAAGTCGTCCGAGAAACTAAAATGTTGCTAGAAATAAGTAAACCTAACACAAATTTCAACCGTGGGAGGATAAAGAAAGATGCAAGGCTTGACCACCAAAGTACAACAACCAGAAGAAGCACGGGCACTTCATTCCCAAGAGTGCCATTCTCATCCAAGAAAGTTCAAAACCTTAGTCACACCCTGTGAAATCCAGAAATACTGTTATTTTGGATGGTAAAGGTCAAAAAACTTGGGAAAATGTTTAGACCACGAATGACAAATAGTGTATAAAGATCACAATTCTATCCGTTAGTTCTGACACAATGCTTTTTTTAAAAGGTGCATTAATTGTTGTATGTTACTTCATCATATAGTTTAGACATAAAACAGAGGAACTCAACAAAGTACAAGCCATAGCATAAGAGTATGTCGTTATTAATAGGTGACTGAGATAATCATTGAATAGATTTGCCATGCTTGACTAGACCAATCTGCTTAACGAACCAATTGATCCCTAAAACACTTGGGCTACATTCATTTATATATCACAGGAAAATTAATCATCACATTATTTATTTATTTATTTATTATGAAGATAACCAGCACAGTATTAGAGGGACTAATGTAAGGTTGATGTAGAAACGAAAAAGAACAAATCAAAATCAAATTTCAGGTGGATATCTTATTTCTATATCGTGCATTGTAAGGATTCATCACATTTAACCAGTTTTACATGCTGGTTGTCAATCTAACAACCCGTCTCAATCTAACACAACCCGTCTTACGATAATAAAAGAGAATCAAAATAGATCATGACGGATATAGACAATTTAAATAAAACGGAGATGTGCTAATCCAAGCTCTCAAATAAAAACAATACAGCAGTTCCTCTAAACCAGTCGCCTTCACTCACCCTTGGGCCCCAGATGAAGGTAAATCTGCTTTCTCATTAGAAAGATAAGGGCAAGTCCCCGATACTACCAACTAGAAGATGTCCAATCTCAGACTAAAGAGGAGAAGGAAGAACTGCCAAGATTCTCAATATCCCAACTCAAAAACATGGCATTTACAGATAGAAAAAAAACTCTTCCCAACATCAATCTTGCAATTAAACAAGTATTTTCTAACTGAAATTCCATTTTTACACTCTCTCCCTTCTTTGGTGGTGATGGGGGTGAAGTTAAAAGGTCCTTTTGTGAAAGGGCCCTGCTAGAATGTAGAGGTAGTGTTATGCCAACTAACACACATTTAACTACTTGGAAAAACACAACAGCAAAACAATAAACACAACATCAGAGCTAATGTCAGACATTCAACTAAAAAGCCAATTAGGAGTTACCATGTGTTAAGCTTGACAATCTAAAGAAGATAGGGGGATGTCATTCAAAACAGGGTCTGACCATAAAAATGCTGAAAGAATCAATGGTACTGTGCATCAACAATTCAGCAGTTATGGTAAACAGAAAAACTAATGAGGAACTAAAATCTTGTCAACTCATTTGGACTACAAGTTATTCCAGAATGACTGAAACACAATTATGATATGTGCTATGGTTTCTCTGGTTTCAAGATGTAACATGACGCCGAAGGGAATTATGACATGTATACATTACAGAGTGAGTTACAGATCTAACTACAATTCAAAAAACCAAAATGATGTCTCATATACCTACAGATTCTTCTGTCAGAAGCTGGTGCAGCCACTAGCTCTGAGTTTCTCTGCTCTCATGCTTTGCATGTCGAACATCTAACTGATCTACATACTGCAGTGGATTATCTGTTTCATTCCTAATCCTTTTGATGTTAGGGCTCAACAATCCCTTATGTCTAAACCCATACAACTTAAGCACTTGATTATCTGCAAAATTGAAAGCCCTCTCCATATTCTTCAAGCACCTCCCAACAGGGTAATCTCCATAGCTCCCACATGGCTTGCATCCGACAAAATGTGTCACAAACGGCCGTCTCTCATCACCCAAACCTGGATGGTACTTCTCAATCATCTCCTCATACCTATCAACTAACCCCGCCCAATATCCATGTAGATAATAGGAATTCTCAATGAACACCTTGTCCATCCACTGATCCTTCTGTGACATCAGCATGTATATTAGAGCAGACTGATCATCTGCTTCAAATGCTGGTCTACCCTTTAAATTAGCAGTCAAAACCCTCCCAGCTTCTTCACGAACAGGACCTTTCGGCCCCATTGGTGCCCACGCATCCAACAAATCAAGAGACCACTGGTAATTCCTAATGAGGAAACTACCCGTATTTACTGCTATCCATGATTTCTGTTGAAACAGTAGATCTGGGTAGCCATGAATAACAAGATTATGATCTTTATACTTGGAAAAGGGAATCTCAAATGCCATATCCGTGAATAGGGCATCACTGTCCATCCACCATATCCACTCTACTTCAGGGTGTGACAACATTAACCTACGAACCAATGGCAGTTTAGCCCAGTACCCAGCCATTTCCCTTTCCAATGGAGCTAAATTATAAACAATTTCAATCCCATGAATCCTACAATAATCTATTTTGTTCTTTATAGCCTTCAACAAGTAATGATCCCCAATTGGATTATCACAAGGGTTTGGCGGAGAACCAGTTACTAGCAAAACACGAGGCTTACCTTGAACAAAATTAGGGAACTCGGGGTTTTTCTGAAGCCAAAGCTTCCGGTTTTCATCCCAAGTAGTAATCTTCGGGCCTAAACTGTACGTTCCATTAAGGCTGAAGAAATTACCGTACTGGTCATCCGGGTCCTTATCGGATCGGATCTCTTCGAGGATCCGGTTAGTCTCTTCGATAAGATTAGCGTTCTCCGCGTCGGGTCCGGATGAGACGAGGTTGCCGAAACCAATGGTGCCACGTAGGACAAGGATAGTGACGAAACCGCAAAGAATAGTAATCTTAATGTTGTTGAAAGTACGCTGGATCTGTCGGCCACGAGGTAATATGGAACTGGCCCGGCCGCCGTTGGGTGTGGCGGTGTTAGGTAGTGCTCCGCCAGCTCTTTTTTGAGCAGTGAAGCTGTTGTCTGGATCCATTAATCTCAGCCCCGTAAAGAGAAGAATTGGGGTTTCAGAGGAGAGGAAAATGCATTGACATGGGAGTCAAAGGTGTGTTTACGTGAGAAATGGAGAGAAGAAGAAAGGAAGAGACAAAGCACCGACGATGGGACGGTAGTTTTTCTGAGGGAAGTAGAATTAAGATTATACTAGTACTAGTTGAGTTGTATTAATGATTTGTTTCCTTAATTTAGTTGTGAGTTTAGCTTATTTCTAGTTTGAGGGAGATAAGGTGAAATATTGATTGAAAAATCCCGCTGGATTTAACGCGTTATTATGAAGCCCATGTTCTTCTTCCTTCATTTGTTCAACTAACCTTTAATTAGTCACATACCACTCTCTTTTCAACTTTGTTCAAACCCTCTTTATTTTTTGGAGTAAAAATAAATTTAAAGTATTGTATTTATTTTTTGAGTTTTTTATTTGAATTATAGATGTGAATTATCACTAAATATTTAATAAAATACACTTGAATTATCAAATTTTTTTTTAACAAGTATGAAATTCAAACATATGATATTTTAGGTGTGTTTTATCAATATTTTATAATAGTTTTAAGTAGTAAATTCAAATACTTGATAGTGGTATGAAGTTAAGAAAAATAGAATATTTTAAAAAGCAAAAAACATACCCAAAACGAACAAATTGCTCGAATCCACGCAACAAATCACTTGTGATAGCTGGACTAAACGATTGTTTTGGACAAAAGAGTCGGTGTCACTCGTGGAATTCCTAAAAGAAATTATTTCAATGTTAGTTGTGGGAATTCCGACGACTTGCATCCCCTTCTTTTTCATTTTAGTCGTTGAGGTGGCACGACAAAGGTGATGAACTCATTCCCAACTCCATTTACTCTTTTACTTAAACTTCCCTCCTGAATATACACAAAGTGCTACAGATCCATATTATATATTATATATTATTATATATAACATAACGAAAATAATTAACTCTATTAAGGTTGACCAGGGGCCTAATTTTGCATTATATACCTGACACCTCATAATTCCTTTCAAGCTCCATATTTAATGGTGTAGGAATATGGCTAAAAGAATACATTGGTCCACTTAAATAATATGAGCCTAATAGCAGTGGCCCACCGAAGAAAGAGATATGGCCCACACAAATAAAGGTATAATAATGTAATTGATATTTACCTTAAAAAAATCTCTTAAATAGGAGAAGAATCATACAAGCAATATAACACCATTTCTAAATGGTAGAGTTATAGTAGGATTACCATATTTAGTTACATCAAATCTCGGGAATCACTCTAGGCAACGATTTTTCTTCTACTAGGGCATCAGAGACATCTATATAAGCC
>JBDJHY010000078.1:20786305-20796915 GCA_039654485.1 Withania somnifera
TTCCACGTATAAATCCTCCTTATTAGTAAGTCTTTAGCTGCAATGCGGGTCTATTTTTTTCAGACCCAAAGTGGGTCTACTCTCTTCAGGCCCAAAATGGATCTATTCTCTTCAGGCCAAAGAAATTGGGCCAAAATATCTGTACTTCTACATTGGTAAAAAGGAAAATTTGTCACGGGCTTCCCAATTTGGAAGTAGTGCACTCTACTCCCTCATTTCCATTGGAAAATGGAAAGTGGCCGTCACTGATTTGTTCTTCTCATGGTGATGGCGGATCCCGATCTAGAAGACGAAGCCCAGCTGGAAAAACTTAAGAAATTGGAACGTAGAAAATCTCTTTCCGATCCACCACCGGCCGTTTGCTCTCTGTTCCCGATCCCAGATTATCCATTCCACAAATCTTCTGGCGACTTCACCGTCTTTCCTCCGGTCAACCACGAGAACCTTTACATATCCACAAATTCCGTTAATCAAATTCGTAGCCAGTCATCGTCGCCGCCGTTTCCGTCATCTCCGTCGCTGTCGTCGCTATCATCATCGTCATTTTCACCCACTCATCGAGATAACGATGATTCGTCCTACTCATTCGCCGCCTCAGATTCTAATATGGTAGATCCACCAAAATCTGTAGCAGAGAGTCCTCGGCCGGCAGCCAGAGCTGCTTGTTACCGAGGAAGATGGTGGAATTTGGGACTGCAAGTGTTGTTTTCTAGAGTAGCCGGCATTGCTATGTTGCGCTGGAGTTTCAATTTAGCTCAAAGAGCTGTAATGATTATTCTCTCGCCGTTTGGAATGGGGGCAATGCTTGTGATGTTTGCGTATTTTCGTTGGAGACGGAGATTGATTAGAGGACAGAGCGGGGAAGAGCTGAGACGCATCATTAGAGCGAATAATGAGGTCTGTTAATTTTTTTGCTTTCAACTGTTGCAAAAATTCCTTATACATTTTAGAGTTATGCTAATACCAGATTGTGTGTTTTTGCAGAGAATAAATCAACTTCTAAGTCAAATAGCAGAGATGAATCAGGTATTTGTGGCTATGCACAAACGTAACCTGTCCAAGAGTTAGCTGAAATTATTATGTAGTATATTATGCAGTGGAGGTATCAATGTTGAGTGATGATAGGCACACAGGCATCAATGCTGAGTGTGGATGCCCCAAATCCATTAACAAACTGTGTATTGTGGTGTATTACGTAGTAGTTTAGAACTCCATTCCTATAAATATACTATAAAATGGTTGAATAGCAGCTTCATTGTTTGTCTAGATACTCCTGCTCGCTTCGGTTTAACATCTCTGAGTCTCCATGTTTGCAAAATATGCAAACGGCTAATGATACGACTGCTAATTAAGCATAATCTGTCCTGATATTCCAGAGATATAATACCCGGACCTAAAAAGTTATTGATCTGGGCTCTGGTTTCACTATTTAGTAATTGATCCTTGTTGCTTTCAAGCTTCATTATTCCTTTAGATTCATTACCTTATGCAATTGAACTTGATGGTTGTATTCCTGCTTGTTTTCTAGGTCGGTCACTCTACTGAGGGGCAACAAGGGCTGGAACTCAGTGTAGTTGGCTTAAACCTATTCTTCTTCTGTTTAGTGTCCCGGAAACAGCTATATATCTGAATGTCCACTCCCATATATTTGAAAGCTTGCAATGTGATTGTGACCAAGAATAAACTAGGAGAGCCGTGCAACAATGAGTATGAACAACATTTACAGCGAAGAAAAGTATTCGTATTTACTAGTCCTTGGCTTCTTGTCAGTACTCTGTCGATCCCAAATTGAATATGGTTCTTCAATATCAATATGGTTCTTTTCCTTTCTTCTGTTTTCCATTTCAAATTTGAGCACGATCCAATGGTTAACGAGCTGTGAAATGCAGTGGGAGCAAAAAGAACTCAATTTTTTCTGTACTCAAGAAACTGCTGCACACTTAATTTTCTCTCTCTTTATTCCAAACCTAAAATGGATCCTCTTTATGTCTTTACATTAATGGGTTTTAGGGAAAAGTTGGGCTAGGTCCAAACGGCACTTTGTAGAAAGGAATGCCGATATCGTAAATAGTACTGTACAGGAATGAAGTCTCATTTCTAACTATTTTAATAGATCATAATGTCAGTAAATAAACATTCTGAGCTCCCAAACAGGCATACAGGATGATGTCTATGTGAATGCTTGCTTCAACAGTTTTATGTAATAGTATTGTAAATGATAATTTTGTGCAGAGCTTGTCGATAAACTGCAAAATTTTCGCAGCCCCTTAAATAGAAAAAATAGTTTCCCTCTGCTGGACAAGTCATCAATATAATGGAACTAGTCAACTTTGGCGAAAAGGCTAAAGAATGAAAGATGTATTAGTACTGGTACATTTCCAAGTTCAAATAACAACTCTGTGGCCCACTACCATACACCAAAAAAATCATTAACCAAAAGAAAGAACGACCAAGAATTGCAATTATACAAGTGTGATCACATCTCATACCTCCCAAAGCTGGAGGTTGAGAGTGAGTAACTTCCGTTGAAGCTATCTAAACAAATTCTATCCATTCTATTTGATTCCAGCTGTTCTTTTCCAAGCACATAATTCATACAGTTCAAAGTCATCTGAGAAACTTAAATGTTGCTAGAAATAACTAAACCTAACACAAGCTTCAACCGTGGGAGGATAAAGCAAGATTAAAGGCTTGACCACCAAAGTATAACAACCAGAAGATGCACGGGCACTTCGTTCTCAAGAGTGCCATTCTCATCCAAGACAGATCAAAATCTTAGTCACACCCTGTGAAAATCCAGAAATACGGTTATTATGGATGGCAAAGGTCAAGAAACTTGGAAAATGTTTAGACCACGAAGGATAAATAGTGTATAAAGAACACAAATTCCATCCGTTAGTTCTGACACGATGCTCTTTTTAAAAGATGCAGTAATTGTTGTATGTTAATTCATCATACAGTTTAGACATGAAAAAGAGGAACTCAACAAAGTACAAGCCATAGCATATGAACACTTTATTATTAATAGGTTAATGAGATAATCATTGAATAGATTTGCCATGCTTGACTAGACCAATCTGCTTGACGAATCAATTGATCTCTAAAGCACATGGGCTACATTCATCTATATATCACGGGAAAGTTAATCAGCACATTATTTATTTATTTATTTTAATGAAGATAATCAGCACATTAATAGAGGGACTAATACAAGGTTGAAGTAGAAAGGAAAAACAACAAATCAAAATCTAATGATGAACTCGATAAGGAAAGAATTTCGGGTGGATGTCTTGTATCTATGTCGTGTACTATAAGGATTTATCACAACCAGTTTTACATGGTGGTTGTCAATCTACCTGAACCCGTCTTATGATAATAAAAGAGAATCAAAATGGACCGTAACGGATATAGGCAATATAATTCGATGGAGATGTGCTAACCCAAGCTCTCAAATAAAACAATACACCAGTCCTCTAAACCAGTCGCCCTCACACACCCTTGGGCCCCAGACAAAGGTAAAGCTGCTTTCTCATTCGAAAGATAAGGGCAAGTCCACAATACTACCTACTAGAAGATGCACAATCTTAGAGTAAAGAGGAGAAGGAAGAACTGCCAAGCTTCTCAATCTCCCAACTAAAAAACATCGCAGTTTACAGATAGAAAAAACTCTTCCCTGGTATATTGACAACAATCTTGCAATTAAACAAGCATTTTCAACCAACAATTCCATTTTTACACATCCCTTCCCTTTTTATTTTTTGGGTGGTGAGGGGGGTAAAAATGGAGGTTGGGGTGAAGCTAAAAGGTCCTTTTGCAAAAGGGCCCTGGTAGAATGTAGAGCTAGACTGACGCCAATTAACACACATTTAACTACTTGGAAAAACACAACATCAGAGCTCATGTCAGACATTCAACTAACAAGCCAATTAGGAGTTACCATGTATCAAGCTTGACAATCTAAAGAAGATAAGGTTATGACATTCAAAACAGGGTCTGACCATAAAAATGCTGATAACTCAGGTGAGGAGAAAAGAAATGAATTGTATTGTGCAATCAACAATTCAACAGTTATGGTAAGCAGGAAAACTAATGAGAAACTAAAATCTTGCCAACACAATTGGAGTACAAGTTATCCAAGAATGACCAAAAACACAGTTAGGACATGTGCTAAAGTTACTCTGGTTTGCAGATGTAACATGATGCAGAAGGGAACTATGACATGTTTACATTACAGAGTTTGTTGTAATCTAACATAAAAATTCAACAAACCAAAATGATGTCTCATATACCTGCAGATCCTTCTGTGCAGAAGCTGGCACTGCCACTAGCTCTGAGTTTCTGTCCGCACATGCTTTGCATGTCGAACATCTAATTGATCTACATACAGCAGTGGATTATCTGTTTCACTCCTAATCCTTTTGATGTTAGGGCTCAACAATCCCTTATGTCCAAACCCATACAACTTAAGCACTTGATTATCTGCAAAATTGAAAGCCCTCTCCATATTTTTCAAGCACCTCTCAACAGGGTAATCTCCATAGCTTCCACATGGCTTGCATCCCACAAAATGTGTCACAAATGGCCATCTCTCGTCGCCCAAACCTGGATGATACTTCTCAATCATCTCCTCGTACCTATCAACTAACCCCGCCCAATATCCATGTAGATAGTAGGAATTCTCAAAGAACACCTTGTCCATCCACTGATCCTTCTGTGACATCAACACATATACTAGAGCAGACTGATCATCTGCTTCAAATGCTGGTCTACCCTTTAAATTAGCAGTCAACAACTTCCCAGCTTCTTCACGAACAGGACCTTTCGGCCCCATCGGTGCCCATGCATCCAACAAATCAAGAGACCACTGACAATTTCTAAAGAGAAAACTACCTGTGTTTATTGCAATCCATGATTTCTGTTCAAACAGTAGATCTGGGTAGCCATGAATAACAAGATTATGATCTTTGTACTTGGAAAAAGGGATCTCAAACGCCATATCTGTGAATAGCGCATCGCTGTCCATCCACCATATCCACTCTACTTCAGGGTGTGACAGCATTAGCCTACGAATCAAGGGCAGTTTAGCCCAGTACCCAGCCATTTCCCTTTCCAATTGAGCTAAATTATACACAATTTCAATCCCATGGATCCTACAATAATCAATTTTGTTCTTTATAGCCTTCAACAAGTAATGATCCCCAACAGGATTATCACAAGGGTTTGGCGGCGAACCAGTAACAAGCAAAACACGAGGCTTACCTTGAACCATATTAGGGAATTCAGGGTTTTTCTGAAGCCAATGTTGCCGGTCTTCATCCCAAGTAGTAATCTTGGGGCCTAAGGTGTAGGTGGCATTAAGGCTGACGAAAGTGTAGGGGTCATCCGGGTCCTTATCGGATCGGATCTCATCAAGGATCCGGTTAGTCTCTTCAATAAGATTCGCGTTCTCGGCATCAGCTCCGGATGAAACGAGGTTGCCGAAACCAATGGTGCCACGCAGGACAAGGATAGTGACGAAACCACAAAGAAGAGTAATCTTAATGTTGTTGAAAGTACGGTGGATCTGTCGACCTCGAGGTAAAATGGAACTGCCGCGGAGGCTGCCGTTGGGTGTGGCGGTGGTAGGTAGTGCTCCCGCAGCTCTTTTTTGAGCTGTGAAGCTGTTGTCTGGACCCATTAATCTCTTTATGTAAGAGATAAGAAATTGGGTAGAAGGGGTTTTAGAGGAGAGGAAAAGATAGTGACATGGGAGTCAAAAGGCGTGAGAAATGGAGAAAAGGAAGAAGGAAGAGAGACAAAGCACCACCGACGATGATGCACTAGCCTACTATTGTACTATTTGAGCTGTATTATTGGTGGTATAATGATTTGTTTCCTCAATTTAGCTTTGCGTCGGACGTGTGAGGGGGAGGTACGGGTACCCGCTGTTTACGGGCTGGATTTAACGCGTTATTATGAAGCCCATATTAGTATGATTAATTAATTAGTATACACTCTCCTTTCAACTTCCCGCAAATACCCATCAGTCAAACTTAGTCCTCTCTTTTGTCGTGGAAAAAAATATAAAGAGAATCTACTTGCTTAAGTTAAAGTCAAGATCGAGTAAATGAAGATGAAGTGTATTTTACCATTGTTTCAAAAGATATTAGTATAAAGTGAATGCAAATGTGACAAATGGAATTTCAAATGCTAGTGGTTCATAATTCACAATTATCAGAGGAAACACAGGAGCTCCACTAGTGAAGGAAAAACTAAAAAGCTTTCAAATTATATTCCTAAAGCTTAGTAAGTTATGTGATTCAGCAGAATGAAACATCTAATTTCACATGATAAAAATTGTGTTTTGTCTAGTAACTCTAAATGCAACATCTCAATTTTCACCATTATTTAAGGATTTCATTCATTTTAAATTAGTTTTTCTTTACCGATAAAACTGAGATCTACAATTTTAAAAATCGCAAGTTAAATTGAATCCATAAATTACATGTTTTACTTATTATCTTAGTGAAAGATACATTTTCTCTGTGTGTAAGAATCTAAGAGGTTCGTAATGTCTTCGGGCATTCCAATCATTACATTGATAACTTTAATTCTTACTAAAGCTCTTTTTTATTAGTCTTTGGCACTTGAAAATTGTTGCGCACACACAGAAAAGCCTAGTGAATCATTTGTATTTGAATTTATTATTTCTAAAAGATATACAATCCACCTAACTTTAATTTTGTTTTGTTCTTAGTATTTTGGATTAAAGAATCTTATATATTATGTTCTTACCATAACGCATTGATGGGGAGTTTCAGCAACTGCGGAGAAAATTAGCTTTAGAACTAGATGGACACTAATATTCAATTACATCTCGCCGGCCTGTCTCACTTTACCATGTGCAATGTGCCCAAACTACCATATAGATCCCATCCAAGTACTATAAAAAAAGTATTATTTTTATGCACACTTAAGTGTTCAGATCCTTAAAAATTTTGAAAAAAGGTCTGATGTCAGATTAGACTAACGGGTGGGGGGGGGGGGGGGACAAATGTATAAGCCACAAAAAGGTCCGTAAAGGAAAAGCAAGTTCTCGCAGAATGATGATGGGCATCATATTAGGCCAAGTTTAGTACTAATAGAAATAAACCATTTGGATATTGAATAAAACAGTGTTGCAGAAATTATAGTAGTTCAGAGGTTAGATGGGTCCAACATCCACAGCCAGGGGCTAATTCGGGTCTAAAAGACAACATTAAAGTTGGACCTGGAAACATTGTCCATATAACATCAGCAATTTTTCGCAGGTAATTATTTTTGTTTCAAGGACGGATATTTACAGGATGGATTTATTTTATAGAAAATGCTTTTATCATATGAGATTTCTGCATGTGAATTCAAATTTAATAAATCTCAATGCAGGAACCAGGAGAGAAAAAAAAAATCTTATGAGCATGCTATAAAAACTTTATGGTTCATTTCTTATATTTGATTAATTTTGATTTGGTTGTAGAATCTTGAAAACAATAGTATTGTTGAACAAGACAGTGGAATGGACCTATTGATTTTGAAGGTTTTAGGTTGAATGTAATAATTAAAATTATTGAGATTGGCAATCTAATAATTCATGTGCAAGTTCTAATAAGCTGGCATAATTTGTGCCAAAATCAGGACATGATGCAATTTGTACTAAATCCTAGTATTTGCCATGACAAAACAAGTCGTTGTCTATCCATCTGAATTCCTGAGGATCCCCACCAGGGTTAAGAGTTTTGACCCTCAAAGTACTTTTACTAAATTTATTTAGATGAGATAAAAAATCAAACAATGATACATTATAATACATATGTCTTATTTGTGCAAATCGCCCTTCATGCAGGAGCTAAGGCCCCATGAGTGGTGAAATCCTCATTTAGGTAATAGCTCTATGTTGGCACTTGCACAATCTTTGTCATTCATAACCACTTCACAAGAAAATTATCTATACATGTAGAAAACACATCCAAAAGTACATATATTACATATTAAAAGCACTAGGATTTCACTTTGCATTAAGTGTGCAAACTTCGTATTTCTCGTGGCCAAGAGGATGCTCTATGCTAAAACCACCACTTTTTGATTCATTTGTGTGGCGGATTAAGCTCCCCCTTTGAAATTTTATTATACTGTGTATGATTCATTATATTCGAAAGAAATTAGTGAAGTAGTCAAAATGTTAGAATTCAAATCACAATATTGCATTTGACCTATAACCTATTATGACATACAATAGACCTCATGTGGTCTAGTAGCAGGAGTTCTACTCCATTGGACTGCCCTTTGATGAGACACATAAAAAGAAACTGTTGATCTATCAAAATAGCTTAGAGTATGAAAGCCAAAGTTAAAAAAAGTTGATTGTTATTAATGCTATCTTTAGATATTAACGTGTTCTAATATATTCTGCTTTAGTATTTTTCGACAGAGTTGTTAAAAGAAGTTATATTCACACGTGGCAGTAACCAAAATGCTAATTCAGATTTATGAAATTAATTAAGTCAGAAAGAGTGATTAAACTAATCATATGAGAAGTCCAAACAGAGGAGACATTTTTATAGCATCTTACCTCCCTTAGTTATCTACCAAATCATCAAATTGTTCGTTTTTTGTCATGATTAAAGCCAAAAAGCATCTTTTATGCACCATAGAAAACAGATAATTAGATCAAGAATATTTGTAAAGTAAATGGACAACTCCCTCACAACGAGGTATCGCAATAAATTTTGGTTTGTTTTCTTTTTTTTGTTTGTTTCTTGGTACTTGCTGCTTTATGGAATTGATTGGTCTTCTCTACCTGATATTGTAACAACGTCACGATATGAAGGGAAGTCAATTGAATCCTTTGGTAACGAAAATGTTAATGTTAGCTTCGATTCCATATCTTCGAGAATTGATAATGCCACAAATATTGATGCTAATAAGAACGAGACGCGATCCAAGGAGGATGAAAACGACAACACGTTACCTGATTTGGAGGAACTCGAGAAAGAATTGCAACCTTTGTTGAGCAAAGAAGAAACAAAGGCTGAGAAAATGGCAAAATTGTGTGCAGGACGATATATTTATGTTGCAAAAATAGCTAATAAGTATAATGAAGACACGTTGAAGCAATGCAAAATGTTAAACAAATGGGAAGATATGTGCCAATACTTGGTGAACATGGGACTTGGTCCTGATCTTGGAAACCCCCAAAGGGTTTTTTCGAATAAAGGTTGGTATAAAACGAATCAATTCACGTTAGAAGTTGTGTTTCATAACAGAATGAAACAGTACGATTGCTTAACGAATGATTCCTCGGAAGCAGCAGCAGTTTTCGTGCCATACTATTCAGGGTTCGATGTAGCGAGGTACTTATGGGACGATTTCAATACATCAATGAGGGATGCAGGCGCAATTGAGGTCGCGGAATTTCTTAAAGCAAAACCCGAATGGAAGACGATGTGGGGGAGAGATCATTTCATGATTGCAGGGAGAATTACTTGGGATTTTAGGAGAGGTATTGAAGAGGATGATGCTTGGGGGAACAAGTTAATGTTGTTGCCTGAGGCACAGAACATGTCAATCTTGACAATCGAATCGAGTCCTTGGAACAGGAATGATTTCGCGATCCCATACCCGACATATTTCCATCCTTCAAGTGACGATGATGTGTTCCAGTGGCAGAACAGGATGAGGAAGTTAAGGAGAAGGGTGTTGTTTTCGTTCGCGGGGGCTCCACGTCCCCAGCTGGAGGATTCAATCAGAAGCGTGATCATGGAACAGTGCTCGGCCAGTAGGCGAAAATGCAGGCTCTTGGAGTGTAAGGACTTGCACAACAAATGCATCAAGCCGGTACACGTCATGAAGCTGTTCCAAAGTTCAATCTTTTGCTTACAACCCTCGGGGGATTCATTCACTAGGCGTTCCACTTTTGATTCGATTTTAGCTGGTTGTATACCGGTGTTTTTCACTCCGGCATCTGCTTATGTTCAATACATATGGCACCTACCAAAGGACTACACCAAATACTCAGTGCTTATTCCGGAAGATGATGTTAGGAAAAAGAAAGTGAGCATTGAAAATGTACTATCTAAAATACCAAGACAAAAGGTAGCAGCAATGAGGGAGGAAGTGATAAGGCTTATACCAAATGTGGTTTATGCAGACCCAAGATCAAGATTAGAGACTGTTGAAGATGCATTTGATTTGGCAGTCAAAGGGGTTCTCGAAAGAGTTGATGTAATGAGAAAAGAAATGAGACAAGGCAAAAATTCTAGTATGGTGTTTAATGAAGAATATAGCTGGAAGTATTATACTTTTGGGACTTTAGAAAAGCATGAGTGGGATCGTTTCTTTTTGAGAACCATCAAAGATAAGTACTAAATCATTTGCCAAAATTCTTGCAAGATAGTTTTAGTGTCTAGCTTGCTAGTTGTATGTAAAGTATGTATGTTACCTCATATCTGTTGTATACTCTTAAGAGTTCCCCCCTCCCCCCCCCCCCCCTTCTTTTAAAGGTTTTTACTTGGTTTCTGTTGACATGTAAGTTCGATCTCCTTTTGTCGAAACTAAGCTCTTAGAGAATACCCTACGGATATCACGTTGATCTC
>JBDJHY010000078.1:20853849-20864286 GCA_039654485.1 Withania somnifera
ATTGAAAAGGTACTTCTGGAGTCCAATGTACTTAATGAAGTTCAAAAATCCATGGTAGATGGTGGCATGCATGTTGAGGATTTACCTCCTGATCATGATTCTCATTCTGGAGCAGTCTCCCTTCATATGGGTCATCCTGGACATACTAGAGGATCATCAGAGAGATTTGCTGAAGCATTCATAGGTGTTGGTGGTCCTGCTATACTTTGGCATTTTCTGTATCGAAGTATTAATCTTGACCAGTATGTGTCATCAGAGTTTTCCTCACCAGTAAATAGTAGACAACAGCAGAAAAGGTATGACTCCAAGACCAAGTTGCTGTCATAAAAAACAATACCTCTGTCTCTTTTTTCCCCTTAAAGATTGATCTTCTATCTGCAGGTTGTATAGAGCCTACCAGAAGCTTTATGAATCCATGCATGATAAAGAAATTGGACCACACAAAACTCAGTTCAGAAGGGATACAAATTATGGTATGTACTTGGGTGGTTTTTTCCTTCTACAACGCGCTTGAAGCATGAAGACCTTTCTATTTTTTTTGTTTAACCTAATTAAATGTTTGTATATAACATTTATGATAGAAGAAAGCCATTTATTAAACAGTGAACGTGAATCAGTTTTCACGGCCATTTCCTTCCTAAACGACTCTTGCTGTCAGAGAACTACATCTGACATGTCACTGCCGCCTATGTGATCATTGTCACCGAAACTTTTACCCTTCATAAAATAGCATACAACTTTAGTCAGTTGAGGTCCAAGTTGCATAGAGAATCTGAACTACATATTGTAAATCTTTTTCTTTTTCAAATTTAAAATAAGATCTATCTATTTTTCTGCTTGCATAGTACCATAGAGCAGGTTAATTTTCTTGTCAAACCTTTGAGGTTGGATGAGAAGTCTTTGGGTAGACACTTGATAGTTGCTAGGTAAGAGATGTCAAAAGAAAAAAACACATTCTCCTATTCATTTTTATTGTAATTCATGTTGCTGTTAGTCATTATTCATGATCAAGAAAAGAATATAAATCTAGTGAGTCGTAATTGCAAGAAAAGTGTGATCCCTTGCAAGTTTGCAGGTATTGATTTAAAAGCACTTTTCTTATTTGTACGATGAAGCAATTTTAGAAGCTAGATATGAATAAAATAATTGTTCTTGTTGAGGATATATGTAGTAATTAATTGGCATCATTATCCATATTCCTTCATCTTGGAGCTCTTTCAAGAAGGTCCTCCCTGTGATCAGTTCAGTGTAAACCTTTTTGGTTCCAGTGTTGATGCTTATTTTATTTTTTAAAATGGTTACTGAATCTCCTGGGTTGGGTATTTAAAAACGTAGAAAAAACAACTCTCATGATTTTGTAGCGAGATAATGTTTTAGTCCCTCTTGGAATAACTTCCTTTCCGTTATCTTGCAGTTCTACTGTGCTGGGTTACTCAGGATTTCGAACTTTACGCAGCATTTGATCCCCTGGCAGATAAGGTTTTATTATTTATTTTTTCTTTTAAGTCTGTTGTTTGTCTAAGTGATATCTTTGAGTGTCACTTCTATTTCAGAGAGCCTTTTGACGTATCATTTTAATGGTGTTATATGTGCTCGATGTGACTCCATTTTGTCTTTGTTGAGGAGTGTTGGGACTATTCATGGGACAATTTAGGTATTGAAACTTTGGCAATTCAAACATGCAGACCAACGAGATTTAATATACCTTAGTTCACTTCTGCTCTTTACTGTAGTGAGCTGATTACCACTAATAATGACACATGAGATGTGCGATTGAAATCAAAATCTCACTATTTTCTCAACAGAAGAATCTACCCCAACGGTGTACCGTAGGATTGTTAGCTTCCAAGATGATCTTATCCTGCCATCCCTAGATATATGTGGACTTAATTTTTATGCATCAATGTCAAACAGCTATTATTTGAGATATTATTTTGTAACTGGTGTCAGTTTACTAAATGCAACAAGTACATTTTTTATATACTGAAATTTTGATAAATACGTCAAAGCTTAGAGCTTCATCAATGTGCTTGACATGTGGGGTATTGTTAACCAATAGTTATCCTATGACTTTTCTTATGCCAATTTTTTTGGAATGTGAGAATTGCGCTATTTACCTGTGGTCTCTCATATTTTTTACCTTTGTTCCACCTTGCAGGCTCCAGCTATTAAGACTTGCAATCGAGTACGTCAATGGATCAAGAACATAGAGAATGAGATTTTCTTGTTAGGAGCCAACCCTTTCTCATGGTGATCCTCCATATATGTATATAAAAAAAAAATTCCTTTCGTTTCTTTACTGGAATTCCTTATAATAAGTTATTATTGCCTCATTTCTATAGGCTTCCCATTTTCGTGGTTCTATTATATAATGCCAATTGTAGTTTAAGTTTGGCAGTCAAGATATGAGTTGGTCTCACTTTAGCAGTCATTTTATTTTCGCTTGCACAATTTATGAAATTTTGTAGCTTACACGTATCAAAAGTTTATTGTGTTCTACATGTATCATCTTTCTAATTCCTCTTTACCCCAAAAAAGAGGTCATCTTTGGTTCATGCAGTATCCAACATCTGGAAAAAGAAAAGATTCCGGTGAATTTGGAATATGATGTTATGTTGGGACTAAAGAGCCACAGAATTTGTTGCAACCATTTATTCCTCATTGCCTCAATTTTTCTCCATGAGGGGAAGTCGTTTATTTCAAAACTCGACGCTAACTGATTAATATCAATAAATGTCATCTTTGGAATTAGATATCAAGTACAGAATCATCCTGTTCCCTATGCAAGAAAGTTGTACAACATATTGAATTACACAATCTCTGTGATGGTCTATTTTACTTTTCCTATTTATGGACGATGTCGAGTGAACCATGCTTGAAGTCCCGCAACTATTCTTGCTTTGCTACTATGTATCACTGCGTCATCTGCATTACATGCAAATAAAGCTAGTTGAGAACTCCATAGAAATGTAAATAACTAAACAATGATACAGCAATCCAGTGATGGTGATCCTCTTGTAAACCATATATGGATAACAGGTATTTCTCTTCCATTGTACATATGTTAAGGACTATATGTATGTGTCATGAATACAAAGATATGAAGGTCAACCTTAAACATGGTTCTCTCTACTGATCACAAAAGGTTATAAAGATATGATAACAAAAAGGAAATAACTATCTTAACGTAGTGTGATTGAAAAAAGATGAAAAATCAGAAATTGACGATGAACATACACAGAACAACTCCGTATTAACAGTTATGACGACTTGAACCAAGTAGGCGGAAACCTCATACAGCAACTGCTTCAGGCCTTTTGCTTGTCTTGATTCCTTTAATAGCTGCAAATGTTTACACAATATGTAAGTTGTAAGTTTATTAATCTATAAACATCAAGTTCTAAGCCTCAGTATGGCAAGACACAGTTTATATCCTTACCTTCAGCATAATCAGGAGCTCCAAAGACAGCAGAACCAGCTACTAAAGCATTGGCTCCAGCTTCAATGACCTGCATGGAAAAGTGACTGTTAAATTGTAATCTCATACGGATAAATGGATGGTCGCTTTGGTGAATCAATTGAAAGTAGGTTACTCTTCATTACAATATCAAACACATTTGCCATAATAAATAGCAAAATATGGAAAAACATAAGATATTAAAATTGGCACATCACTTGAAATGTTGCAGGTAAGATTTATCCTTTCTTCACATCCCGTGACTTATCCCAAAATACATCGGAAATAAAAATAAATCTTCTCAGAGTTAAACGAGAGTCAGTGACAAGCTCAATGGGAGAGGGGTTATAATCATGGGAGAGCAACATTCACCTTGTAAGCATTTTTGGGACCAACTCCACCATCAACTTCAATCCAAGGGTTTAATCCCTGCAAATTTAACATAGGAATGTCATCACATTGCATTAGTTTGCAGAGACTGAAAAATGGTAAAAAGAATTACCCTCTCAGCGCAGATTCTTCTCAAGTCTGAGATTTTCTTGACCTGACTCTCAATGAAGCTCTGTCCCCCAAATCCAGGGTTTACAGACATAATCAACACCAGATCAACAGCTGTTGCACGAAAAAGAAACCGTAAGCAATCTATCACCTTGGCTCACTGTGGATTCAAAGCTAGTGCCTTTCCTAATCTAGCTTTTTCAGAGGCAGCATACAGGAAGATCCTTGGTAACCAAATTAGAACTTTGCTAAATTTCCCCCACCTTTTAAAGATTGACAAAAGCTTGAAAAACATAAATGCGGGACTTCATATCAAGAAAAATGGACCTTGAGCTTACTCAACTTTAACAGCTAACTTATGAGGTAAGGAATGTCTAAAACGATATGACTGCACCAGTGGCGAAGGCAGAATTTTCAATAAGGGGTGTCAAAATATAAAAATGTAAATTCACGAAAATGTCAAGGGGTGTCAATATGTAATATATATTAAAAAAAATATTTTTATCTGGCTATACGATATAATTTTTCAATGAAGGGGTGTTGGTCGACACCCCTTAGAAGCATGTGGCTCCGCCACTGCTGCCCACTATTAGGTAAGCCAAGAATAAGGATCAATTCTAACTCTAATAGCATATTAAGCATAATATACTTTGATTCTAACTCAATACCAAAAACTAGCTCATGTAGGGGCTCTAAACACTTTCCTTCTCAAATCAACAACTCTAAGGTGAGTTTTTTTATTGGAGCACTCAAATTAACATACAAGTAGTTTGGGTACACTTCCCATGCTTTTGCTTCATCATCAATCTTATACTGTTGCAGAATTGTACAGTATAGTCAATAGCTCAAACTAGTAGGAGCTAAGGTGATTAACATGTTTTTCTACCATATGAAGTCAAGTTTAAGAGATGGCATACTCTATATCATCTATTTGGAGGAGGGAGTATTTCTCCCATCACTTGATTCCAATTTCATTATTGACTCTCAGATCACCAGTAATAAAGAAGAAAACTGAAGCACAAAATTATGGGAAACATACTTTAGAGTGTCATCTCTGTAAAGTTGTCTTTAAGAAGTAATATCTCACCATCAAGAACATATTCAATTGCAGTTAAAGGGGTTCCAGGATTGAGGACAACCCCAGCTTTAGCTCCCAAACTTTTAATCTGAAAAAGAAACAATCAATAAGGTGGTCAAGACACACTTAAATAGGTAAAATAATGGATAAGACAGCTAAAAAACACAAGCAGTTCCATGAAGTTAGAACTATCTTTGGGTAATAAAATCATAATAGTCTGAATATCACCAGCTGAATTTCTACATCACATCTATGGCTCACAGTTACAAATTACAGCACATCATTTTCAATGTCATGGACCACCAAACCATGATCCTATATAATTTCTCTAGAAGGGATAGTCCATTTTTAATATATAAAGTAGAGCCAATGTAAAAGGTAATCAGAAAATTAAAAAGAGGAACTTTAATGAGTAAGCATTCAATGTAAGAAAGCCAAGCACTCTACATTTTATTTTCTAAACCCCATGGTGTGAATTTGGATGCTTTGCATCATGTGAAAAGTGTTTGAGAGAGATATTATCTATAAGAGAAGTAATAAAATTCATCATGAATAATTAATCAACTACTCCAACAAGTCCATTTTAACTGATATCCTAAAAGAAAAGTATGTAACAAAGGTAAATGAAAATCACCATTATTTTGACTTCTGATAAAGGATACCGAGAATCATGGGTTGAGCTTACAAACAGAAATTTGTAGTAAGCGAAAAAGTTTAGGCTGGTGATTTTCTGTTACTTATGTACAACAATTGCTAACAATCTTAACCGAGAAGCCCATTGCTCTAGCCATTTTAAGTAGGTTTACAATCTAATCCCTATGACTAGATGGTCATTACAGTCAAAGAGGTGTCTAGTATTTAGACAAAACAAGCATGACTTTGAGCATCAAAAGTCTAAAGGATCACCAAACCAAGAGTAAATCCTTTTTAGACAAGTGAAGCCAAAAATTTCAAAAGATTGACAAAGACGCTTAACAAGTCCCAGGTACCAAAATTTTTAGCAAGTGTAAGGCATTTGATAGGCCTTTTCCCACCAAAGAAAAGGTTTAGAAAATTTATAGGTTGCTCCTACAGAAAAATGCAGAAAACTTCATAGACACACTGAAAATCACAATTCCTTTGTTTGAAAGATCACTTTAGCTGTCATCTTGCAGTTCACAAAACTAGCTGCAGTAGCCAAACAGAAGCCATGCCTAATACTGCTAAGATTGCTTAATTTGAATGCCATACTGTGCACCTACTACAAATAGTTGTATACAACAGCAGCTAAATACCCTTTTTACTGTTTGTATTTGCTCCAAAAGTTATATCTTTCATGGGCTAAGCCAAACAAGTCAAGGTAGAGGAATTCGTCAGGTTGCAGTACATCAACACTGTTGAGGAGATTTTTCAAGACTCCTTATATGTTTTTGGAATCCATATTATGCAAGGAGACATTGCTTCTGCTAATTCGAATTGAAGAAGGAAAAAGAAAAAGAAAGATGGATTATTACCTGATTTATTGTACGATGCAAGTGGATTGTGGAAGATTGCTCACAGTGAACACTGACAATGTCAGCACCGGCTTTTATGAAGTCAGGTACTCTCTGGTCAGGTTCGACAATCATCTGCAATGGTCCATTGAAATTGAATATTAGCAAAAGCATTTTCATGCCTATAGGCCTGAAGTTAGTTTTATCACATGAAGAAAAAACCAGGAAATACCAGATGCACATCCAATGGAAGATCTGTGACAGGGCGCAAAGAATCAACTACAAGGGGTCCAATGGTTATATTTGGAACAAATCGACCATCCATCACATCTACATGAATCCAGTCGCAGCCTGCCTCCTCAACTGCTTTAACCTAAATGCATGAAAGGCACAAGAGTAAAGCACTTAAATGTAAGGAATGATTAACCAGCTTAAGAGCCACTCTTATGGGAAACCAAAAACAAAAAAGAAGATATTCATAAAAGAACTTGACCTAAATTCAGAAAGGTAAAATGTATTTACTCAAAATTTCGAACTTGTAGATGTATAATAATATTTCATATATCTAGTTTCCAATTAGAAATACACCTTTGTAAGATCTATAAAAAAATGGTAGAGCAAGAGATCCATATGACCACAAACCTGCTCTCCTAATTTAGAAAAGTTAGCGGAAAGGATGGATGGAGAAACAATAATGTCGCTTTTCGAGAACTTATCCACCCGAGAAGATGCCTTCACCACAGTTTGGACTCTCCTCCTGCATTTACAAACAAAATTAGGAGCTATATTTGGACATATTGTGACCCTACTAAACGGGGGCGTAGTTGCAGAAAGATGAACGTCTACTAGATATCCTATATTTTTAAGAGAGGACGTAAGAAAGGTATATGCAATTGTTAGCAAGAATGAAAATGAATGGATCGTCTCCAAGAAGAACAAAAAATGCATGAACTCAGCTGATATGTTCAAGAAATCAGCTCATTTTTACAACTATATAAGCAAACTTGCATCACCGAGTGAGCATAATCTCATCGGTGAGATAAATAGTTAATAACTAGTGGAATCAAATTCGAAGTTACGGTTGGCGCTTTTTAGAAAACATAGAAGTCACAGCGACTTGAACAAGAAATAATCAGAATGTCAAAAGACCTTCACATTGCCAAGAAGCATTATTCCCGAGTGAATTCACATCATCAGTCTTTAAGAGAGTGGTTTCTTGAGGCTGTTAGGTTCTAAATTGTTACCCACAAGGTAATCCTGAAATGTGTCCTATCAGCTTACAGCTTTGACTCTTCAAGACTATTTGATTACCACGCACAGGGAAATCAAACTTTAAATAGGACACGAAGGCATATTCACAAACATAAGAAGTGCAATAATATTCCTGGTATATCTTTATCATCCACTACATTGCATATCTGAAGCCCCTTAGTGCAAGAAAGCCTTCTTTTCTAGTCTTTGAAAGGAATTCAGGGCTTTGTCAACTTCATCAATCATTTCCTATACCTTTCTGACCAATAAATGCTAAACTTGGTGATATATTTCCGTTGCCCCCTTTAAGCTTTCACGTCCGATTTTGAGAGGGGGGGGGGTCCTATATGATCCTAGAGCAACAATATCCCATAGAACAATATTTCAAGGGTGATCCACTTAATATGCTGCACCATGACACCACCAAGGGCCATGTATCCTGATAAACAAATTTGGTTCCTTCTATCCACTATCTCAAGCTTTTTTCCTCTTTCAAACCATCAGAAAATCTTTAAGAACTTGTTCTCCGACAAGTCAAATCATCATAATATAGCGATGCAGAATATCATTTCAGAATCAACTGGGTATTTCACGAAGTAGTCATTTCTATTCCATGATCTTTAAAGTTTTTGTATCTAACAGTACCACAAAAAGATTCATACACCCATTGTACACACCCCAAACATGAAGGCCCGGTTTCTTTCCTGTGGAAATGACTGATTCAAGACTCCCACAATAACTCCAAGTAGAAAGATTACAAGTAAGCAAATTGATTGAAGAATAAAAAGACTAAATTTTTAGAGAATCAAGAAAGTAGAGAAACCGGGTGAAAGTGAGTGAATTGGGGTGGGAGGAAGAAGCCTTTTGAAGCTTTAGACTCCCGCCAAATCCACTAATTTGAGATTGTAACAGAGATGCTGAACCCAAAGAAGCCATTGAATTTTCTTTCTTTTTTCCTGCAGTAAACTTTTCCCTCGTTGAAAATTGAGGGGTAAAGGTTGGTACTGTGTAAATTTGAAAGTACCGGAGCTTGAAATTGCAACTACCCTTTTGAGACTTCCAAGACAAGAAGCTAAGACTGTTACTAGTATTTTTGAGGAAAAATCAAGAATCAAATATCAGGTGGACAACGTCTCCGATTTGGTTTCTCATTGGCTTATCTTCAATGGTTGGCCCTTCTCTCTTGCTGACTCTATTTGTAGGGACTAGTGCACTGCCACCCCATCATTTATCGCATGATGGGCACAAGCACACAAACAGAAGAGAAGAACAAACCAACACCCAACCCCACAACAAAATGCCCAACCTAAAGCCGAAAGCCACCTCATTTTTTTTTTTTTTTTCATATTTGTATTGAAGCCTAATCTTCCAAAGGCGATTTCGTATTTACAGTAACTCAAATCCCAGCTAATTTAATTAAAAGGGGAGAAATTCTTGCCACACCACAAGGCTTCTTTCATAGATTAATGGGAATGACATAAAAACTTTAGAATTTTATTTTCATAGTTGAAATAAATTCTAGATATTAAATTTAGTTTGTTTTAACAAGTTCTGTTTTTAATACTAGGAAGTAATATGAATCATAGATCTATTTTAGATGATTTGACAGTGCGATAATCTTTTTACCCTAAACATCTATAGAAAGCAAATGGAAATCTTCAAAATATAAGGTTAATACAATATTAAACACCTTCATGATATAATTATATTTTAATTTTAAATATATCACCAAAATTTTAAAATTAAATATATATGCCCTTATAGTATATAAATTCTAGCTTACTCTCTAGGAGGTGTAATGTAAATAAGTATATTAAAATAGATAAATCAAATTTATATATACCAAATTTCTCATGCATTAATGAAATTCAGAAAAGATGATATTTTTTTGTTAAAAATATCTAGTTAAGCTTTTGATTGGAAAAGGATTTCTTTTTTTTTTTTTGTGATATGGTATTTTTAAACTCTTAATAAGAAATAAACATAAACTACTTAATAGGTAACTATAGATTTTACGTATTTGACAATTTTGTTTTTATTTTTGAAGAATCGAATATTTAATGATGATAGCTATTTTTGTAAAAACATTTAAACCTCATGTATAATAGAAACTCTACACAAATGAAGCTTTATCTCATTAAGTAAATATAAGATAATCTAAAAGCAGAAAATAAAAACCAAATTAAACTTAAAAGAAGAAATTCTAATATTAAAATTAAGTCAAAATACAAATAAGTTACATGTTTGATTTCAAAGTATAAGATGATATATCTTATTAGGTAATTCGTGGTATTTTAGAATTTCAATTTTCTAATATGTTTAGTTATGCATAAAAATCATAGGCAAAATTAAGTGAATAAGTCATTGCTATATTAGCCATTAGTTCTATGTACGATGATTGACATGTGACTACACAAGTCATTATTTATCATGTTGGTGGATAAATGTCAAATTATGGCAAATGCTTTCTCTTTACGATATTTACAAATAGTAATACATGGCAAATACTCTTTTTGCAACACTACTCCTTGGATAGCCATGTGAAAGAAAATTTATACATGGTTATCCACAATACGTATTGCTTGTTGGCTCATTAAAAATCTTACCAGGAAAAGCCCAGTGGGATAAAAACCTTAGTTAAGGAAAAAAGCGTACAACGCATATTCTTACTCTCCGTGATG
>JBDJHY010000078.1:20908795-20922903 GCA_039654485.1 Withania somnifera
TATAGATTTGGTACTTCTTTTGATCTTATAATAGGAGGTCTTCACTCTTTGGTGTTGGTTGCCTATTAACTTTCATTGTTGTGTTAATTCTTGTTCAATTTGTGGCTTGTTAAACTCTTAGTAGGAGGATTTAGCTCAAATATAGCTAAGTTTGCTTCTTAATGTTTCTTCTAGTTCTAGAATCACATATACCTCTATGCTTTTATTTTATTATTTGCTTCTGTGTCTTGAGATTTACTTCATCTATGATCATCTTGCCACCAGGAGCTGCATTTACTAAAAAAATACTAAGAATTTTCAACAATTTGATAGAATATTAAAAAGCCAAAGTTTGTGTATCTCAATGAAATTCAAACTCAATTTAGACAGCTGATCAAGGACACTTGAAATTATTTATATGATAAAAATTAGACTTTTCTCCTTGTACTTGAAAGTCATCAATTACTTTAGTAGGAACAATTTGTTATTGTCAGTTTTTAAACCGTAAACCGTCTCCAGTTTTTTCATGATGTACTAGCATGTGTCTCATTTACAATATGATTGAGAACATTATCTTATATAACCACATACTTGTCGGTGCTCGAACTCTCAATTTTCATCGGTCACATTCTCAGGTTTATAAGTAGCGAAATTAAAAGATGTATTTTTTCATAAACAGTAAATCTTTCATCTTGCTTTTCCATATGTTGTAATTTCTCCCATTTAAACATGTCATCCTGCTCATAGTCGCCTTAATCGAAATCCTTGATATATAACCAAGGCTCTAATACCACTTGTTATGAAGAAAATGATAAACCTAAGAACAAAAAAAAACCATATTTAACGTGGATAAACTCTTAAAATCGAAGGTAACACTACTGTATCACAAAGATTCAAATAGCTCTGCTATAATAAAGCACCACAAATAACAAATAAAGAGAAGCAATAGATACATTAATAAAACTAAATCGAGAGAAATAACTTAAAACAGAGCTGTTATACGGGACTCAATACTAGATGTTGCGGACCTCTTAATCCACCGTCAAATCAAAGACAAATATGTTAGGAACACTCAGTCAAAATTTCATCTCAATCAAATGGTTAAATAATCAGAAAATATAATTTGAAGATAATTGGTCGGAGATAAGAACTGCAGCAAAAAATCATTTCTTCTCTTTTCTATCTTGGTGAAAGCTCTCTAAAAACACATCTTTTTGTGTTGTTATCTTTCAATGACAAATATCAATGATCCTTGAATAATTGTCTCAAATATTCCTATTTATAGATAATGAGTGGTGTTTTATCAAAAGTCAAAATCAATTCCAAATAGGAATAAAAATTAAGTCTTATTCCAAATAGGATTGAAAACCAAAAAGAATAGGAATTGTTGAGTATTTGTCCTGATTTTCTTACCATAATTAAGTTTTTCTTTTAGAAAAAGAAAAACATGAGTTTTTCATATTTGGCTAATATTTGTTCTTGTAGGAAAATATTTTAGACTCTATAAATATAGGTTTCTTTTTTCTAACTTGATAGTGTCCACAGTGTAGTCCTAAGGTGTTTAAGAGTGTGGTTTATGGAGAGAATCTACAAGACACAAGTGTTATGATGTCATTTTTGTGAACCTCCTTTTATTATGAGTGAATTGTGTACGGTTGTTCCTCGATATTTTATACTCTATTTCATATAATGGATTGATCATCCTTTTTTATGGATGTAGGTCGATTGACCAAACCACATTAAATTATTGTATCTCTTTTGGTAATTTCTCGGTTGTCTTCGTATTTGATGTCTTTATAGGTTTGTTTTGTCAGCTTCCGCATGACACCTGACTATTTTGGTTCTAACAAGTGGTATCAGAACTCAGGTTTGACTAGATGAGTATAGAAATATGGCATACTGATGTGGTACAAGGCTCGGTTTGCTTAGCTTTACAAGTTTGGAGATTCACATACAAGAAAAAGCTAGTTGCGAATTTCAGTTGCTATAAAATACTCAAACTATATGGATGACACACAGTAAATCTCAGTGAACCATCGATCATGGTGATAGGTCATGTGCAACTTAGTTTTAGTGAGAGATTGTTAGATGCGCGAGGGTCCCAAAAGGGTATTCATTTTAGCGGGTTTAGTTCTAACAATAACCTATTTGGTGATAGTAAAGATTTGTTGTTTGAATATTTTTATCAGAGTGTTACTCTTTGTAGAGACAAATATTTATTGAAGGAGATTTGGATATGGAGCTTCAAGCTGTTGAAGATTATATGGAGGAGGAGGATCAAATTTATTTTGTCACAAATCTAGGACAAGGGGGAGAATTATTGGGTATATGTCCTA
Source organism: Withania somnifera (assembly GCA_039654485.1). NCBI lineage: Eukaryota > Viridiplantae > Streptophyta > Magnoliopsida > Solanales > Solanaceae > Withania > Withania somnifera. The sequence continues at coordinate 20,911,111 of JBDJHY010000078.1, forward strand.
ATTTTCTTACCATAATTGGGTTCTCCTTTTAGGAAAAAAAAACATGAATTTTGCATATTTGGCTAATCCTTGTTCTTGCAGGAAAAGGTTATAGACTCTATAAATAGAGGTTTCCTTAGCTTCTTCTAACTTGGTAGCATCTACAATGCAGTCTTAGGGGTTTTGAGACTGTGGTTTAGGGGGAGAATTTGTGAGATATGAGTGCTATGGTGCCATTTGTATGAACCTCCTGTTATTATGTGTGAATTGTGTTAGGTTGTTCTCTCGATATTTTGCACTATCTTTCATATAGTGAATTGCTTATCTCCTTTTGTAGATGTAAATCGATTGACCTAACCACGTTAAATTATTGTGTATCTTTTGATAATTTCTCGATTGTCTTCTTATCTGGCGTCTTTCTAGGTTTGGTTTATTAACTTTCGCATGACACCTAACTATTTTGATCCTAACAAATAACTAGTAGAGTTTGGTCTCTTTCCTTTTTCTTCAAAGTTGTTGATCTATGTGTTGATGCGTGTAAAAAATTCGTGTGTTTGATCGGCTTTCTAAAAGTTGATTATTTTGAAAAGTGACGTTTTACGAGAAAAATTCTTTTGGAGGCTTATTAAAATGATCAACTGTTGCCAATGTTATTCAAGAGAAATTATATATTTTCTTTAAAAGTTTGACTAAACATCTCAATTTTCTAAAATAAATACTTCGGACCTCTCAAAAATTTGGTCAAATAAATTAACATTCAATGAGTTTTTATAGTTTAATATATATCTGAGACAATATACTTGTATCTATGATCAATAACAACATGATGTGGTATGTTATCGATCAAGCTCGATATTTTTAATAGATGAAAAAGATATAACAATTCCCAATTTTGTAAAGAATTGGCATTATCCGTTAGTACATGATGCGTGCAAATATTAATCAAGATCTTCTTAGCAAAATATAATAACCAATTAATAATAATGATGATGATGGTGATGAAACTAACTAAATAAATAAGTAGTACAATCATAATCATTATATAACCTCATAAGGAATTAAGCATATACCCAATTCGCCAGAAATAGTAGCTCTTTCTGATCTCATTATCTCTTGTAGTCCTAACATCAAACATCTAGATGTCTCTTAATATATATACTTATTACTAATTAGTTCATGCGCTGGAGGATGATCATAAAGATCTGCTAATTAATATATATAAAAAAAGGAAGGAATTATTAAAAAACAATTAAGGGTAACAATTTTATTCTATAAACAACTAATTATTCTATCAATTTTTTCAAACAGATTGTTATATGTCACTCTTCCCTGAGAAACAGGTTTGAATCTTCAATAATATATTGTTATTATTACTCTTGTTCTCTATTGCAAATGATAAGAACACTGTATGATTTAATTATTTGTTTCAGTTAATCAATTAAAAAACGATGTCAGAATTTCATTTGAAAAATTCCCAAAATCCTGTCAAATTCCCCACAAAACTTGGATTCTTTAGCTTCAATTTTACTTTTCTCAAAAACTTCCCATTACGCTCTTATGGTTGAAAGTGCAGCATCTATTTAAATTAGTTTAGTGAAAGTATCAATTAAAATAGCTAGATAGAATATGATGGAATGAATGAGACTGATTCTTTCATTATTAATTAGAGGTTACTGGTTTAAATTTTGAGAATAAAAAAACCTCTGGGAGAGTTTTTTACCCTTCGTGGGTTCTACACAATACGGATTTAAATTATTTGTATTTGTGAATTTTGAATATAACATAATTGTATAAAAAGTGCTTTAAAGGAAGAGTTGGTTGAAGTATGAAAGGGATAGTGATCAAGTATGTGTATATATGAGATTTTAAAGATTAAATTATGGTAAAGGATCGAATTTAATTATTGTTCAAAGTTAAGGGAGAAATTGCTTTGTTGAAAACATGTTTCACACTTTTATTTCGACTTCTTGTGGTGGGTTCGAAGAGTTACATGCACTCCATTTGTTTTTCAAATATATTCTAGGAATTTAATTATGATGTCCATATTTTAGCTTTTGAGGCCATTTATATATCGAATGATCTTTTTTTAAAAGATTTCAACTTATATATGACAATTTAAAGAATTTTCACATCATTAGGTTATTTTTTTTATCATTTGTGGCAAATGATTTTATTTAATCAGGATTATAAATTTTATTTTTTATAGAAAATTATTAGTGATGGAAGCGGATCCATCAGTCATGCTTATGCAAATTTCACACGAACCTTTTATGTTGGAAACAAAACAAAAATACAAGGTTGTTGCACCCTATTACTCTTCTTGTCCAGATTTTAGGATGTTTTTGTGGTAGTTATATAGTATAACTGATCCCTTTTTGTTTTTTCTTGCTTTATATAAATTTAATCATTTAAATTTCAAATTTTATGAACTTAATTTGTAAGATTCACAGTATTTGGAGTCGTTGTAAAATTAAATTATAAATTCAAATTTACTATTTTTTAAACTTTTAATAAGCTTTTATACTTTATTTCTAAAGTTATTAATTCAAATAAACCCGTAAACACATAGGCTATATTGAAGTTTTTTGTGGGGCTTAATGAAACGTGCAATATCAGGGTTGGTCCTTTTCTTTGGTATCTCCCTTTTGTTTTTTGTGCCCAAAATTAAGTATAAAGTTGCTAGTCATTGTCATTTATTCCTTCTAATGTAAATCCAATTTGTTCATTGTCTTTGCGTCATGGTATGCAATATTTACTCTTTAAGGTCATTTCAAGTTACTTCTCTGGTCTTCCTAAAATTACAAAAAAATTGTTAACAAATTGCAGGATTTCAGTTTGATACAGAAAATTAATTAATTAAAATAAGAGAGAAAAATCCTTGTAATGGTTTCCTTAAACTTTAGATTAGACACAATATTCCTCAAATTAGGTGTATTTGTTACATACAAAATTAAGATACTTCGACCTCATCTTTTCTTAAGGATTCATGCACATGTTGACGACAACAATGAGAGAGTATTCAACACTACTACAAGAGTATTTTCCCCCAGAAGCTGATTGGAAGTTATTGATAAGCACAGCAACATCATCATCAGCGCAATTTCACGAGTGGGGTTTAGGAATGGTAGAGTGTATACACGCTGACCCAACCTCATGAAAGTATAGAGGCTTTTTTCTAAAATATCCTTGGTGAAGTGCAGCAAATCAAAATAGTTACGAAGAAAATAGGACAATCAAGAAAACATGACGATTAATTAATAATTACAAATTTGTGAAAGACACCAGTACATGCTGAACAAAGTCCATGCTTGATTATTTGTTGCTTAAGACTATAATCTACAAGAATGATTGACAATAATTGAATTGGGCTGGTTTGCTAACTCTGGCATAGGCCTACAAGAGATGATTATGTAGAACAAACAAAACAATTAAAACTAAATCAATAGGCCCTGCTGATGTTTCCTTCCTTGCCACGATCTGTTTTGATTTAGGAGAATTAAGAACAAATCCAGAAACTTTGTCATTTCAGACGTATCTCATCTCTCCATGTCACAATCTTGTCCAATTGGGAGGGTAGCATGTCACATTTTCTTGTTAATCTATGCACCATATCACAATGTAAACGAAAACTACTACCACGATACTGAAGATTACCAGTGGTTTAATTCTGTAAAATGAAAATAGTTACTATAAATACATTTAATCATAATCAACGAGCAAATTTTTCTCTTTTCTTTTCAATAATAGATATACTAACTTGTTTTGCGATGTCCCAAAGCAGGGTCATATGGATAATGCTACCTTAGTTTTTGAGAAAATTGACAACACAGATGGGTTAATCTGGAGCAATTCACCGAATTGTTCATCTTCTAGCTCAATGTGTGCACATTTGGGTAAACGGAAATGTTTTTAAGAAGAGCACGAGAGAGAGTCATATGGGGAGCAGGAGTGTCTAGCATGCGAGACCTTGTAATGGGTGAAAAAGAACTCTGACTTGCTTACATTTTATTAAAGGAGTGAACCGAAAAACCTGGGTAGAAAGAGTTGGGGTGAATTCCCAGCAAAGATACCAGACATTTCTCTCTTCTTTCTGTACATAACAGGAACAAGCACAGGCTAAACGAGACAGACAAAATGCAATATCTGTAGCTTCTTGACTTCAGTTTGATCTTTATTGTGTGCCCATAATAGATTGTTACGTTTTTGGAGAGTCAAAACAACTAGCAGAGTTGAAAAAAGGGGAGTGTTTTAGCCATTCAAACTATGGTGGTGCCGGTAGGCATAGCCTGTAAATCATCCATACCATTAAAAGAGGACAATTATACTATGTATCTAATTGATAAATTTCTATTGAGATGTTATACCAATAAAAGATCCGCTACAGGAGTAAAACAAAAAGGAAATTCAATTAAGGGAAGCAACTATCCGCAATTAGAAATAATTGAAGAGCCATCCTCTTTGGTAATGGAATCTGTAATGCTTAACATCAGAATCCCATGTATTTACACGGATTGCATAACGTGGGATTTAGTAGGTGAAAACCACAAATCCTTCACCATTTTGGTTCATTAAACCATAGGCTAAGAGCATTTTCATAAACAGATGCTTTCGTAAATGATGTATACAGAACCAAGTTATAGACTTTATCAAGTATGCATACAAAGACCAATATTAACGTGTACATGAGCAGTTCACATTCGAACAAAGTTCGTTCAGTTACAGATATGATTAGAATAGGCAACAACCTCGCATATCAAACTTTTAAGATATCTTTTTCTGTTTCTTCTCCTGCCATTCTTTGATTTCAGCATCTATTGTTGCTTTCACTTTTGAATGAAACCCAGAGTATGGTTCATAGCCAAAAAGAGAATGGAGAGCCTGTGAGGAGCCAATAAGTAATGAAATCATTAGATAATGCAACCACTGAAAGTACTTGTATGCTAACACAGATGATGGATCTAGCATAATTACCTCAAGGAGTACAAAGAATGGTGCCATAAGGAAAGCTTGTGTAAGATTGTCCAGTAGAGCAGGTGCTCGTTTCTACAAAATTGAATAACAATGTCATGCAACCAAATTAATGGAGGCTTTCGGAATCATGAATAAAATTATTACAAATGGTCACCTCAAACACTCCGTGACCTATAAACTGTCCAGTCCAGCAGAATAACTGAGCCACTAGAACAACCTGACCATGTGTTTGACATTATTAGCACCAACCATCACAATATCACATACTTGATTCAAGAAGAACTTAACAGATTCAAAAGTATTCCCAACCAAACAAATCATGCATATACATCTTTATCCAGTCCATATGAAACTGTCCAAGTAGTAGTTAGCTACTCCCTCCATTCCTAAATACTTGTCACATATTTTGTTTACACGACCCTTAAGGAAAGCATTAACTAGAGTTTGATTTAACTAAATTATCCTTATTTATTACTCATCTCTAATTAATACTTCTCTCTTTTACACTATAATAACATCTTTTCATATTCATTACTAAGGGCAAAAGTGGATATAACACTAATTATGTCATGATTTCTTAAAATGACAAGTATTATGAAATTTTTATTTTCAGTAAGGATAATATGTATTTGGGAAGGGAGGGAGTATTAGTTCTTTTATGGGGGGAAAAAGAACGTGGGGCCTGGGACAACTTGTCGCACCTCGACTAATTCATGGGTTATGCTACCTCCCCACCAGCAAAAGTACCGGTTAGCTTTGTAATTAGTTATTGGTTCTTGGCCTCTAACGACAAACCGATGACAGTCAAGTTTGATCAAGGAGAGAGGAGAAAAAACATCCACACCCAGTGTACCAGCAAGGATATTAAGTTAAAATTTTGATGGCATAGACTGGTCATGTGTCATGTCATAGCTACATGATACTACTCTTGCCGGAACGTTGAGAAATTGATCAATGAATTCAGCTGAATTACTAGATTTAAATGGACCATCAGTCTCGTGTCCAAGAAGTGCAGATAATCTATATCATAAGAAAAACTGTAACTCCCGCTTCAACTTTATTTTGCAAGTTGTGCTTACAGGTATAGCAATTAAATGACTGCTATAGGTCAATATTAGAAAGAGCAGGTAAAAAGAGTATGGAATTCACAAACGACATTTGATTCAAAAGGAACTTAAGATTGACAAGTGCAACCCTCAATTAGCAGAGAACTGAGTTCACCTCATATAACATTGCATGTAATCATTTTCCAGTGAAATTCCCATAACCTGTTTCAGATTCCAGATTGCATCAACTAGCCTGTCCAATAGGTGTAATCAGGAGTTGTTTCTGATTGTATGTCAGCGCAGAGCGAGTGTGACATATATAGAGAGAGAACCGCAAGTTACTTGAAAGGCAACTTGTTTAACATTTGAATGAAATGAACTCGATCAGGGCAATATAGATTCAAAAGATTCATTTAGCTTACTCCAGTTAGTTTGGTTTGAGGTTTAGTTGATTGATTGATTGAAGGGTTGCAAGAAACTACTCGAGCAAGGGGTGCAAGAATATAGTAACAGATCAAGCAAAAGGGGGAATTGGGATTCTAAGTATGCTGGTTGAGGAAGAGAGGAATCATGTGATAGACTGGTAATATGGCATTACACAAGATCAGTATATGGCTTTAGGTGACAGTAGGCTGAAAATTTGGTTGCAATAAGGTGAGGTCCGGAGACTCCAATTGCTGGTAATGAGTAGAATGAACAATCAACAAGAACAAACAAAGAGGTAAGACAAGAAATGAAGATGACAAAGGCTAAAAGCCTAAGGGGTCGCTTAGTATGCAAGATGGAATAGACAAGGATATCTCATGGGATTAGCTATCCCACCTTCTATACAGGCTAGCTAATCCACCATTTTAGTACAAATGGTGGGATTAAATAACCCTAGATTAATTAACATACATAATCAAATGAGAGATAACATATCCCTGTCCCCAACCCATGACCAATATGAATTCGAAGCTTCCTTCGTAATTCCTAATCACACAATTTATCCTGAAATCGTATCCCTATCCCACCACCCAAAGACCTCTAAAGGCTTTGAACACCAGACAAAGGGGAAAAAAGTGAACCACACACCCAATAAATTGATGAAAGTACTTCATCAATTGTCCATCTCATCTAAACACACAAACTCAGTCCTAAAGCTGTAGAATGAAAGGCATGTCTAGTACTAGTAAAAAGTACTCCCTCCATCCCAAATCAGCTGTCATGTTTCCCTTTTCAAGAGTCAAAACTGTGTGAACTTTCATTAACATTAAAAAAGGAAAGCCCGGTGGACTAAGCTCCCGCTATGCGGAGGCAGCCTATTCTACGCAGCCTTACCTTGCATTTCTGTCAGAGTCTGACTTCTCGTATAGTATGGTGATATCTAAATTTTAATTATAAAACATTAAGTTGATCCAACCCAATTTAGGTACGAAGATTAGTCAAACTAACTTCTCCCAGAAGCAAAACACGACAGATAATTTGAGGCAAAGGGAGTAACATGTAATGGGAATAAGAACATGCCCATTTATCTTCAGTTTGCCTGTTTTCAAATATAGAAAATAAAGATAGCAGCCAGACGTAAGAGAGATGAATAAAAAGACTCAAACTTCTTAAGCAACAGATAAAGGGGAGAATAGGCTTTACCTTCCAGGCTAGAGAGAACCCCAATTGACGAGCAACCATACCGCTAGAAACCCAACAAATTAAACATAACAAAGCAGCCAAAGAGCCAGCTTTCTTGTCCAAACACACGTAGAACAGTGCATACACCAAAGCAAATAAGAACCCGTAATTAAGAACCAAAGCACTATGCTCACAAAGCTGAATAGGAGGTAAATTGAGAAGTGGGGGCGTAAAATTGAAAAGAACAAGAGAAGTGAAAAAGATGGGCCAAACAAACACCATATGAATCAAGATATTAACTGGGTTGCTATGGTATGCACCATAGAATGCAAACTGTTTCTCTAAGTCAAATATTTCCATCTCCTCTTCACCCACCCTTTTGCTATTATTCGTAATTTGATGAAATTGGGGTTCAAATAGTTGATCCTGTTTGGGATTATAAAGAGGAAAGTAAAGGGAAAATGGGAATTTTTTTTTTTTTTTTTTTTTTTGTTAGAGAAGACCATTGATTTGGTAATCCTTTAGGATGTTACTTTTATGTTCCCTCTGTATCGTCAAACTCCATGTTCAGATGTTTAACTATATAGGCTTTTCGTAGAAAAATAATATTATATATATATTAAAATGTAAATATATTTAGTGAGAATTTTTGAATTTGTTGTTTCTTGACCGTTGTATGAAATAGATGTTTTTATATTTTTTAAAAAGCCATTTTAAAAATAAATGAAAAGAGAAGAAGTTAGTATTCACATGGCTTTAATTTGTCATTGTTTAGGCATTTTGTAACGCGTTTTAGCCTTGTCTATATTTTTGCTTTGTATTATTTTATTCTAGTTGAAAGGAAAAGATGGTATTACATGATAATTCTATTTTAAACAAAGGTGATGTTTGAAATTTAAGATTTGTGAATTTAAAATTTTTAGATTTGATAAGGAATTTTATTATGAAAATTTCTTGACTCTGAGATTTTTTTATTTTAAAATCAAAAATCAAAATAATACACGAGCCTATTCTGAAGGTTTAGTTTAGGTACGAGTCACAATCAGTGACTTGCTGTTAGGTTCTTCATTAATTTTTTTAAACTTAAAGTTGCATACTTTACAGCTTCGATTTATGGAAACTTGTTCCCACCAAAATTCAGCTGACAAAACTTAAGGGGTTGTTTGGCTTAAAACTAAAATACCTAAAGGATTATAATTCTCCGATTAAATTCAAAAATATAATCTGAACCTATTTCACCTTCTAAGTTAGATAAAGTTAACATGAATAAACCGAAGTAACCATCGTACGTTCTAGAAACTAAAAAAATTCATTAAGAGCGGAGGTTACTTCAAACAATTTAATTTTCTTTGGCTTGTAAAAGAAGTACTATTAAATCAATCTGACTTCAAACATTTCGTTATTACTCGGTACTTACAAATAATTCTTACATTTTAATTTATTTGCGACTTTGAAAAAAAAAAATTAAAATATGAAAAATATATTAAATTATATTTTAGTTTTATTACTAAACAGATGTGAAAAGTTGAATATAATTAAAGAGACTTACAAAAACAGAAGTAATAGCACAAGGCTCTAACCAACTAAGCTAATGGGCCTTGATGTTTATATGAAAATATATATTACAATTAAGGAGAGAAATTAGTCTCTTATCCTCATAATTCATCAATGTGCAGCCGTAAGATTGAATGTTCGTTCACAATTTCGATATCTAACACTTACCAAATTTTTGAAAAAAAACCTAATTTACTTTTGTATGGATTTGACGTCCTTAGTTTGCAATTTCCGTAAAACAAAATTGCACCAGTAAAACATTACTGTATGTGTCTGTACCTTTTAGGATCCATTCAAAAGAATACATAGGTGTAAGAACATTGGGTCTATGAAAAGGTAATGAATCTAGAATCAATACTCAATGAGTTCAAAATAAATAGGGTCTTATTATATTACTACTGTTTTTTTAAGGTCAAGACAATCAAAAGCTAATAGGTCCAATTGAACTCACATAACTCATCCTACAAAGAAAGGTATTAGTGAAAGTTGGTTTTGTGTGGTGGGTGCAGCAACAAGGCATTGAAGAAGCTGGAACCTGGAAGACAGAGAAGAGTCAAGTGAAGAAATACTAATATTCTTCCCTTTGTTTACACAAAAATCACTCACTTCTAAATTGCCACGATACTTGCATAGATACATAGCCCAAAAAAAGGACTTTGTATGATAGTTTGCAGACACAAACAAATCTTTGTTTAGGCTATTAACCAAGGAAAAGGAAAATCTACCCATAAATATTTGCCTTCAGTTAGGATTATAATTATAATTTGTATATGTATGCCAAAATATAATATCATATATATGCTTAAAATACAAATTACATTTATATATTTATGCTGAAATACAAATGTTTATGACTATGAAGTGTAATTAATTAATAAAAAACCTTAATTTTCAATTAAAGTTTGTGATTTTTGAAATATTTTCATTAAACAATAACACCTTCCTGCATTGTCCAGAAGCAGAGCTGTCAATATAGGCTATTCCCATTGGGTCAGCCCATGATTTAATAGGATTGTCCTGTGGTTATACAAAGCCTATTTAAGAACAATGTTACATAGGCCGGCCAATATAAGTCCATTGAACCGTGGGCTTAAGTCATGTGGATTGTGGACTGGTTCGTTCCGTGGTTCTTTTTTAGGAGTTTATTTTCACTTTTAAGGAATAGAATATTTATTGTTATACTACTCATTAACTCTTTAGTTTACCTCATTGATCTTTTTATTTTGTTTGAGTTATTTCATATCAAAGGTTAATTTCTTTACAAAATCTTATGTCCAACAAGATCATTTTTTATGACACTGACTTCATAATAAGGCACTACAAGTAAATATTTACTTGAAGTAAAACCTAATTAATAAGCATTATTGGGATTATTTTGTTGATGGATTTGAGACTTCCTTATATTCGCTTGTAAACATCAAGATTAATATTCTTAACTATAAAATTATTGTAGAAAATAGAAAATTTAAAAAAAAAAAAATCTAAATTCAATTCGTATTCATATTGATTTGTATATTTCACTTTAACATATACAAACGGTAGCCTATACATAGGAAACTTGTGAGATAAATTCGTTATACGTATACAATTGTCAATTATATAAATTCATTATCCATATACAACTGTCAATTATATATTTTAGGATACATGTATACAAGTGTTTCTGTATATGTATGTCAAGATATACAACTGGCAGTTGTATATCTTGGCATACATATACAATTGCATTTGTATATGTGTACGAAAATAATGATATAATAATTATGGATTATATTATTTAAAACTATAGTTATAAATTATAATTAAGGGCTAATGTTGTCAGCGGGTGTAATTTTCTTACAGAAAACAATGTTAAAAAAGATGGATTCACCCATTGTAGCCTACATAGTGATGCAGCTTTCGTGTGTTCATTTCAATTCAAATATTTTTCATGTGTAGAATACCTTTATATGTAATATTCACTAAAATTCTAATAACTTAAAAAAATGAATTTATTATTTAAAGAAAAATAAATTCCATGCTAAGAACCTTACAAGTTTGACTCCATAAAACTACAATTTTGGATCCACCTATAATTATATTTTTTTTTAAAAAAAATCTATTTATACCATTTCGCTAGCTTCAGTGCCTTGTTAAACAAAACTAAATAAAGCAGCTAAGCTTGGTAAGAAGGCGAATTAGATGATTGTACAATTCATTTTGACCTGATTTTGGGGTCCGTAACTCGTCCATTCGATACCATATACTATATTTATTCAAACAAAAAGTCCTCTCTCCCAATGGAAAGAAGAAAAAAGAAAAAAAAAAAACTTTCAGATAACCGGAATTCTTTGCTTTAATGGCTTAAGATTTATGTTTTGAAATATAAAAAAGGAAGTTTTTCCTATTACAAGTAGATAAATTGAGTAAAGAACAGACACCGCCCAGTTGATCTAAATTAGTGCTAAGACAGTAAAGATGTAGCAGACAATTGGGTATCTATTATCGTGCAAATTGCATTAACATATTCAATTACACACTTTTTCTTTAATTTGTCCCGCAAAAAATTATTATTTTTTATAATTAAAAATAAAATAATTTTATCTCTAAAAATAATTAACATTTATTTTAAATCATAAATACTACTTTCTTAAAA
>JBDJHY010000078.1:21001463-21012597 GCA_039654485.1 Withania somnifera
ACCAAACATATCCTAACAATGTGTTTGAATGGTTATTACTCATGGTATTATATATATATATATATATATATATATTAAAGCCCCCGATTTAACTTTGGCTGTAGGCCTTCAATATGCTTGAGCCACCCTTTATTATTTCTTATACCAAACATATCCTAACAATGTGTTTGAATGGTTATTACTCATGGTATTGTATTGCAATTGTTAGTTTAAATATCATGTTGTTTTGATTGTTATTTAAATTTTATTGTATCATACCGTTAAGTTCAACACTAGGTAACGGCGAAAAACCCCCCGTTTTCACATTTACCTCTACTTATAATTTAATTATTTTATTTTATTCTTTATCCTACTTTTTTATAATAACCCTATCCCATACCCTATATTTCTAGTATGATTATCCTTTATATTATTAATTTTTGACATTGCGTAACAACAAAAAATAATATAATCTATTCAAATATCGTGTTTACTAAAATAATACAATACGATATATCATGAAATAATTGGTAATGACCACCCTATGGAGCCAGGAACTTTATACCCTAATGGGTATATAGAGAAAATGCATAAGGTTTCCCTTTAAATTTGGACTAAATTTGCAATTAAATACCTAAATTGGACTATCTCATTTTTTCAGTCAACACCAGCGGCAAGAAAATGTAAATCATGCACCAATCAAAAATTTTCACATATTTAAATATATTTAATTGTTTCATTTATATTTTAATTAAAATTTTCTTTTTATTTTATTTTCTTTATTTTTGTTCTCTCTTCTCCTTTAATTTACTCTTTCTTCGGTGCCTGCACATCCTTCAATTTACTCTTCCTTCATCGTCGATTCATCTTGCCACCGACCGGCTCATCTTGCCACCAACCATTGTCGCCATCGACCAATTTTCGTCACCACCAGCCATTCATCAACAATCATTATCATTGTCACTGTTATACACAACCTCCACCACATCTATCACCAAAGTACTATCAAATTACCACCATTTTAAAATAAGAAAATCAAATCCATCACTACACTTAAATCTGAAAATTAGTGTTGAACAATTGTATCTTCTTGGCGAAGAAGAGAAAAAGGAAAAAAAAAAAGTAAAATAAGATTAAAAGAAAAGACACTTTTAACGAATAAATATTAGAAGAAATGAAAAAATAATTTTTAAAATTTCACGCGCTACTAGAGGGTGAAATATACTCTATCTGCCACGTAGGCCCGTAAAGAGGGTGATAAATTCATTATGCATAAGAATAGTGGGGTAATAGAACCCCACAAAATTTAAGCGTTTACTTACAAAAGTTTAGGGGGAACTCTATGCATTTCCTCTAGTATATACTATAGATAAATTACATAATTAGATAAACGTCCTTACTATTTTTAAAAAATTATAAAATATATTACTTTTTCTTGACGCGTTACATATGGAGGGTTACAACACATACGGAGAGTCACGATATATAACTCTGATACATCACTTGTATCGTGACAACACAATATATTGCATGTCTAACCATATATCTGAACGACTTAACATTTATCCGTATGTATCTCGAGGGTTACTTGATATATGTATCACGATACATATGGAGGGATTCTTGAGTTGTGTATTATGGTCCTCCGTATATATTGCGCATAAAAAAAGTGATATAGAACGTAATGTTAGAATCTAGTGATATGGGGTGTAATAAACTTTATTTTAATATATTTTATTTAGTTTAGCCATATATTATTAACAAAAGCCCAATTCAGTCTGGTTTGAAGGTTTACAAAATGCTAGTCGATGTGAGTTTGAATTTTTACTTTGCAAACTCAAATATTTCAGAATTTCGAGAGGATTTTAGCCCCTCAAAAATGTGAAAAGACGTAAAGGCATAAAATTAGAGTTATAACTTTGTACCACACAAGGACCTCGGATAAAATATGATTTTGTTTCTCAAAAGCTCAGACCTTATGAGCTAAAAGTAAATTCGAATATACCAGAAGGAGTTATGTCTCTAAAAGTAAAATGATGGGAGCTAATAGAACTAATAATGAAATGAAAGTCTTAATTTGTTAATAAAGCATTAATAAGAATAGTTGATTCTTACCAGAAATATAAATACTCAAAGTGACAAACCATCAAGGTACATAATATTTGGTCACTTTATAGGCCTAACATCTAGCTAGTGGAGTTGTAAGAAATACGGTATTTTTTAAACAAGGAATGAATAAAATAATGAAGGCCTGGAAAGTTCCTGCATGTTGCATGGGTTCTCTGTTGTGGAAGTCCCAAATATTCATAACAGTACAGTGCTAAAACTGCTTTATATTTTTGCTGATGCCGTCGATCCTTTCTTTCGATTCTGCGCATCAAAATGTTCTTATTTATTACATCCATAGAATTTTTTGATAGTATATAAATAGTGACGAAGTTAAAAATTTAAAGACGGGTATGCAAATTTTATTTTTAATTGTGTTAAGCGTGTTCAGAATTACTTATAATACTTAAAAAAGCTAACTTTTAACATAAAGAGTGTGCATATGACCACCCTTCATAAAAAATGGCTCCCCACTGTGTACGAGTTAATTTGCATGCATCTAACAAATTTGAAGAGGTACCCATGTGTAACACCTTGACTAATTTCATTAACATACATATTATTTCCCACTAACACGAATATTTATAACTTTGTCGATTAAAATTTAAACAAATAAAAATTATACATAACTAAAATTTAAATCCGAAATTTCATGGTACACGTTGAGTACTCTGTATAGCAGCAGGAGTCCTAATTGAGACACATCATTATTTTGTCACCCTCCATTTGCTCAGTGGTGCTCATATATATATATATATATATATATATTGTTCCCCATTTTGACTTAATATAGTTTTCTTCATAATATACTTTCCACTCAAACACCAAAAAGTCAAGTGCCCATATTTTTGGCTTTTAGGCTTCATATCAACGGTTGATATGATAAAAGGAAATTGGGAGGAAGATCCCAACCGCGTTATATGTGGTACTACTTAACTAATTATTAAGTAATGTTGCATGCCTTGCGTGAAATTAGTTTTCTGATAAATACTTTTTGACGTTTATGTAATTTGATTGCGTCAACCAAAAGAAGCTCACAGAATTAACTGCCTTTATTTGGCATAATAGGTTAGTGGTCCATATATGTCTGTAATAAGCATGTATAAAATGGAGCATTACTCAGCTCTCCTGTAACAAGAGTCTTGTTTGGAAGAAAAATTACAACGGAGAAATATCTTGTAGCCAATATGGCAGCCACTTCCATTAGTTTATTTCTGGCGTTTCTTTGGTTTTCTCATGCTATAGGTTTTATTAATGCGGTCCCAATTACAAGTACGTTTATCTTTCAACTCTTCTTACTGAACATAAACCAACTTCTTTCTTTTTTCGCTTTCTCCATTATACTAATTTCCAACATATTCTTGACATTACCAAGGAAGGATAATTTTAAATTTGGACCTTATGCCAAGAAAATTCTATAAGTTTCATTAAAGTCAAGGGCAAATACGAGATTGTTTGATAAAGTAATTAACATAATAGAGGGTAATTAATATTGATATATTTGTTAGTAAGGGATATATATAATTTGGACCTTTCTTTAAATTTTATTGATCAATGTTATGTATGTACATTTACGGCGATTTGTATTAACACAGGAAGCGCGAATCTGGTAATGGAAATACCTCAAGAACATTATAAGGTGTTGGAGAATAACCATATGGTACTTCTCCATCTTTTGCCTTATATCTTCCGTTTTTTACTTTCGGAGTACACCTAGTTTGATTGAAATTTTCTAGGTAAAAATGGAGAAGTTGGAAGTAGAAGAAACTACAATAAGAAGAGTACTTGAGACTGCAGAGATCGATAATCATGATTATCCAGGTTCTGGGGCAAATAATCGCCACACACCAAGGCTTCCACTAGGAAGAAGCTGTGCCGAATGCTAGATCATGTCAGACATATGTTTAAGATAATTACTATTGGCTCTTATTTGAATAGCTGCTAATTAAGAGAGTTAATCATGTGATAATCTTTGAGATATCAAGTAGTAGCTGAATTGGTTAAGGACTCATTAGCAGTATGTTCCATATTCGGTATGTTAGAAGAGTTGTGGCCGGTGGTGCATGTACAATTCACTCGGGTTAATTTGGTACCCTACTAAGGAAGTTATGATATATATGAACTTTAATTTGTTTGGTTCAATTAACTTGTATATTAATTAATTTAAAATCATGTATCAACTGATTCAGATTGTCTAGTAATCATATTCATAGGGAGATCCTTTAAACGGTGATCATGAACTCTATATATCTAAAAAACTCAAAGCGGACGAAATGGAGCTTACAAAATTTATAAGTTTATGCAACTTCTAATTAAGAAGGTATGTATGGAGGGGAAAACTGCAAATTAAAACTTTCCCTTTGAAAAGGGATGGTGCTAGACAACCAAAGATTTGATTAATGATGTTAAAATATATATGGCTTTATGTCTATTAGGTAAACTAATCTCATGCACCTTTTAAATATCGTTGAGAAATTTGGCAAATCAACAATATTACATACATGTTGGATGGATATCGTGGGTTTTGAGGTGGTAGCCATTCACTTCCATTGCGTGGTCTCACGAAAATTTGGCAAAAGATCATATTATACATCCCTTATTTTAAAGGCTTGCTGGAACCATGTCTTAGTTTTAGAACATGGAATATTCTACTACCAATTATTGGGGTTGTAATCTTTTTCTTTACCCAGCCTCCACTGTTTTTGATTCTTACTGGTGACTCAAACCTACCATCTCAGGCTTGAAAAAAAAAAAAAGTATTTATCATCGAACAACTTTTTTTATTGGCGACGAAGTCTTGATGAGTGGCATAAGACAAATCAACTGGAATGGACAAGAAAATTTATTCCCTTTGGTTTGTTTTTGATTGTGTCATCCTATTTGAACATCACTAATTTTACACAAAGCAATTTGTGGTAGTTATAACACATTAAGTCGCCGTAAGATTAGAATTAGAAAGAAAACATATGTATTAGCTAACCCCAATCTTTAAGCAATTTTATATTCTTGACATTTTACTTCTGCAATTTTAATTTGTTATACTTCTTAAGCCAGAAATTTGATGATGGAGAAATTTGATGAAGGGTGAATAAATTTTCTTTATACTAAAGGTATTAAAAATTAAATATATATTCATAATAACTAATGTTTGACCTCTATACGCCGCATAATATTCTGATGAAGGGTGCGCACCGTACCACCCGTTCGCCGAAAATGACTCCCTATCTTAAAGTCAAACTGAATATTACTAATTTATTACCACACTATTTCTCCCTGTGCTGTTATGGTGATCCAAATAGAAAACATTCTTTAGTTGACCAAATAAAGATGAAACTTTAATTGATCTAGTTGCAGTTTTTAATTGATTGATATGACAATAAAGTGGATAAACGAGAAAAGCCCTTCCCCAGCCTACACTCAATTACTCGACTCTAGTTCATAAAAAGTTTAAACAAGACAAATAATACTAGCGAGTGTTCTGTACAATTAAGCAGCAACAAATAGTTTCTATTTATCAGTATAATACTGTAATGAATTACTCCAACATATGACAAGAACATCTAAACGGGAAGTGAAAGAAAATCTATTGCCCATCATCATTTGATGAAGGTCCCAAAGGTGGTGTAGGGGGAGAAGCAATATCGGTCTGGTTAGGCTTCAAAAATCCAAGTCTTTTAATAAGCTCTTTAGCAATTAACTGGCTAGCAGTTAGTACTATCAGAAGGGTGGTATTCATCCCAAAACACATATTTGCTTCTGTCGCTGCACAATGTGGATGCTGGAATACATGTTAGTGCTGGCCTAATTCTTCCAAACGAGCAGCATGGTGAATCTGGAGTTACAAAAACCTACAATATTTTCTGAAGATTTAAGACAGTATAAAAGAAAATCATAAACTATTGATGACAACGTAATAAGTTTGTATCGTAATTGCAGGGATTGGTAATGACGTCGTTGACAACATCATAAGCATCTCCAAACTTGTAGCTAACATTTGGAAGAGTGTTGGCCAATTCCACGACAAGTTCGTTTGTTGCTTTGTTGAAGGCAAGTGCCAGTTGGTTAGTCTTATCCTGACACTGACCATCTATACTTAGTACCCTTTGAAGTGGAATACAACGCACTGGCCCTAACCCAAACACCATCAACTCCCTTGCTCTCAAACGACGCAACAACTGGGAAAAAAAAATGGTTGAAAATCACTTAATTTATTCAGGAATTGGGGATGGAGTAAAGGATATGTGGCTTACTGTAAGCTGTGACCTGAGAGTATCCATTAATTACTGGATGAAAGATTTATCGTTGTACGTCCATGAATCACGGTAAACTGGCATTAAGTAATTGTTGATGAAATCATTGCTTCCCAGAGCTACCATGTATCGTGCTTGTTGGGAAAAATTGTCAGCTTCTTTGCTTCCAATTTTCTCTCTAATTAAGTCCTGTTTTCCAAAGAAACAACTCTGTTTGCTTATATAAGGAAAACCTCTGTATCTGTAATTACAATTCATCAAGCTAAACTTCAACATCTAGACGTAAAAAGTATCATATTCTAAAGGTAATTGCAATAAATATTAGACAAATTGACAGGTGAATTACTTACGAATAAACTGCCCATCTCTTTTAGAACACCACCACCTCCAGAGGCAAAATTGACTCCGTTCTTTAGTATAACATCTTTTGTTAACGATTGATCCAGATATGCTGGTGGCCTTGGAAGCCCCATTTCATCACCCGCATGTCGGATAGGCGATAGTTACAAAGATCGGAAAACTACATGTAAGGTGTGACACTCATATTTTGAGAAAAACGTTTGAATTTGGCCCAAAGTGTTACGAGTATCTTTTGGCTAACTTAATCGAACGTGACACTAGATTTGGTACTTAACTATCATCTAAATTACAAAATTGAAAATGTTGTTTACCTATTATATCAGCAACAGTACGGTCATTGCCAAATCTTCGAATCCAATTCCAAAATCAATACCATACCATGTCAAGTTAGCTAGAGCAAGGCTTTTGGAGAGGAAGATGTTGTAGCCAAAATCTGAAAGAGAGTCTCCGAAGATGAATTGCACAATCTTGCAATTGCAACACCTAATATAATTGTTACAAAAATTGATAAGGTCAGAGTCAGCTTTATGTTAAGTACTTGTAGAGGAACTCTGTTTTAACAAGTCTTTGAAAGTTCTATCCTAGGAATAATGAGGCCTAAATTCTTACCTTATAAATGTCCACAAAGAAAAGGAAGTGCAAGAATCTGTGAGGAAAACATCCAAAGCATCAGCTGGGGAAGTTGGGATTTTTGGAGAGAAAAATGAACATAAATAAGGTAGAAAGAGACCAGCTGTTTAAGAAATTCAAACCTACTACATCTACCCTCAGTTTCTGTTACAACGATTCAACTCTAACAAACATAAGTTGGGAATGTTATATATATATATCGGCAGTTAGATTTAGATTTGATCTTCTGAATTTCAGTGTTGTTTAATTACAATATCCCAAATTCAACTTAATATATATTGACTTGCACAAAACTTTTACACTTTTAATTGAGTCGTCACTGCTAATTTGTTTTATGTCTATCTAGTTTCACTTGCAATAGATAGTTATATAGTTAGTTAACTTTTTATTTTTTCAATTTCAGTTAAAACTGGATTATATATAAGTGCATGGAATTCTAATACCAAGTTGAGTCTTAACTTCTTCGCCTCTAAATTGCATTTAACTAATGAGTCTCTGCTATCATTTTCAAAGGGTTGTTAGAAGTCAGATTCATATATAGTAGGTAGGCATACTAGAATAACATTGTTTATCCACTTAAAGAAAATCTTCGAAAGTACAAATATTTGCTGGTTTGATGGACTTGTAAAAAGTTTCATGGACAGAAAGAGTCAAAGAGGTGCGATATAAGGTTCAAGTTCCTTTTAATTTGGAAATGAGGCCCAATAATTCTCAAAGTAAATGAAAATTTGCATTTTACAAGTAAAACTGCTTAATGCACTTTAAGCAATATCAACATTGATACATGATTTACTCACTTTACACTATTTATTTGTTATCCAATATAAAATTGAAAAAAGTAAAAAAAATATTTATAATGAACAAAGGAAATGTAATAGCTATATTTTTAGGGCCAAAAACTTCAGCTTTTTAATTATACAGAGGAATAATTAAAAATCACGTGTCGCACATCACTTGGTAATATTATAAAGTAGTGATAGAAGAAATAATTAGCTCCTATAGCAAAGAGTTTTATGTTGTTTCTCTTAAATTATTGAATAGTATTGTCTCTGGCGAGCATAAAAAAAAATTATTAATTAAAAGATGTAAAATAATGTGTTACATTATTGTTTTGATCATCGAAGAGATCTCAAAAAGAATGAAACATCTATTCACTACATTAAATCTTAATTTCGAAGAAAGGATCTACTTTTAACTAGTTGAACAAGTGGTTTATCCGTGTATCTAATTAGATTGTATACAGATGCTCCTGCCACAGTTCCTATAAGTGGCCCAACTATATACACCCAAAGACCTTTATAGACTTGCTTAACTATAGCTGGACCAATGCTTCTTGCTGGGTTCATTGATGCTCCTGAAATTGGCCTGCATTCAGTTCATTTCAAAGGTAAAAATTAGGAGAAGTTACACATTTGGCTGCTTGCCTAAAATAATTACAGCCCTAATAGCTAAATATATATAAAAGGAATTTACACTAATCATCTATAGTTTTATGTACATACAGGAAATATACATTTCTTCACTATTATTATGCTGGATGGCTTTAAAGCTTAAAAAATCTAAAAATTAATTAATACTCTCCGTTTCAAAATGTAAGTGGAGTATCGATTAAGTGTAGCCTTTAAGAAGAGATAAAACTTTCATGATAAAGAAAAGATATGGGGTCTAACTGAAGATTGTTGGGAGATCAGTAGAAGCTCTCACCCATCTATACGGAACCCAATACTTTCAAAAAACAGATAATATGAGTCTGAGTGGCTGAGCATTTAGCATACATACCCGGCAACAAAGACGTTCAAGGTTATTGTCATTCCAACAGCCAATCCACCAAGTTGTGCTACCTGCTTTCCACGTTCAAAGACAAATGACATTGCATGCATTTGAGAATTGTATGAAGTGTCTCAGCTAAGAGATTAATAGAGTACGTACTGCTCTATCATCTGTAGAAACTCCGCAAACAACGAACATTAGGAGGAAGGAAATGATGATTTCAATAGCCAAAGATTGTCCATTAGATCCTACTGGAATTGTACCAAAATAAGATTTTGAATTCACGTTCAACATTAGTGATAATGTACCACTTGCTAGAATTGATCCCGTTAGCTGAGCTATTATGTATAAAGGTGCCTGCATCATATTAAATGTCAATTCATATATATTTTGCTTAAACAAAAAGTTGTGTAAATAATTTTTATAGGTAACATATCTTATTTTTAGGCTTTC
Source organism: Withania somnifera (assembly GCA_039654485.1). Classification (NCBI taxonomy): domain Eukaryota; kingdom Viridiplantae; phylum Streptophyta; class Magnoliopsida; order Solanales; family Solanaceae; genus Withania; species Withania somnifera. The sequence continues at coordinate 21,011,012 of JBDJHY010000078.1, forward strand.
AAACTTACGAGGCTTACTTATCGATAAGGCCAGCCAAAATTATATTTTGACGACTGAATAGTCCTTAACAAAGTTTATATACTGAGATTTAAACGCTTACATTTAAGCTATCATCTATTGGGTACTTTATGTTGTCAGTTTTGTATCTATTGTGACTCTTCATACTGAAAAAAGTAAATTAAAGCTTTAAGAAGTACAAATAAAAAAATACGTACTAGTTTCCATGAAAATCGACCAAATATGGTGAAGGTGATAGTGACCGCAGGATTAAAATGACCACCTGATACGTGCCCCACAGAGTAAATCATCACCATCACAATTAGACCCCATGTAACACATATTCCCGGAAACGTTATACTTCCATCATATAGTTTATTCACTGCAACTGATCCACATCCAGCAAATATAATAAAGTAGGTGCCAATTGCCTCTGCAATCAACTGCAAAACGAGCATAACTTAGGCATGATGTTTGAATTTTCTCTCTCTCTTACAAAATAATTTCAGATGACTGAAAATTAGCCAAGCAACATGTTGTGACAGATTAAGAATTCTGTTAAGAGTAAATCGATCGCATCGTTATGAATGGAACAGTGACTACTTGACTGAGCTAGCTAGCTAACCTTTTGTGCAACAGCAACAATAGAAGGAGATGAACAAAATCCTATGCTGCCAGTGTTTGATTGGGACGTACACATATGGATGCCCTCTTCCATTTTGGAGATTTCTCTCTCTTGGATACCATCCATATTTTCTGCCATACTTTAAGCCTTGAAGAAGGAAAATAAAGGTTATAATGGTCGTATGTAATTTCTGAGTGAAATTCTCAAACAATTTGTATGAATGATTCTAATATTATTTTCCTCTCGTTGAGTTGTATTTAAGGAGAGAGATAAAAGACAATAAAATAATTTGTTTGGACGACGTACAAAATGTTTGACCAATCTAATTAAGAGTCCATGGAAAATTAACTTTTGATTACGTCTTTAATAGTTGCGGATTATATGAGTGTAGAGGTTACAAGATATCTATCTATCTATGTAGTGTTTCTCATAATCTCCCGAATCCATAGCGATTCAAATTTTGATTATTCGTATGGACTAGAATCACATTCTTGACGAGTACCCTTTTTGACTCCTAATTAAATTTTTTAATCTATAATAACGTATGGTAAAATATCAATGGGCATTGTAAGTAGTTGGTCTTTGGAGAACTTCACGGATTTGGATTTACCAATAGTCCTTGGTCAATAGCAGCCACATGCATGGGACAACTGTGTATTTGAGATGTCTTATCCACTTAAAACAGCAGTTCCGTTAGGAATTGCTAATCTCATTCACACTCCCAATTTAGTATAGAGTTGTAAACCGGACCGGGCAGGTTGCTCCTCGGATCGGTCAGGCTACGGGTCAGTCTGGTTCGATCCGATTTAAAATGATTGTTTTGAACTGATTCAACCCACATGAATAGTATTCGGTTTAATCTTTTGTGAATACGAATTTCATTTTAGAAAAAATAAAATTAAATGCGTTTAATTAATATAAAATATATATTTATATAATTTAAATTTAAAATTAGTACGAATAT
>JBDJHY010000078.1:21017452-21035312 GCA_039654485.1 Withania somnifera
TTGGTTATTGTATATATATTCCTTTTTGGCTACCCTTATGTATATAATGGTTCGTTCGATGTTGACATCAAGGTTTTGGGTTGTGTTCCGCTTATCTTCTCTATAGCTTGAATTGTTATCTCTATTTACTGTAGTAGTCCTCCGCTTCGGCTACGGACTACTGGGTTGGTTCTCCTACTAGGTGGATAGTAGGTGCCATCATGATCCGAGAAATCGGGTCGTGACAGAAACCCTGACCCTTAACTGGAAAAGTCAGAACTGGCACTGAATTTAACAACTCCTTGAGCCTTGAAAAGCTCAATTCACAATCCTCGGACCATTGGAAGATCACATCCTTCCTAGTCAACCTAGTCAAAGGTACCGCAATTGATAAGAACTCCTTGATAAATCATTTGTAGTAACCTGCTAGCCCAACAAAGCTCCGAACCTCAGAAGGAGACGTCGGTCTCGGCAAATCACGCACTACCTGAATCTTCGCTAGGTTAACCAAAATCCCATACTTGGATGCCACGTGTCCTAGGAATGTCATATGCTCTAACCAAAGCTCATACTTTGAGAACTTGGCATAAGGCCGGTGCTCTCTCAGTGTGTGGAGTATCAACCTTAAATGATGCTCATGCTCAAATCTACTCCGCCAGAATATCATCGATGAACACAATCACAAACAAATCCAAATAGGGCTTATGCACCCTATGCATCAGGTCTATAAACGTTGTTGGGGTATTGGTCAAAACGAAAGACATAACCAGAAACTCATAATGGCTATAACGAGTCCTAAATATTATTTTCGAAATGTCCTCTACCCGAATCCTCAACTGATGGTATCTTGACCTCAAGTTTATCTTAGAAAATATTACCGCTCCCTAAAACTGGTCGAGTAAACCATCAATCCTCGGCATCATATATCTGTTCTTAGTTGTCACCTTGTTCAATTTTTGGTAATCGATACACATCCGCAACGAACCTAGCAATCTAATTCCTAGCCATAAAAAAATGACTTCCCCAGTTTAGCAGGCCTTAGGAGTCACTGTACAACTTAGCTTGTTGACGCAACTACAAGAGATTGGTGAGAGGCTCTCTCAAATGAGTACACATCATCCATATCTGGGGTTCAAAATCGAGGTCAGGACTAGGGATTTCCAAAAGGACAAAACAAAATGAGCTTACCGTTTGTAGACGATAGTGCTAGTGACCTTAATCTTGCAAGCCAGATAATGATAGACTCCCTTCGACCATCTATACAAAAAACTCTAGATGAGTTACCTCTCAAACAAATATAGATTGAAAGAATGAAAAGAATCTTTCCATGGTGTTGCGTGTTCCTCATCAACTTACATAGGGCTGCCATTAATCGCAGAATGATGAAGACGTTGATCACCCAAAGAAGGAGATCTCAGAATCTATTGTTCTCGAGGCAACTGAGATGGTACATGTTGTGGCGGCTAGGAGCTCAGAAGTTATTTCCTAATCCAGCCCTCAGTTAGGGTATTTTCTTTTGTTCTAAGGAGCTTAGAAGTTATTTTCTCATCGAACCCCTTAATTAGGGTATTTTGCTTTTGTTGTCTCTATTTGGGTCAGATTCCATTTGTTTAGACCGGTGGACCTTTGGCCCATTTTCTTTTTATTTGGTTTTCATTTGATTAATTGATAAAATGGGTCAAGTAGCCCATATTCATTAAAAAAAATGTCCAAAATATAGTTAATGGCCTACCATATGAACTATATTCATACTGTGATAAGAACAAACAAATGAAGGCTAAAAGGGAAGAAGAGTTCTAAAATTAGAAAGAAGGTCAAATACGTATTTGACCCTTTAAACTTATACGATTTTTTTATTTAGATATTTAAACTTTGTCTTATTTCGATTGAAGATAAAATTATATATAAATTTATTCCTATCAAACACAATAAGTTTATGTGATATAATTCTAAATAAATACGTGTACTTATGCGTCAAATATAAAAAATATGATTTTATATATTAAAATAAATATCACATTAATAAATAAAACATTTTAAAAAATTTAACAATTAAATATGCATTTGGGTTAAAAATAATTTTTTTTAAAAAATAGTAGGTGATTTTGAATTGGACGGATGTAAGGCTGGAGGAGAAAAAGAAGGAAAGAAGCATATAAAAGGCAGATTCCGCTTTAGGCTTTAGCGGGTCACCGCTGAATATTCGATTGTAGGCGTCATCAGTCGATGTGATCGAGGGGGACCTTTTGACGGAGACCTGTATACGAAAGCTACATTTGCCCATAATACACCAACTCTGCGTGTCTTTACATGAAAACCTACACCCTTTTTAAACCTCATTCGCCGAGCCTCCCTTTACTATTTCAAGCCCAAAAGCGTGCAAAATTTCTCTGTCCTCTCCTCTCCTTTTCCTAATTTCACTTTCCTCTTCCGCCGTATTTCTTCTGTAAGGTAATTCCAGCTGTTGCACTTTTAGATTTGCCTCTTCAATTTCATCATTTTGGATCTGAGGTTTTATTTTTGAATTGTTTCTAAAATTTTTTGCATTCCGAATGACTGATTTTGCTTATGGAATTCAATGCAATGCTGTAGATTAAATGTAAATCAACCTTTTGATGTGTGTGTTTTTCGTCTGTTGCAATTCTAGATCTGTTGAACCCTGCTTATTTACTGGACATGATTCTGAGTTTGAAATTTATTCTAGGAGAAATCGGATCTCTCTATTTTGCCAATCGGTATGATGAAAGGAATAATTATGTGAACGTGCATGTTTGAAGTTGATGCCTGATGTCTAAACTTGTGAGGTGATAGCTAAGGGAGCTATACTGCTTTTTTCTGTTTTCTATTACGTTATTCTTGCCACATACATTTTCGTACATAATAAGCTCTTTTTAACGAAATTTATAAGCCTGTGCGTCCAATTATCCATTTTAGTTAGCTCATCAGCTATTATCATCGATTTGGCATCTCTCACTGAAACAGAGAGTGAAGCAGGGATCCGACCTAGTAGTTATAGGTCCTGTTCAGGGGTGGATCCAGTGTATAGGTACTAGGTCTAGGTTCATTTGAACCAATACTTTCGGCAGAATGGATAAATTTATGTGTATAAATTCATTAAAATTGTTATAAGTAAATTCTATCAACTTTACAAAGAATTTAAATACTGGATCAGCCTCTGTGGCCAATCCATGTGTTATATTCTAGAAATACACCTTTACAGTCTGATTTTAAGCTTTTTATTTCTTTCATCCCAAATGTTGTCTATTTTCGCACAATCAACAGTCAGCTTCACTAGTTTTCTCACATTTGATATTCAACTGTGGCTAAATTCCTTGGTTGAAAATAATACCTCTAGTTTTAGAAGGAAAATATTTTGGTTTTAAATCCTGTTTATGTATGTGCCTTTCTTTGTGATGGAGTGCCCTGCATCATTATACTACTTTGGCCTTCTGTATTGCTTGCAATCAGGATCTATATTTCTCTAATATCTATTTCTCCATCACTGATTTGGACTCCTTGTTCGCTGAAGAATAGAGCAGAGCCTACGTGTACAACGTAGATTAGATGCCTCTGTCATCTCGTTTAGTGGTGACAAGGTGGCAGAAAAATATGTCTGCGGTCTTCCTTTTCTGTGTTTAAAGAAATTATGGACGAGTTATTAAAACTGAAACAATTTTCTTTAAAATTTTATCTGTGGTGTGGATCACATCCTGGACTCTATTTCCCTTGGGATAAAATTGTTGTTATTTGTTTTCTTTTTGCTAGCTTTTTTTTGTGTGTCTGCAGCAACTGCTCTAGCAGAATAATTGGTTTGATTCATCTGATTTGCTAAGCTGACGAGCAAATGTATTCCATTTGAAGCTGGTTAGATGTGTTTTGTTGTTGTTGCTGATGCAATATTTTCTATATGAGCATCATGCTGACTTTAGCTGTTGGCAGCACCATAGCAGTGTGGATCGGGTTTTATCTGTCTAACCAACTTTAACTCAGTTTGGCTTCCCCTCTGGTTTGTTCCGTTAGTAACCATATTCCAAATAGATTTTCAGTTTTTGGCTATGTCTATACAATGTCAACTCTTTTAAGAGAGAATACTCAACCCGTTAATAACTGCACTCTTTTGTTTCCTTTAAACAGTTTGATCTACTTCCTAGTTTATTCAGTTGATTCCTCTGTGATTGGGGATTGGGGGTTTTCAGATTGGCTGTATCTTGCAATTACAATCTTTTCAAAACAGGTACTCTCCAATTCATCTTTGCAATTCTAAGGGCCCGTTTAGCCACGGTTGATTTGCAGGTGAAAAACAATTTCGATCTTTCTCCTAAACATGAAATTCCCCACAATTTGTGGAAACTATCAAAACTTCCTCAATTCTTACAAACTTACCAAATGAGCAAACCTTAGTTTATAAATAAGGTCTCTGAATATCCTTAGATGCCACATTAACAAGTCATACATCTCCATATTTCTTTGACAAATAAATGCTTGGGATCACATGCTATTGCAATCTTTCATGTATACATAATTTTACAAAGATCTGTTGGTCCAATAAATCCACGAGACCTATTCATTACTATAGTCCTTTCACATGGTGCGGACAATCTCTTCACGTCGACCATGGTTTTTTTTGTTGCACAACTTAAAATTATGAATATTTTTTGTAAAATATTAACTTATTTGTCAAGTTTTAAATTTTGAAATAGTTGAATTCTCAAATGTGGAATTGAAATCCTACCTATAGTGAGATTTGGGATTTAAAATCAAAATTTTGAATTGAAGTTGAAGGTTTGTTCAACTGTCATAAACAAATACCGGTTTCGAATTTAAGCTTCAAATGTGAGCTCCAAATTGCGCGGACAGATGCCTACTAAGTGAATAACATTTGGCACTACTGTAGTTCTACATCTTTTGAACCCACTTTCACATGTTGCAATCTGATCCTTTAGCATGGCAACACTCCTCATCCAATCAATATTCAGACACATTTCCGGACCACCTGGGTAAACTGTTATATTTTTTATAAGCATTCAGACCCCTATTTTATACAAGCTGCTTGTTCCTACGGTCCTTTAATCACAAAAGTTGCATCCCCTAGTTCATCTGTTTTCTTTTCTACAGCACAGACCAAATATCTACTTCTTTTGTTTTCGTAATCAAGTGACATGTGCTATATCTGTCATTTCAGAGGGGAAAACATCAATTTTACAATTCTTATTAAGAATTTAAGGTCCCGGGGCTTTGGTCTAGTACTAAGTGGCAAGAGTGCCGTACGTGATGCCTGAGTTAGACACAAATCATGGCTTTGAACTTTGTCAAGGAAAAAAACCTGGTATTTTTGTCGAGATAGTTTCATACTCTGCTCTACTGGCGCTTGGTGATTTCTCAATTATAAAAAAAGAAATAAATTCTTCCTACTTTTACTTTTACAAAGCTATCCTTTTTAGTGCGTTATATTTCTCTGAGAAGTGCTAATATCTCCCTGTATTACTAAATCTTGAATAGAGCCGATGGTGGATCTACATTCAGGCTTATGGGTGCTTGAGCACCCATTGCATGTTGGACCCAGTGCTATTATTTGTATACGAAACCTAGTTATTTTGTATAAATATGTTAATTGAGCATCAAGTTTTAGTAGCAGCTCCAAATTAGAAATAGTTGAGCACCCATAACTTGAAAATTCTGAATCTGCCAACAAGAAAATCTCATCTGTCAAAATCTTGCATTATTTCGGTGATGATGTTAATAGGAAGTATTTGGAGCACAGTGTTAATGTGATAGTCAATATTATAATACAGCTACTAAACTGTAAAATGTTACTACATGAGTATTATTTTATAAAGTAGAACTAAGATCCCTCAGGCCTCAAGTGATAACCTAGAAGGAGAGTTATAACCTGGATTCCTAAAGGAAAGAGGTGGCTATTTCATTTAACTTCTTGTGCACCTTTTAGATGCCAAATAAATTTATTATGGGAACTGAATGAAGCAACCAGTGCAAGGTCACATGTTTTTATTTATCAGATGCTGAAGATTCTTCCTCATGCATCAGATGTAATATGTAATGTCCTTAAAAATTACCTATAGCAAATGGACATCATGTTTCTGGTTTGCAGGGCGTGAGATGGCTGCAACATCAGCAACTACTTTCTCGGTTGGCCTAACCACATCTTTTGGCTGCAAAGGGAGCTCAATATCACAATCAAAAGCCTTTGGTGTGAAATTCAACTCCAAAAACAACCTTACGAGTTTCATTGGTTTGAAGGCTGCGACAACTATAAGTTGTGAATCAGAATCATCCTTTCTTGGGAAAGAAAGTGTTGCAGTCATTAAACAATCTGTTATTCCGAAGGCCCAAAAAGGAAACAAGGAATATGGTAATTGTGTTCCTCAAGCATCTTACAAGGTGGCTATTCTTGGAGCCAGCGGTGGTATTGGCCAACCTTTGGCTCTTTTGGTCAAGATGTCACCGTTAGTTTCAGAGCTGAACGTTTATGATATAGCTAATGTTAAAGGAGTTGCAGCTGATCTCAGTCACTGCAACACTCCCTCCCAAATTTCAGACTTTACTGGAGCTGCTGAATTGGCCAACTGCTTGAAAGGTGTAAATGTGGTGGTAATACCTGCTGGCGTACCAAGAAAGCCTGGTATGACACGTGATGATCTGTTCAACATTAATGCAAACATCGTAAAGACATTGGTTGAGGCTGTTGCTGATAACTGCCCTGATGCATTTATCCACATCATTAGCAATCCAGTGAACTCCACAGTGCCAATTGCAGCAGAGGTGTTGAAGCGTAAGGGTGTGTATGATCCTAAAAAACTTTTTGGTGTTACCACCCTAGATGTAGTCAGGGCAAACACATTTGTTGCCCAGAAGAAAAATTTGAAGCTTATTGACGTAGATGTCCCAGTTGTGGGTGGCCATGCTGGTATTACCATTTTGCCTTTGTTATCAAAGACAAAACCATCAACTACTTTCACTGACGAAGAAGTACAGGAGCTAACTGTAAGGATTCAAAATGCTGGAACAGAAGTTGTGGAGGCAAAGGCTGGTGCAGGGTCTGCTACACTTTCCATGGCTTACGCAGCAGCAAGATTTGTTGAGTCCTCACTCCGTGCACTTGACGGAGATAGTGATGTCTATGAGTGTGCTTTTGTGCAGTCTGACTTGTCTGAGCTTCCATTCTTTGCTTCAAGGATCAAAATAGGAAAGAACGGGGTTGAGGCTTTGATTTCATCTGACCTTCAAGGATTGACAGAGTATGAACAGAAAGCTCTGGATGCTTTAAAGCCAGAATTGAAGGCTAGCATTGAGAAGGGCATAGGTTTTGTTCAGAAAGAATCTGTAGCTGCTTAGAATATAATACAAGCTGAAGAAATGATGACAGGAATAAAGTAATTTAGCAAAATTTTGATGGTCAACATATTCCAGTTTTGCAGTTGAGTAAAAAATGCTTCTCTTTCGGAGAAACAAACAATAGTGTTGTAGAATTGAATCTCCTTTGCGGTATGTAAACTCTAAGTGATGACGTTGAGGCACTCCTGTTATGTTCTTTCTTGTTAAAGCAACTTTTCTCTCACTCTATAATCTGCGTGGTCATTGAGCTTGTGTTTTTGAAAATGCAGGAAGTGCATTCATTTTATTTTGAAATTTAATTATACTAAAAGTGAGTATTCTTAAATCCGTTGTTCACTTTGCTTCTCTAATTACAGTGAATTTAATGGTAAAGTTTATTCTCAAACATATGTGTTGACAAATAAGATTCCCAGCCTAAATACGAGGCCATTCTTCTCAAAACCTTTATAACGAATCTGCCAACCTGAACGAGGTCATCCTGCAACTACTAACAAAAAATTGACATCACTTTTGAATGATCACAATACTCCGATTAGAGTACTAGTATGTGGATATTAATCAATTATGATACTAATAGAAGGAATTGAACACTGGGAAAGGGGGTGGGGGAGGAATTGGACACTAGAGGTGCCCTGTTAAGCACTTTAAATGTGTGCCAGCTCGGGCAAGAGGGACGAAGAAGATAAGAGTAATAAGAAAATGTAAGGATAAGGAATTAGAATGATCCTAATTTCATTAAAGCTTTGTCAATATAGATACTATGAACACTATACTTCACTAGCCTTGAGCTCCGGATGCATAAGATTCTCGAGTCCTGTTAGATAAGACCAGAGTTTGAGTTCACTCATCATTCGTCAATGCTTTCCGTACTACTTGGTGAAGTACCTGAGAAAACATTCACTTAAGTTTCATCCTTCATTGAGAACCATTTGATCTATAGATTTTTGATAAGAGCGCTTCACCTTGCCGGTTTCCCTTTGTTTTATGTAAACCTCCATTTGATCAGTCCTTTTGCAGTCACTGTCTTCCATCCGCAAATTCAACAATTTTCCCAGCTTGAAACTCGTTCAGTTCAGTCCATAAGCACGGGAAGATTCACCATTATACTGATCACGACTTAGTGATATCTTTTCTGTGCTTGTGAGTTGTGAGTCTAGTTGAATGTAGCTTCAAGTAATGTTCAGAGACGATGGGATTCTCTCTTTCTGTACGGCTAGAGTTCTCCTGATGCACGATTAATGCGACTCTGATATTACAAGTGCGATTCAATCCACCACATTCAATATCATTGCCATCATCCTTTCAAAAGATAAATCTGTATGAGTCCCAAATTTCATTCTACTCCAGAATTTACCGGGTAAACATTTTACAATTACCAATAGTCATTGCACGAGCATCGACCTTCTCTGAAATGATGGAAGCGGTTCCGATCTCTAATAACAACTTCCCGACTGTAGACGGCTGACAATATCTTGGCAAAGTTATGGCAGTCAACACAAATCCGGAGGTCTTTTGCAACTCTAATGGATGTTCCAGGAGGAGTTGATAGAACTCCAAACGCCATAGCCAGTTTTTCACTGTGATAAGATAATGCAATGTGCTTCTCCTCCACGCCCACATTATGCAACTCTGACATTGCCTCAGCCATGTATCCTGCTATCCTCAGTTGCTGATTGATCTCGTCCAACATCTCATAAATTTCAGTCTTTCTTGGATGTGAAATGTCATTCGCAATGAATTCATGTATTTTCCCTCTGAACTCAATAGTACTACAAGCAGGGTTGGTTTGGATTCCCCTGTCTTTCATCATTTTTCTCACATTCATTACCTTATCCCAATCACCAAGCGATAGATAAATATTCAACAGCAGTACATAATCTCCGGCTTCTTGTGCTTTAAGTTCAATCAAATGCTCAATGACTTGTTCTCCCAAGTCAGCTTGGCGATGAATTCTGCACGCTCCTAATAGAGTCCTCCAAATTGTTGCATCTGGTTTGATCTCCATCGAATTTATAAGGTTGTAAGCTTCATTAACCATACCCGCACGACCCATTAGATCAACCACACAACCATAATGATGAATGTTTGGTGGAATACCAAACTCTTTGCTCATACAATTGAAAAACATCCTACCCTCATCCAGTAATCCAGAGTGACTGCAAGCAGAAAGAACACCCGTGAATGTCTGATCGTCAGGGGAAACACCTGCACTTTGCATCTCCCGAAATGCCTCAATTGCAACTCTGCCATAACCGTTGCTAGCCAACCCCGATATCATTGCACTCCAAGACACCACATCTTTATCGTTCATTCCTCTAAACACTTCAAAAGCCTTTTCAAAGCAACCACATCTCGAATACATAGTTATAAGTGCATTACAAATATTCAGCGCCTTGTCAAAGCCATGTTCTTCACAATAACTATGAACGCCCTCACCAAATGCCAATGCATTCAAACTTGCACAAGCCTGAAGTAACAGCAAACAAGTAACCTCATCCGGCTGACAATCACATGAACCCCGCATCACATCAAATACACCCAAAGCATCCCGAGTTCGTCTGCACCGCATGTGGCAAGAAATCAACACATTCCAAGCTACTGTGTCTCTATGAGACATTTCATCAAACACCTTGCAAACTTCCTTAAACTTGTCATTAGATGAATAAAAATCCATCAATGTAGTCAGTAAGCGTCCATCAGATTGATGCCCATCTCTCAAAATTCGAGCATGAATCTGCAACCCACCCAAAAAACACCCACTCTTTATACAACAATTCATAACAAACGAAGACGTTAAAGAATTCGGTGACACTCCTAACCTTATCATTTCTTGATATAACTGAAAACCATTTCCTGGTAATTCACTCTTTCCATAAGCTCTAATCATAATATTATAGTGGAAAAAACCGGGTTTCCTAAATCTTGAAAAAATCCGGGTAGCATAACCCAAATCATGCAATGGCGGGAGAGCAATACGAAACAAGAAAGCTGAGAAAAAAATTGGATTTTGAAAGAGAGAGTTGCGGATAAGATGAGCGTGGATTTGTAGCAAATGGGACTTTGAAGAAGTTGATTTGATAAATGAAATCAAAGCTTCGGGTTTCAGGGTATGTAAGTGACTGGTAGAATTTGAAGGTCGAGGAATACATTGTGGGTAGTGGTCAACACGCGCCGCAGCCTGAGAAGAGAGAAGACGGCGAGGAGAGAGTGCTCTCATTCTCTAATTTGTCAGAACGGAAGTACTACTACAAAAACATCCGAAGTAGTAATTACCGACGTTAAACAAATTATTCAGTTAGGATGTACATGTAAAATAGACTCTCGACTAAACTAAAACATATCAAAAAGAGAAAAATTTCATACTACAAACAAATGAAGATCTTATCAAATAATTATTTAGCCGATTTAAACCATCTAAATTGAATTTATCCTATCTTAAGAATATAAACCAAACCCAATATATATAATATATTAGAGAGAGTTCCAATTATCAAGCTTTTGTACGTGTCATTTGCATTTTGAGAAGACTAATGTAATCTTCTCCAGCTAGGCCGCTCAAGCATATTAGGAGTATAAAGTCAAAATTAAATTGAAGTTTTAAATTTTTAATATATATTTTTTATAAAATTTACTTTTTATTTTTTTAAGATATAAAATTATTAATAATTTTTTTGTAATTGACTTTTAATATTTTATTTCAATTATTAAATAATATATCTATTTAATCTTTCTTAAAATACATTGATTTAAATATATTAAACTTTTTCTAATAACTTTTTTATATTATATAATAAAAAATTTAAAAATATGAGATCCCTCAAATTTAAAAGTTTAAGGTGCTTATCTTTTTCTTTAAAGGGTGGAGCCGCCCCGACTACATATTAATTACTAATTAATCTTTTAAGCTAATTAGATGATATTTCACTAGTACTCATAAACTTCATTTAATCAAGAATTTTTTATCGAAGAAAATGATTATTTAAAATAATTTATAAAAATAGTATGTCCTTTTTTAAATTTACACAATTAGAATAAACGTAGTTATAACTAACGTATTAGGCCATATAGTATACGTTATTATGAGTAATATTTTATATTTAATTCACCACTGATAGTAATATTTTACTATGACTCTGCAACCTTAAAATCTTTGTATGGATTTGACGTTAAAATCATTATCCCCAATGACATATTGCAACTAAAATGTTACTGTCATAACGATGATACGTAATTTATTATCTAATATAATCTAGGTATGACGAAATTTTTTCAAGAGGTTTGTTTTGAAATATAATGCAAAAGGTTCCTTTTTTAACACATTGGGAAATGAAGAAGAACATCTCCGATAAGTTTTTAAAGTACAAACAAAGGAATAGTAATGGAACATAAGATTTAAAGAATTAAAATAAACGTTTAAAACAATATATATCTCAAAAAACACCACTTTTAAAATTACATTATCTTCAAAATTAGGCATCTTTACTCCTACGAGAATTATTTTTTGCCATACCTGGATTAACAAGAGAAAAATCACATATTATCTCAAAAAGAATAAACTAAATAACGTGAATGGTTGCTTTGTATTAGGATTCAATAGAATCGTTACTGACAATAACGTTTTAGTTGTAATACGTGATTCAGGATAACGACTTTAACATTAAATTCGTACAAAGATTCCAAAGTGACAGGATTGCAGTAAAACGTTATATCAGTAACATATTAAAAGTAAAACATTACTCACAATAACGTACACTACCTAACATCGTTAGACATGAATTGCTTCCTAATATGTTACTCAAAATTACATTATTTTAGTTCTGTAAATTAGAAAAAACATATTACTTTTATAAATTATTTTAAAAATAACTTATTCTATCAAAATATTATGAAGGAAATTGTTTATCATATCCTAACACAAATTATTTTAAAATAAATATTTTTTCAAAAAAAAAAAAAAATTCGATCAAACATGCTATTAAACTCTTCTAAGGGATTAAGAACTTTGTCGTCATATGTTATGTTTGACGATTAAGATACTTGTTTGAATATAAATTGACTACAACATATGTAACGTTCTTTTTTGTTAAATAAATCATCCGTTTTTATACAAGTAAAATAAATTATGTTAATAAAAATAGGGTACTAATTCTTTTTTGGGTCTTTGTGATAGTAATTCAAGTGTTTTTGAGGGTAGCCCTTTGAAAAATTTTTTAAACAGTGGATTTCATCTGTCATATCCAAGTTAATTATTAATCATATACTCCACAGTTGATACAGAAAAAGTTTGTAATCAGTAGTGGTAAAGTGACCTATAGTGTGATTATTGTGAAATATGATTGACGTGAGTCCATCCAAATATATAATAAAGCTACTGTATTTTGTTTAATTTATTTGCATATTTCTCTTTTTTAGTTTGTTTTAAAATTTACATCTTTTTCCTGATTTGGTAATGCTTAAATGTTTGTTTTGCATAACAGTCATAAAATTAAAAAAAAGAAACAGTTACTAAAACAAACAAATTTAAAGAGTACTATACAATGTTTTAATTTCTTTCTTAAGACGACACCAAGGGTTGCGTTTGGTAGGGAGGAAAAAAATTATACATAAAAATATTTTTTAATTTGGATGGTATTTGCTCTTATTTAATATTGAAAAATAAGTAAGAAGCTGAAAGAATATTTATACAAATACCCTTAGTTATCGCTAGTGTATTTAGGGGTCGTTTTATTGTAATATAGAGATTAGTAATTTAGTTTTATAAAATATAATTATTTTTGTATTACTTATTTAAATTTTTAATACGTACTAAAGAGTAATATTAGATCCGAACATGAAAACATGAACCGTTCCAGCTATAGAATAACTTCACACATTCGTTAAATTAAGACTAAACAAGCTAGGGGTTCAAAAGGGAGACGTCTCAAAATGGATGTAATGTACAAAACATTTTTAAATTATTCTTCACGATTCTAATAATAACTAACTTATAAAATCCTACCCAAACAAACTCTATATAATAAAAGTTCAGTGATGCAACGTTGGGCTATTGAAGGAAAAAGAGTGAGCAAGAATGTCCTCCTCAGCTTCCTCTTCACCAATAGCAGGAGCAGGACTAGTTGTACAGTAACTACCAACAGAAGCCTGTATATCAGGCATACACATTAATCTTCTCCTCTTGTAGTTAGCCTTGAAACAAGCTTGCATCAATCTCTTTGTTTTCTCTTCAAGTTCCCTATCTGGTATTTCCTCCATCTTCTTCTTCTCTTGCTCTAATACCTTTATCACATCCTTCAACTTTTCTTCCATTCCCTTTCCTCCTCCCTTCTCCAACTCCTGCAAATATATAAAAGAGTTACATCACTACTCTACACTATATATCAAATCATTTAAATGTATTTACATGTAACCCTCTAAATAATATAAAACTTTTTTTTTTTGTAATAATAATGTAAAACTTATAATTTAAAAAAAAAAAAGAATTACTTTTTACAACAAGTAAATATCACCTAATTAAGTAAAAATTCTTAGGCCGTTAGTGAATATTGGTAAAACTCATCTATATAATCACTGTTTGGTAGCCTTCCAATTATTTTAACATGTTAGTATAACTTATTGTCGAAAAATGAATACTCCAAACAAAACAAGTTTTGTCCCATCAGCATAAGAAAATAATCTTTTATATAATTGAAAAAAGACCAGTAAACATGTCTATTTATAGAGTGAGCGTTAAAATATATCTTTCTAGATGAAGGGAAAAAATTGCCATATAAACTGAAACGGAAGAAAAAATGAACTTGTTAAAATTGTCACTAGCAGGACTATCCTATATAAGTGAAACAAAAGTGTAAGATGTATTGTGTATTAAATTAGAGAGTGAATTAACCTTAACATTCTTGATTAGTGTTTGAAGACTCATCAACTTCCTATGTGGCCACCTTCGAATTCCCAAATCCCTACATCTTTTCTTCAAAAGTGTCAACCCAATGTTGAGCTCCTTTGCTGCCTGAGTAATTGGCATGTAAAAATACTTTGAAATTGCATCTCGAGACAGCTTTCTTGAACTACTCATGATCTCCTCTCTAATTAGCCTTGAATTATCCTTGTCTTTTTCCTTTATAATTTCATCATCAACACGATCACTAGTCATTATCTCTTGTTGAATAATGTTATCATCACTTAACATCCATTGTTGATTCCCACTTCCCATTAATCCAAATTCACCGGTCATTTCATTCCACATTCTAAATCCATTTCCAATTTCGTCATTGCATAACTCTCCTGCAAACCCCAAGAACATTGACAAATTCATAGTCAATAAAATAAAATAAATTGTTATGTATACTAAAAATAGAAGCAAGCATCACCTGGGGTAAGGCTATAAAAAGAGGGACAAAATGGATCTTGAAGAGTGCATTCCATTTCCATCAAAGGATTAATATTAACAACATTTTCTTGAATAGACAAATCATGATACTGATAATCGAGAGCGTAGTATCCTGAATATCCACTGTTTTTTCAACGTAACATATTAATAAATTAAAGTGGAAATTAAAAACAAAAGAAAGAAATAGTAATTTCTTGAACTAAATAGATAAAATCACCTGAAATCATCATCAAGAAAAGGGAGTTGGGTGGGAATATGGGAAAATACGTCTTGATCAGCAGTATCTTGTTTTGTCATCACTTCAAAGTTTGTCTGATCACTTCCCCTATTTGGCATGTTTAGATTTTGTTAATTTAGTGTAGGCCTGGAGAGGGAGAAAGAAGATAAGGGAGGGATTAAAAAGTGAAAGTAATAATTAGGATTAATTAGTGCACTGGAAATCGTGCGCCGTCATTATGCATGCATGTTTATCATTAATTCATTAATATTGGAAATTGATGATAAAGACTTGTAATTATGATTCTTTTTGGAATTTGCCCCTCCATTTTTTTTTATTTATTTATCGAAAAATGAAATAAAAACACCTGAAAACATTATAGATAAGAGATCTGTCGATATTATAAAAATAAATCCATGGGAACTTTCCATTCCATTGGGACTAGGAAGTCCAATTCTGTTGTTACTCCAACTTTGAAGGAATATAGCTAGGTCCTACATGCCAGATTTTGAAGATCACTTATCACTATAGCCATTTCGCCTGTTTATGCTACTCCCTCCTTTCACTTGAATTGAATTGGGGGAGTACATAAAGTATTTTCTCAGAATTATTATATTTATTATTTTATTTTTTATTTTTTAAAAATATTAAGTAGAAATTTAATTGATTAATTAAATTTTTTTTAACGTTTTACTTTTATCTTATATTAATATTTCTTTATATTTATGATGAAGGATAAATATACAAATAAATAATTAATTATATTTTAATTTTTAAGATGACAAGTAATTATACATTATTTATTTTTAGCAAGAATGACAAGTAAAATAATTTGAACGGAATAGTGAACTAATAAAAAAAAAGCAAAAGAACTAAAATTTACTCATTGAATTTCTATACCAAATTTATACATGCATTATATATATATATATATCAGCTTAACTTTAAAACCAGTTGTACCATAAATACTTCCTTCGTCTTCAATATATATGTGACATTATTTGACTTAACATAAAATTTAAGAATTATTTTTTAAAAAAAATTGTGATCTAAAATAAATCTTAGATGTGTGTGACCTCAAATTATTTTATTAAAGGTAAAAGAATATTTTGATGTTACTCCTTTTTCATTGTCATGCTTTATTTTTTGGGGCATAAATTTAAATAATTTTAAATTTAAATTAAACTATTTTAATTTAATATTTAGCTATTTATAAGCTATATGAAAAGTAAATAAATTATAATTTTTCTCTTTTGAACGAAAAACGAAAGAGTAGCACACTAATTCGGATTGAGCCTATATAATTTCTTAGTGTAAACGTGTGGTACGGGTTAGACGACCAAGATAATTGAAGCACATTTCCCTAAATGGAAGGGTATATTTGTAATTGACATAAGCATGAGGTAATATTTTAGTTTTTACTCTTAGTGCATTTTGATATATGCTCAGAATCTACAGGAAAACAAAAAAGTTTTTCTCTTTTCCTTTTATTTGGTTTCTCTTTAATAGATTATTCTACTTCTTTTATCCCAAATGATAAGATCAGTAGTGGTGGGCTAGGGCTACTGCTACTTATTGAAGCATTTATCAATTATTTACTAGTAGTAACTAAATACCAACAAGAAGCAGTAAGTAAGAGTGGAGGTTACTAATCTATTGCAGTAAATATTACCATGAATCTTTTCAGGCCACACCCAACAAAAAAGTATTACGTTGGGATGAGTTTTTTCTCTTATATTACAGTGCAAAAAGGTTTTACTGTATTAAAACATTGTGTTACTTTTCTTTGATTACTAAACATAGATATGCAGTTACTTATTTCATCTTACTTGTCACACTTTACTAAAATTATCATTAAAAGGGTGATATACTAAATTAACCCCCATATTTATTGTTTCTCAAAATGTATAAATTAATAATGAAAAAGTATTACTAGACGAAAGGGGTACAACGTGCATAAAAGCTAAACCTCATGAATCCCCGTATTAAATTTGGGATTGCATTAATCCACATATAACACTTAATCGGACAGGGTTAATGGGGCGATCATGAAGGCCCATTTCCTAGTCCAACAAGCCCCATTCTGCTTTAGAGGGCCTTAGGGGGACCCACCAAAGATCGGCACAAATGGTCAAAGCTATGTCATAATTTGTGAGATTTTACTAGGTATGTTGTTGTTATTGCTGTTTTAATCCACATATTGGTTAGTGATATTAGTTAATAAAGGCATAAAAGTTATACTAAAATCTTGGTATTATACTGATCTAATCTTGTTTTACACCAAACAACCCCTAAGGTTTGTAGCCTTCCTGCTTTAGCAGTAATGCTCCCTTCATGGGTCAAAGCTCATAATATCAGACAAGCAGAAGGATTCCCAGGCATTTTCAACCAGGTTTTGGTGAGATAATGGATGATTCCGCGGAAACTCTAACCAGCCAAAACATTATGGAATAATAGATGTAACAAACCAAAATTTGGATTAAACAGACTGGCCAGAAGAAATTGGTATATACTGTCAGCTGTTTCAGTATCTTGATCTCCCTCCGCTTCCACAGCCACGCCCATATCCACCTCCCCTTCCTCCACCACCACCACCTTTTCCACCGCTAGCATAATGTTTCGTTTGCATATTTGCTGGAAGGGGTTGTATCCGATCTACACACTTCCTAAAGCTAAAATCATCCACAGAATCGGCCTACCTTACAACAAAGAAGAAGCGACTCTTGAAATGTGGACGACATCGGATTTGGAAAGGCAGAAAGCCCGAACTCCTGTACCAATCTTAGTTTTGGGTTCAGAATGACCCTTGTTAAGTAAGTGAAGCAATACCATGTGCTCATACTGCAATAACAAACTAAGAAAATGTAAGCGATCAAGATCACCATATCAAGCACTCCGATGTTAAGTATAAATGCAGTATACCAAAT
>JBDJHY010000078.1:21046872-21058587 GCA_039654485.1 Withania somnifera
ATTTGTTCAAAGTCAAACTATTGACGCTGTCCAAATTTCTATCTGAATGCTTCTTGGAAGGCATCCACCTAGACAGTGAGGATATGATTTTGTTTACTAATGTTACTTTTAAATCCTAAGGTGGGAATATAACCAGTGACTTATAAATATTGTTGGTTTGAACTAGGGTGGATATCGGATTAGGTTATTTTGATATCGTCTCGGTCTGGTATAAAATGGGATGGGGTAGGTTTTATTGGATATCAAAAAGGGATGAAAATTTTATTTTCATTTTCGTTCGATTCGTTCCGGTCTTTTTTTTTTTTTTTTTAAAAAAAAAGTTGTTGTTTCAAAAAGATAATCGTTACCAATGGCTATAAATGATTATTATATTTGGCTATAAGATAGTCACAATTTTTCTCAACCTCAATTTTATCACCATCCTTCTAGTCTTCATTGTGTAACTTAACAAATTGATGCCCTATAGCCGTTGCAATTGTAAATATCATCCTTGTTCTCGTATAGTAGAATAATACTACTTCATCTCCAAAATTCAGGCATCTTTTCCCTGCTAAATATTTATTATTATTATTTTATTTTCTATTATGCTTTAGTGATATTTTCTTTGAGCCAAAGTTTACCAGAAACAACATTTTAATTTCACAAATGTAGAGATAGAATTTTTGTGTATATTCTATTTTATTTGGACTTCACTTATATAATATTACTGATAACGACTCTATTGGTGCTATTTTTTTTCAAAAATATTTATTTGCTTATTTCTAAAATAGGTACCCAACTAAGGTATGATATACTCCTCTTTTTCTAAACAATTGGTTATCTAGCCTTTTCATTTAATTCATAAATAAGTAATTATTTTAGATAACGAAAAAGATACTAATGATGTTTTTTCATTATTATCGTTCTTTAAATAAATAAAACTCTTTTCCTAACAAGTGATTATCTAGCTTTTTTATTTAATTCATAAATAAGTAATTGTTTTAGATAATGAAAAAGATACTAATAATTTTTTTTTCAATGTTATCTTTTTTTAAATAAATAAAATTTTATAAAATCAAGAAACTATTAAAAAGTTACATAGTTATTAAGAGCAAATTAGTAATTTTTTTTATTTTAAGAACGAATAATTTCTTAAGGGTGTACCTAAGTTAAAGGAACTATTTTAAAAACGGAGAGAGTAAAAAAATATTTGAATTGGTTTTTTAATAATAGCTTATAAGCTAAAAATTAAAATTTCTAACCTTTAAGTTCTTAATTTATTTTCATCATTCAAATTTAAAATAAAATATTCAAAAATCACTTTTTAATTTTTAACTAAATACTTTAAAAATATTTATTAAACTTAAAATAGTTGAAATAAATTAATTCAAATATTCTCCAAGTCGCTGAGTTAGTAGGAGAGTAATTTCTTGGATATTGTGGCGTTCGTAAACGACGCCGTGGTACGCTTTTAGCCGCCCCGCAATTGATGTCGATATATAATATCCAAGAGAAGAAGACGAGTTTTATAGATTACTCCAATTTTGATAATCAAATTCCCAAGCAAAACCACATCACTTTTTTCAACTATTTTCTTCTCACAGAGAAAATCGTCAACAATTTGCATTTTCTGGTACGCCAATTCTTAATTTATTTTATTTTATATTGTTTGTGTGTGTGTGTTAGGGATTCCGGATTTTTTATTGGGGTGAGTTAATTGTTTTGATTTTTTGGGTTCTGGTTTGTATTATAATAATGAAATTGATTAGAATGGTTATGCCATGATCTTCAAAGCTGCTGATTTTTAAGCTTGGTCTCGTTTTAGATTCTTTTTTTTTTTTACCCAGTGTAAAAATGGAAAAAAGAGGAATTTGAACTTCTTTAAACGCATTTGGCTTTAGTTGTCCATTTGGGTTTTACTTTTGTCTTTTAAAATTCAACTTTGTGTTGAAGAGCTCAACTCCACAGAATGGCATGGCTTGAAAAATCCATGAAATTTTACTTTCCTATATTCATAGTTTGTTACCTATTGCAGGAAAAAAAGAAGAGAAAGTCAAAGAAAAGATTAGTAGTTAGTTCACAGTTGACCTTAATAGTAAAGGCTATACCTCTTGATTGTACTTGTGCTTTTGTTGGGTTCTGGGAATCTGCTTGTTAACAATTCAAACTTGAATATCCTATTTTTTTGTCAAGTAAATGTGGCATTTGGGTCTCTTTTTGTTTTTGGATAACCGTGGTGTCCAAGTTAGCTTTCGTGCACCTCGACTAATTCCACGGGATACCCATCACCTCCCTCTACTACCAACTACCAGGTAACTCTGTCCACCAATGGTAGGACAAAATAGAATAATCACCTCGTGTTTCTGTTCGAATTTGGGTCTTTATAGTAATGCACAAATGGCTAAACCTTATGAGGAGAAACTTGGTGGGAGGTCAATTTTAGGCTTTTTTATGAACTGTTTCTCTTGTATTGTGATAGAAAGGGGTCACAATCTTGCGCTAGGATAAATGAAGGCTTAACAATTTCCTTTTTTTTTTTTTTTTTAACTTTTACTTAAGATGGCTGACCATGTTTGTTCATTTTAGGATACGTGGGTGAACTGCTAATGGGAGAACACTTGACTCTATGTGTTGATCGTCTTATCACACCTGAATCTTTGCACTCTGTGAAAGGGTCAGAGGATGCAGGATCCTCAGGTGGGAGTTCTTGCTCTCACACAGTAGGTCAATCTGCCTATGATACTTCTAACAAGAAGGATGAAGAACCAGAAGCTGGAGGTGAAGATGAGCCATTACTTCAGACTGTGGAATGCCGAATTTGCCAGGAAGAAGATAGCCCGAAGAATTTGGAGATTCCTTGTAGCTGCAATGGCAGCTTAAAGGTAGATTTGTGAAGTTTATTTTTAGCGCTCTTGTTGAAGTAGCTGCTAAATGTTGATCTTGATGTTTCTTGCGCATGTAGTAAATATGTATCGGTAATGCCGTCTTCCTTCTTCCTAATCCTGAATGGTGTTAGTATTCAAGTATCTCTTCTCAAGAACTTGACATATCCATGATTTGTCATTTTACAATCCTCTTATCGCCATGTCTTTCATCCTAGCAAAGTGTCAAATTCATTATTTTGATTTATTTGTTAAAGGGTGGTCTAGTTTACTGATTTTAGCTCCTAGAAAGCTGAAGAATGTTTGACAGTCTACAGCTTTTTTCAAGCTTTCATTAGTTCTTATAACTTCTCTAGATTTAGCTAAAATTAAATCATTGGTGACCAGGTTTTATCCGTCTGTGCTATAACTGCATGACAAAGTTCTTTTATACGTGTATGAAGTTGTCTTTTGTTCTAATGATTCTCCTTTTTCCTTTTCTCTGTCTTTGTTACTAAATCCAGTATGCTCATAGGAAATGCATTCAGAGGTGGTGCAATGAGAAGGGTGATATAATTTGCGAGATTTGCCATCAGGTATTTTGTTCTCTCTATTAATACCTGTTTGCATTTCCAGTGATGATGCTTCATGACCCCATCACAGAAATACTTACAGCCAAATGAGCTTGAAAATATCAATAGAAGGAGGAACAAAGTAGCAGCATGGTTTTGATTTGGATAGAGTGATAACTCACCTTATGCAAGAATTAGTTGATGCATTTTCCCTTCAGAAATAGAAGTAGTTGGAACTTTAGAGCATGTTAATGAGTACATGCTAAAACAGTTCAAAGCTCACTTATTTCATAAAAAAAATTATATGTTGACATTGAGAACTCTATAACATGCAGCCTTACCAGCCTGGCTATACTGCTCCACCACCGCCTTCTCTCTCTGAAGATATTGCCATTGATATGAGGTTGGTTGAAATCATGATTGTTGTCTTTGTGCATACCAAATTTGATATTTTTGTCCAAGCATTTTCACAATCTATGGAACAGATATATTAATATTCAGATTTCGGTGTTTATCTTTCAAGTATGTTTTTATCTATATCTTTCTACGCTGACACTCCCCCCAATTTCCCAAAAAGGAAAAAAGAACGGATATGAAAAGGGAGGAAATAGACCAAAAAATTGACTATCTTACGGTCTTTGCACCTTTCTCTTTGACTTGATTATGTTTATCTTCTTTATCAATTGCTCCACTTATTTATAAGCCTCCAAGTAATCTATTTCTCTCGGAACTTCTAATTTGTAAGTGAAGCTGCGTTTTGTTCATGAACGCAAGAATAGGTCAATGTACTGGTGCAATTCAAGAAGTCATTAATAAGCTCAGCTGTACTTCATGGTTTCAGGAAAAAAAAAAAAAGTAGAATAATTTAATTTATGCTTGATAATGGAGACTCAAATCCTTATATAAGGTCTCTGACCATGAACTCTGTATTGCGAATATGTTCAATATCTAGTGATGTCTTAGGCTCCTTGGAAGATGAGCAAGGTTTTTGTTTGCCTTTTTTTTTTTTTTTTTTTTTTTTTTTTTTTTTTTTTTTTTTTTTTTTTTTGTGATCTGATGTAGTCACTACATTGTGGTTACCAGTACAATTTATGTGCTGATATCCATATGTACCCAAGATGTTACCATCTTAAAAGAAAAAGTGAAAATTCAGCATCATTAACATGAAATCATTTTTCTTGGCCCAACAAGAACAATATATGACAATCTGAACTTGTCATAAAGGCTCCCCCCCCCCCCCTCTTTTGAATGTATTAAAACATGTTTACTCATTATATCATGAGTTTTTTCATGGTATATATCCCCTTGCTACTGAGATTCAGATTTATAAACTGATTTAACCTTTTCTTTGGTGCTACTTAAGCTGTTAGTGTTTACATTGAGAGCAATCCAACATGTTCAGCATGTCCTTCGCAAACTTAATCTTGAAAATTTTCTTTTCTGTCTTCTCCTCCCTGTCACTGATGGATTCGTCCACATGGATTTGTGTTGCAGTGAGGGCTGGACAGTAGCTGGTACTCAGCTTGACTTAAATGATCCTCGGCTTCTAGCAATGGCAGCTGCAGAGCGCCATCTCTTGGAGGCGGACTATGACGAATATGCTGATTCAAGTGCTAGTGGAGCTGCATTTTGCCGTTCAGCTGCTTTAATTGTAAGCAGCTGCTATTCCTTTATATTACTAAAATCTTTTTGCCAACTGCAGGCTAGTAGTAATGTGTGGCAGGCATTATTAACTTTTTCTTAGGGAAGATAATGCACCAGCAGATTCAACATTCTCTTTTTGGGTGGAGATGTGGTTTGACTTTGACCGTGTGGTACATGAATTTTCATATTTAAGTAGTGACCTAACGTTGACTTGAGAAGAAACCCGAAAGTTCATACTTCATTGAGAGAAGTGGTGATATAATTTTATTGGGCACAACTTTCTTTGATACATGACATTCCATCCCTCCTTGGAAACGCGAAAAATGAGAATCTTCGTTTCTTAGGAGTCACATTTAAGGAATTCTCAAAATTGAAAATAAGATCCATTGCACCCTTCCATTACGGGGAACAAAACCAAAAAAACCTTAACTCATCCTGCCCTATTTCATGTATGATTTCATGCTCATACTACAATAGTTTTCCTTACGAGTTCTTGAAACCGCAGCACTAGTAAGAGGGTGGGCTGTTATGGGTGGGTCCCAGGCTACATTTTGTGATTTGTTTTCATCTTATCTGCTTATATTCCTTTCCTTGTTTGTATTGCCTTTTTGTTCTTTCCGGTTGGTTGAATGGATCGTAAACGACCTCTTTATTGTCTAAAGTTGTTAGAAGTTCTTTGCAGTACCAATAATAGAGAAACTAGGGAAAAGCCTTTTAAGACGTGTCAGTAACAAAATTTTCCTTTCAATATATACCTCTTCATTTTGCCCATGCAATATGTTTATATTATATTTTGAGCTTATCACTGTGTTCTCTGCAGTTAATGGCCCTTCTATTATTGAGGCATGCTGTGACAATCGGAAACGGTGATGGGGATGATGATGATGTTTCTGCCTTTTTCTCGGTGAGTGAATTATGCAGTGAAATCATCTTTCCTTTGGTTGCTTGTGATTATTAGGCTATGATATATGTGATTGTGCGGGATCACTGATCTGGTTAATCCTTTGACATAGCTTTTCTTACTCCGTGCTGCTGGTTTTCTTCTACCTTGCTACATCATGGCTTGGGCTCTCAGTATCATGCAGCGCCGAAGGCAAAGACAGGTTAGTGCCTTAAATGGCTATTAAAATGTCAATCTTCATACTTGCAATTTGAAAATCAAAATCCTTGTGGTGCAGATCAGATGATGTTTTGTTTTGTTGTAAAGGTTGATTAATGCTGCATCTATACACATGTATATAAATTTTTTGAGCAAATTAGATCATTGCTCTAGTTTATGGGAACTCACTGGACTCCCTTTCAGAAACAGTTTAGACCATCAGTCATAGTTTATTTCATCAATACAGGGTGTTCTCATTAAAACATGAAGTCATCTTCGCCCTTGCCTGAATGAAATACCTCATTGCTTGTGTATGCATGAATTACCTCATTTGTTCTTTGTGCTTTTCCCAATAAATTTGCTCTAACTGTTACACGTCCAAACAATCCCAAGTGTTTTGATGGTCCTGCCTCTATTTTCCTGGTTTATACTTTGGGACCTTACTTTTTGCTTTCATGTTGATTATGATGTAAGTCACAATATACAATTGGTTATATATCCAGTGTGATTGTGCCCACTGCTGTCACTTCCAGTTGTGAGATTGCAGGTTCTGCTGATAGATGTCTGCACTTTGGATGCGCACATTAAGTAAATTTGAGTTAGATAAAATGTTGGAACTTATGTGGTCTTATTATGAGAATCAAGTAAAATACGATATGTAAGGGCATGTTAAACTCTTGAAACTGTCACTACTTACTCTAACTGTGGGAGTAATGGCATGCTAATTTGCTTGCACATATAAACATTACATAGAGAAATAACAACATGCCCAGTAAATTCCCACCAGGTGGGGTCTCGAGAGGATAAGGTGTTTCAAGAGGTTGAAGTAGAGAGACTGTTTTCAAGACTCTCGGATCACGACAAAACCTCAAGACAACAATAAACAATATAAAGTATCAGAAATGACAGCAAATAGCAAAAACAATGCCACGCAGAAATAACACAACAATCCATCAAAACAAAATAAAGCACACCCCCTACCAGCAAGATCTCATCCTACTTCATAACCTACCACCCTAATTCGCGTCTTCTACAAATTCCTATCCTGGTTCATGTTCTCGATAAAATGTAACAACTTTATGTCATGTCTAATTACCTCCTTCTAATACTTCTTCGACTACCTCTACCTCGCTTAAAACTGTCCAGCGACAACCTCTCACACCTGTGCATTGGATCATCCGAGCCGTTACTCATCACATGCCCGAACCATGTCAGCCTTATTTCCCACATCTTGTTTTCCACTGAACTCACCCTCTTTTCCACCAAACTTACCCCTATCTTGTCTCGAATAACCCCATTCCTAATTTTATCGCTCCTAGTGTTTCCACACATCCATCACGACATCCTCATCTCTGCCCCTTTATCTTTCGGATATGAGAATTCTTTACAGGCCAACACTTTGCTTCGTACAACATAGCAGGTCTAATTGCCACCTTATAGAACTTAACCTTTGAGTTTAGGGGCCACCCTCTTATCACATAAGACTCCCGAAGCGAGTTTCCACTTTATCCACTCCGTGCTAATACGATGAGTGTCCTCTTCAATCTCTCCTTTTCCGTAGATCATAGACCCAAGATACTTGAAGTTATCTTTCTTCTGAATGACCTGGCTGTCCAGCTTCACTACCACCTCATCCTCAGGCAGCGCCTCGCTAAACTTACACTCTTAATACTCCGTCTTGGTCCTCTTCAACCGGAACCCATTAGACTCTAGGGTCTGTCTCTAAACTCCAACTTATTATTGACACCTTGATGAGTCTCATTGATCAGAACCACGAATAACATACACCAAAGCACCTCACCCTAGATTCGCCGTGTCAAAACATACATCATCAAGGCAAATAAGAATGAGCTAAGAGTCGAACCCTGGTGCAACCTTATTAAAATAGGAAAGGCCTCGGAGTCTCCTCCTGCTGTTCTTACACGAGTCTTGACTTTGTCATACATATCCTTTTATCACTCTGATGTAAGCCACATGGACACTTCTAGCTTCCAAGCATCTCCACAAAACCTCCCTAGGAACTTTATCTTAAGCCTTCTCTAAATCGATGAACACCATGTGCAAGTCTTTCTTACCCTTCCTATATTGCTCCCCAAGTTTCCTGACAAGATAGATAACGTCTGTAGTTGAGCGACCTGCCATAAAACCAAGTTGATTCTAAAAAATAAGCACGTTCCTCCTCAACATCAACTCCACCACCCTTTCCCAAACCTTCATAATGTGGCTTAACAACTTGATACCCTATAATTATTGCAATTTTGAATGCCACCTTTCGTCTTATACAATGAAATCGTCGTACTCCACCTCCCGGCCTCAGATATCTTTGTCGTCCTAAAAATACCATTAAACAACAAGTGGAAAAAAAACTACCTTTAACTTTTTCTTTCCCATTTTATACGAAATTTTTACTATTTGGGAAATCAAGCAGCTTCTTTTTTCTAGTACGATTTTTTCAAGCTATCTTTAAGTATTTGTGATTTTCTATATAGTGTGGTCTATTAATTTTTAAAGTAGTCTCTATGTATTTAAAATCTTATTAAGAAAATTAATCCTTGTCTATGACCACCGAAAAGTAGATACTTCTATCCTCCTACTTTGAACTCCGGAAAACTAGATACTTCGATCCTGCTAATTTGAACTCCATCGTTCATTTTGGCATGTACCAAAAGTTGCAGAAAACTGACTAAATAAATTCATCCTATAATGTGTAGTATGTAGTATATTCATTTTTATTTTGTGGTTTTAAATTTTTCGGATGTTCATTTTTCTCTTTTTTCTTCAAAGCAGGAGGCAGCAGCACTAGCGGCAGCAGAAGTTGCTTTCATGCTGCAGGCAGGGCAACATAGGGGCTTGCATGTAACAATAGCACCAGGACCTGCACAGGCAGCAGAACCTTCAGTAGCACCAACAAACCCAGCTACCCATGTTGCAACACCGACCGGCCAGGTCGCAACTCCTCCTCCAGAGCTAGTATAAATGGCTTTGCTCAGTTGGCATGTTAAAAATTAGTTTCTGATATTGACATTGTACTTTCTTAATTTGCACTAACTAAGTGGATAGAGGTTCTTTTTTTTCCTTTCAATGTATTAGTTGTATCTTAGCCCTGTGAAATTTGGAGTGACGCAGAGGCTGAAACTGTTTCCATTTGTTCAATATTTCATTTACGCCTGAACATGTAAATGTACAGGTCCTATCTGCTAACCTATCTGCTTTGAATGTGGAGATACCATATCTTCACATCATGTACATTGTTTATTCTTATCGATATGTTGTACTGTTCCTCCTACTTCGTTTAGTACTTGCCATACTTTTTTGTTAGAAGAAAAGCCTTGGATTAACTGCTAAAGTTATTGCGATGTGATTAAGAGGTTATGAGTGCGAGTTGTGGAAATAGCCTCTTGAAGAAATGTAGGGTAAGGCTGGTATGGCTTGTCTTCAGATCCATTCTATAATAGGAGTTTTAGAGCACCCGTTATTTATACTTCTTCACTGGCTGTATTTTCTACGATGATTTAGAAGTGATAATCAGATCCAAATGTAGTGTCTTAATAGTCCCCCCTTGTTGAGTACATACTTTTGTATTTTTCTCAACATAACTTCACTGGAAGCCAAACTTTTGAGATTTACTTATTTCCTAATTGTTTTAATAAATTAGTACAGGGAGGCTCTTTGTCCTATTTTGAGGCATTTCCGGGAGCTGTCAACAAAAATCCTAAAGTAATTGGATAAGCATCCCTATTCATTTAACAGTGAGAACTTTATTAATGTGCCAGGAACAAATTCTCTCTTGGGATAGAGACAACACATAACAACGGGCAAGATGAAGAAGAACAAATTCTGAATCTGAGAATAAGAAAAAGGAAAAGTGAAAAGAGATGGTCCACATGGGTAAGCAAGAAGATTAAATATTCGGAGAGAGTAATATGCTTGACAAGGTCCAAGAATTTTGAATGGAGGGAAATTGAACAATCTAAATTAAAGATGAGAGCAAAGAAAAGCATAAAGGAAACTCATTAAGCACAAGGAACCAACACTGCCATTTTTATTTTTTTAGATTAGGAATTCTAAAATCTAAAGTAGAGTTCGGCATAAAGCAAGCCCTTGGATTTATATTTTCCCAAGAGGCTTCTATTCTTCACATTGCCCAATACTCAATACTTTATCTGGCTTTCTTGCAACTGTTGCAATCTCAGCTTTGGCTGCCTCATTAACTAATTCTATTAATTGGGACATTTCCTTTTATCTAATTAAAATTCCTAAAGAAAAAATCATCTATAATTATCACATTCTCACCTTAAGCTTGAACATTGTCTTTCTTTCTGCAACTGAATGAGGAAACTTGTATTAAAGTGAATAAAGCTTAGCGGTTATACGTGAAATTAGTCATTTCTTCTTGTAACTTATGTGGCAAAAACTGTTGAAAAACAAATGTTTTAGGCTTTTTCAAGCTTGTAGTAAAGTAGTAAGGTTAAATTGGCTTAGAGGTTCAAGAACAGGGGATCATAACCAGATGAGTTGGCATAAAGTTCAATAGGACTGGTCTGGTCATTGTTTGGTCCAAAAGGGCAAAACATGAAAGGGATGTAGGGAACAAATGTATAGATTCTTGGCCCAAAGAATGGTGTTCCAACTTCACTTTTATTCAAACCTGTCAGTGTCTTCTATAACAGCCTTATATTGCTTGCAGCATTGGCAGGCTTATGATTGAAGTGAATCTTAAACTTCTATAGATGTTTTGTCTTGGGACCCTCCCTGCTTTATTGTAACTTTAGTCTTGCAAATCCCATCAAAGATGAAACACAAGTTTATATGTACAGGCACTTGGTAGAGGATATGCAGGGGTGTAGCCACAGACATCTCTCTTATTTTTTCATCATAGTCTTTGCCAAGAAAACACTTTAGTTCCTTCGGTTGGACCCAGTGCAGAAACATGTTGTGTCCTTCCTGTAGAGTGATGGTCCTAATTCTTTGTATTGGGTTCTTGTCAATTCAACCAGATACAGTTTCTGCTCTGAGAAGTGTAGATCTTGCTCTCAGATGGGGAGAAGGCAACTTATCTTTTCTGAGAAGTTCTCGGATTCTAAAGGCTGCTGTTGTGCAGGACCTGCATACACAGCTCAATATAGCGCCTGCACCTTCGATGACATTTGATCCAAATCAATCAAACAAAAGAAGAGTGAGAAGAGGATCAGATCCTATCCATAATAAGTGTTGACTGTGTGTTCAAAGCAAGTGTGCAGGATGAACGTTTCAAGATTCATGAAAGACGGGAAAAACAGCTGCTCTCTTTTGCACTTCTCTAAGAGAAACCCGAGGATGCAAGGAACTTCTGCATCTTCGAGGCGGTTTTTTTAGGTTGGTGACCCTGATCACTATCATTTGTTTGAATAGCAATCTTTACTGAAAGCAGCAACTTCATGTGTTATGTGAAGCTAGAACCACAGAAAGACATTAGGATGTTAATGCTTATTGTCATACACAACAGATTATTTTATATGTTCTGACCATATAGATAGCATGTTATCTTTAAACACCAGTAAATCTTGCATGTAACATGAAA
>JBDJHY010000078.1:21159606-21176447 GCA_039654485.1 Withania somnifera
TCTCCCGAACAATCTCAGTACATATGGCGCAAGACGATTCCACATATCGAGGTCGGAATGGGATCGGGTGTTTTCACATCTTACCGTAGTGCCCGGTTTGTCTTGATTTCCGATTGATGAGCAAGAAGAAAAATGGAACAATTGGATTTTGGACTCGCCCCCGGCTATGTGTCCTTTGGACCCTTCGCCCGCCTGTCACCAGTGGAAGCAAGCTAACATGGAATCACTGATGTTATCAGCAAGTCAATTATCCTTATAAATAGGAAGGCTCTCCATTAATTGTAAAACATCCAAATCAAGAGCCTTTTATTAACTTGTCTTTCTTCTCCTCTTTTATTAAAGGTCTTTTGTAAAAGAGCGAGTGCTGGGAAACACTTGTGTGAGGCCTTTTTTTGAGTGATCTTGTGAGAATATTCTCTTACTTAATCTGAGATTAATTAGAGTTCTTATCTCTAATTTTGTGCTCTTGTTGATCTTGTAAAATTGTTCCCGTCTTCCTATGGACTATGTTGCACACTCGCACTAACCAAACCGCATTAAATTTGTGCCTTTTTTATTTGCTTTATTCGAAGTGAAGCTTTGGAGTAACGGGTAAAGTTGTTGCCATCTGACTAAAAGGTCACAGGTTCAATTTTTAGAAACAGCTTCTTGCAGAAATGCAAGGTAAAGTTGTGTACAAGGGTGGTTGGGCCTTTCCTCGAACCCTCCACGTAGCGGGAGCTTTAATGGACTGGGCTGCCCTTTTTTTTTTATTTGCTTTACTTACCGTTATTACCAACTTACTATTGTCTTTGTAATCGTCACTATAACACCGTTTGGCTGAATTCCTGGTTCCGATCCTAACGTACTTACTGGAAACCTGATTGGAGATCCTGTGTTTTTTCTTTTTTGATTTTGCGATGAACTCAGTGTTTATCTTGTTATTTTTGCTTTTTATTTTTATTTTTATTGTCTTTTCTGTTTCTGGTTCTCTTTGGGCTAATTACTTTATCATGATTGCTTGGTTTGACTGTTTAGCTTTTGTTAGTTACAAGATTGGTTAACATTTAGAAAATGTGTATTATATGCTTATATTTCTTAAAGATGGAGAAGAGCAAGTTAACAATAATGTTCAAAAGCATCTATAAGAAATACAACAACAA
Source organism: Withania somnifera (assembly GCA_039654485.1). Taxonomy (NCBI): domain Eukaryota; kingdom Viridiplantae; phylum Streptophyta; class Magnoliopsida; order Solanales; family Solanaceae; genus Withania; species Withania somnifera. Next base: position 21,160,749 of record JBDJHY010000078.1, read on the forward strand.
TTTACACTGGGTATGTTGTTGTTGTTGTATTTCTTGTAGATGCTTTTGAACACTATTGTTAGCATTGTTCTTGACCGTCTTTTTTTTTTTGGCATTAATGAAATCTGAGAATGTTTCATGTAAAGAAATCTGAAAACTTACTGGAATTTGCTTTTAAAGGTTGACTTAATTGTACAAAGAACTGAAAAAAAGCTAGTCTTTGGAGTAATCAGTGTTGTCAATCCACACTTAAACCATGAAACTAGGTGCAATGCAAGTTAGGTGCTTCACATCGCTCAGATAAAGCTTTTGGTCCAATTTAGCCAACATAAGAGAGAAGGTTGCCTTTCATTGCAGGCCTCAAGGCACCAACTGTGCATCCTAGCAAAATCCATCGGCTAACTGCTTTGTTAAGCTAACTTTATCAGGTCCATGGTCTCTGTTTACAGAGGAAAGAGTAGGTAGTTAACTGATCCATTTTATCTTAAAAAATAAAAAGAAAGAAAAGATGGTAGCACCTTGGTGCAGTGGCAAAGGCGCTAACTCTGTTTCTCAGCAAGGACCACTTGGTAACTGCTTTCGTAAGTTAAATTTGTGATGGCCATTAGCTCAGTGTTGAAGAGGTTGTACTAAATAATAAATTGAGCTGGAAAACAATTGTTAAAGAATGTACATGGAAGTATTGTTGGTGAAAATAACTGAATTCTAGTTCGATAAAATTTTTCTAAATGATTTTAAAACTTGATTAACATTGTTTTTACTCGAGGGGAGCCTATGTGCGATGGCTAGAGTTGCCGTCATGTAACTAGCAAGGCATGGGTTGACTTTGGATGTAGCCTCTAGCAAAAATGTAAGATAAGGCTGTGTAAAATAAAGCCAATGTGGTCTAGTGTTTCCTAGGAATCCGCTCCGTGATAACTTAATACACCGTGTTGTCCTTTGCTAACATTGATTAACTTCAAATATTTCACTGGATTACATTTTTTCCTGAATTTCATTTGTTCATATATTTTGTTTCTGTTTAGATACACTTTTCTACATTATATACTTCTTTTTCATCTCCTGTCTTTTTCACCAACATAGAGGTTGTTATTGCGCCGTTGCGCTTAAAGCCCAAGCGTATCCTTGTGCTTTTTGCCTATAACAGCACTATGTGACACTTCTCAACATTTTGACATTTGTTGATATTTGCTCTTATTTGGCTTCTAAAATCACTACTAGTTTCAATGTTATGGCTGAAAACGATCCGAATTGGGATCTTGATAAGACCTTTTTCACATTGTTACTTCTTGTTGACCATTAAAACTTGATTTCATGTATTAGCACATGTTCTTTTTGTAAGATCTTCTCTGCAGATGCCATGCAATTTAGATTCTGTTTGGTCCTTTTTCTTATTGGTACCACGTGACTGTTGTTTGGTTCATTTACTGACATGTTCTTTCTGAATCTTCTATAGAATATCATAGGTCAGGAAGCTGGAAAAAGTGTGGTGGCTGAGTATTTGAGACGGAGAGGTCATTCAGATTTATACCACCCTACTCAAGGTTCTTCTGCTTCCAAATTGCAAGCATATGTAAAGCCTCCTTCAGGTGACGGTCTGGCAGCTGGAACTAAAAAACAAGTGCGAGCACCAAAAGAAAGTAGAGCCTCAAGTAAGCAGGAAAGCCAGGGCACAGCTGGGACATCAAATGGACGAAACCTACAGAGAGGAGATCAAGGGAACTCTATGAAAACAACTGCTCCTCAATCCCAAGCAAGTCAAAGGAACTCTAGAAAGAAAAAGTCGGAGAAAGTTGTTTCTCTTTCTGAGGCTGCAAAAGGGTCCATCGTATTTCAACAGGGGAAGCCATGCTCATGCCAAGCCCGTCGACACAGGCTGATAAGCAACTGTTTATCTTGTGGAAAGATAGTCTGTGAACAGGAAGGTGAAGGGCCTTGCAACTTTTGTGGTGCACTTGTACTGAAGGAAGGAAGCTCGTATGCTGGATTAGATGAAGGACCTGTTCCAGTTTCCGATGCCGAGGAAGCAGCTGAAGCCTATGCAAAGAGGCTAGTTGATTATGATCGGAACTCCGCAGCACGTACGACTGTTATCGATGACCAAAGTGACTATTACGAGATTGAGGGAAATAGCTGGTTGTCGAAGGAGGTATGCAGTGTACTGTCTGTGAGAACATTTCACTTTGCAAGACTTGGCTTCTGTGATGACACTGACTTGTGTTTGTAATCCTTCTCCGCCCCCCCACCGCCCCTCCCTCTTCAACAGGAAAAGGAACTTCTGAGGAAAAAGAAATAGGAGATAGAAGATGCTGAACGTGCCAAACGGAATAGAGTCGTAATTGCATTTGACCTCGTTGGCCGCAAGGTTTTTCTTTCATTGCTATCAAGAAGATGTGCTCGCATCTTTTTCTTTATCCCTTTTGTCCTTTCTTCTGTGTTCGTTTTCTTTGCCATGGAGGGTGAAAATGTGGTTCTTATTTTTGTTCTTTTGTGAATTTCGTTAGTCTTGCCTTTTCAATCATCAAGGCAAACTAGTGTCTTCTTTTGTCTTCGTACTGTTGATTCCTGTCCTTTCTTTATGTCAATGTGCTGCAGCATAGCTCAGTGTTGAATACCATCTTGATAGAGCTTAGATATCCAAAGTGTGGCTTTGACTTAAATCAAAAGCTAATGTGAGCTTCATAGCCAAATAAAAAGTAGACATTGGGCTTGGTCACAAGCTGCAATGGAGTATTGATTCATTATGCTACAGTTGGTTCCCATGCAATTCCACCATCTGCTGTTTGTCAGTCTAGAAAGAGTTAGAAATTTCTTCAACATCACTTGTTTTTGTCTTCCCTAATTTCCGACTGTTTGTGTCTGGCGTGATAGTGCACTTGTTGCAGTGTTATTACTAGTATTCTTATTTGCATACTTGATTGAAAATTTTAGTTAGGAATGCACTCTGTATTGGGTATTCTTGTTCAGGCATGGGGCGTAGGATTACACTTATTTTTTCCTTTTTCTTGGTGGATAAGCATTAGTCTTGTAACTTTTTTATAATAACCTGAAGAATGCCTTGTGATTGCTACTAGAATACCCCTTTTAATCTATATCTCTGCAGGTTCTTTTGAATAAAGACGACGTCCATGAAGAACTGCAGAATGGAATTCTCTTCAGACCAGCAGAGGAAAAAGAAGCAACCCGCATTAAACCTAACCCAAACCTGAAGGTACAACCAGTTTTTATTGATCCAGGTCCCAGGAGTACTCCCAAGGAGAAGAATAATAAGAAAGGTCCCAGAAATGGCTTGTGCTTGGAGATTACTGGGAGAGTGCAACATGATACCAGTGAACACTCACGTTTGATAGTAGAGGGCAAGTTACATGGATCTTCGAATAGCAAATCGTGGCATGAGCCATCTGTTAATAGAACAGTCGGAACCTCAGATGACTCTTGAGTGTACCTTAGATTACTATTGAGAAGTATATAGCTGGCCAATTGAGTGCTTATCATCCCCACACCTCCAACATGCCATCTTTCTGGAGCTCGGAGTGTAGAAAGTTACTGCTATAAACTTACTATTTTAAGTGTTGATTTATCTAGAAAACAATCCTCTGCAAATGTTGAGATTAGACGTCGAATGAACTTAGTTGTTATCACTGTTCAATGTTCATCCTTAACCGTGGAGAACTGAGAAAATGTTTGGTAGGTTACTCGAAAACTTCCTATGTATACGAGAAAGTTGCAAGTTTTTATGACACGTGTTTTTGTCGACTTTGTAGTTTACACATTCTTGATTCATTCAGATTTGTCTATGAAACATAGAAGATTCTGAAGTTAAATGACAAATTTATTGTTTGATAAGAAGTGGAAGCCTGTTTGGTCCTAGTATTCAATTTTTTCACTCCAATTTGAGGTTTGAGTTTTTCGAAGTAAAAATACTTTTCCCCAACAAAAGTTCTAACGTTTTGATCAAATGCAATTTCAACTTTTGAATACCTCCTCTCAAATAACACTCAACTGTGTACAAATATGTATACTAATTCTACATCTGCACTTGAATGATATACTAAAATAAACCATCCCTGCAAAATAAATTAAGATAATCGAAATTAAATAGGCTTTGCTTGTGAAATGTCAAGTATACCTCCTAAATTAAATTTTGTCCGGTGAAAGTCATTTTCCTGAAAGATATTCAATAATTCAAGGAATAAATCTTCAACCAAAACTGTTTTGACTTTTTTCTTTTTCACTTCACAAACCCGTATAAAAAATAAATGATACTTTCATTCATTTTAATTCATCTATCTTTAATTTCATGAAAAAAATGTCTTTTTTTCGTTTACGACTCTTAGCCAAGTAAAATCAGAGAAACAGAATCTGAAAATAAAAGTTCCCATTCCACTAAATATTCGGTTCTTTTTCATTATAAAGTCGCAGTAAAAACCAACTTTGCAGTTTATTGAAAACATCGGATTTGTCTTGTCAAGTAGTGTCCCTCCGATGTTGTATCTCACGAATTAAAACCGTGTCCATTCTCCCCTTCAACATCCACATAGTACTGTAAAATTTCGACCAAATATACTTACTTTCTACTGTTTTGAGTAATTGAACAATGCTTTGATCCTACTGGAACTGAAAGACTCCTGTTTCCTGAAGATCCGTAAGATTTTTATTCTCAATTACTATTCCTTTTGCTGATATCTACTTCTTTTTTGTGCGTATTGACTCAATTCTTGCAGAAAATTATGCTACCTAAGTAGTTATTTAATTGTATTTACTTGTTGAGTTTCAAATTGATTGTATGGTTTTGACTTGAACGGAGTTTTAGTTTTAAAATAAAGATAGGTACATTGTCTCTGAAAAGTTGGAATCAAAGAGTTGTCAAGACATTCTTTTTAATGGATTACAAAAGGAAGTAAGACAAACAACTTACATTTCTTGTCTTGACAACATGCAAGTGCTTGCATAATTAGGCTTACTGCTTATAGCAATGTTGAGGTAGTTAGAGGAAAGGTGACAGTTGCTTGCAATGAGATGTTGTTTGGTGAAAAGGTGGATCACTGGTCATCTATAAACACATCCATTGAATGACACAAAAAGTACTGCGATGGGGAAGATGCCATATATCTTGTGAGGGCCGAAGGTTTAGGCTGCACGCGAGTTACATTTCATTATTTCGACTAGAAGAGGGGCATTACTTCCGTTAAAGAATTAACAGGGGCAAGAGCGACATGCTCATGATGTGGTGGCAACTGCAGCATTAATCCTCACCCATGACTGATAATACTTTTCACCCTAAAATTCGGTGATAGTTAAAGTCGCATTGCCTTGATTTTGTTAGTTTTAAACTAGCATATGAGAAAACAAGATGAATACTGGAAACTTATGAGAATTACTTCTCATCTGATCATATATCTCAAACCAAAATATGTTTGTTAATATGAGGTAGCCAACAGGCTCTTCATCTATGTCCTCAGTGATTACTATCCATGACAACTATTCAGCACTATTTTCTTTCATTGTTTCCATGTCATCTGAAAGCTGGAATTACAATTCTAGGTCAATCATGGCAGTAAAAGGAAATCCAGGAGATAACAGAAGGAGAGGCCCTGCATCAATATTTGTTGTAGCTGGTCTTTGTTGTTTTTTCTATCTTATAGGAGTCTGGCAAAGAGGTGGTTTCGGGAAGGCGGATAGTGGAGCTCTTCAGATAACAAAGAAGACAGAGGACTGCAGCATCCTCTCCAATTTAGAATATGAAACTCATCATGGCGATCAAAGTGGTGTGGTTGATGATCCCAAACTGGAAATCAAGCAGTTTGAACCTTGTGGTGAGCAATATGTTGATTACACACCATGTTATGATCAAACACAAGCAATGCTATTTCCTAGAGAAAATATGAACTATAGGGAGAGACATTGTCCTCCAGAAGAAGAGAAGCTGCATTGTCTTATTCCAGCCCCAAAAGGCTATATAACTCCTTTTCCATGGCCAAAGAGTCGTGACTATGTACCTTATGCAAATGCACCACGTAAAAGTTTAACAGTTGAGAAGGCAGTGCAAAACTGGGTACAATATGAAGGTGATCTGCTTAGATTTCCCGGTGGCGGAACTCAGTTTCCACAGGGGGCAGATGCGTATATTGACCAGCTTGCTTCTGTGATCCCAATGGAAAATGGCAAAGTTCGAACTGCATTGGATACGGGATGTGGGGTGAGTAAAAACTTGTCAAAGTTTGGGAATATATTTTTTTTTCTTGTTCTGATGAAGTAATTTCATTAAAAAAGCAGCAAGGAGATGCAGGGTTACAAAAATACAGGTGTTAACTTCATTTCAAGAGTAGGCTATACCATGACTAGTTAACAAAATAGATTAAGCAGACATCTAGCTTTAAGGGAGACCTCTATTTACTTCTTGAAAATAATATATTCTAATCTTCTTACTGGCTGTCTTTACTTCTCCGAAAATGTTAATGCACCTAGTCCCGCTGCAGATGATTTAACTGCTGCTTTTTCTTTGCACTATCTATCTGATAATTGTACTCTTTTTCAATGAGTGCTCTACCTTTGCAATACTAGTTGAGATCCATTTTCAGCTGGTAGTTTGCATTATTGTCTTGATTTCCTCTCTTTTATTTTTCGAGGTTAAAGCTTTTACTTTAGTTGTTGTTGCCATCATAAATGATATATGTTTCTATCCAAATTCGATCTCTTTATGTTTGATTAATGGCATATGGCATCTTAGGTTGCTAATTGGGGTGCATACCTTTTCAAGAAAAACGTTATAGCCATGTCATTTGCACCAAGAGACTCACATGAAGCTCAAGTCCAGTTTGCTTTGGAAAGAGGTGTACCAGCAGTTATTGGTGTACTTGGAACCATGAAATTGCCATTTCCGTCAAGGGCCTTTGATATGGCTCATTGTTCGCGTTGTTTGATTCCATGGACTGCAAACGGTTAGCAATCTTTTCTTTTGGGATCTTTTTTTTTCTTTTATTTTGGGGATCCTTTTTTTAATTTTTTTTTTTTTTTTGCGATCTTGTAGTCTAACTAGAAATCTGTTAAGGCATGGGATTGCTCCACTAGAAAGATCCGACCTATCTTATTGGATACATGTGCTTTTCGTTTAGCATTTGCTGCTCTTCTTTTGGTGTATATATGATACCATGGTGATACCAACTAGTTCAGATTAAGACTTAGTTTTGCTGTAACATTTTCATTAGATCTGGTTTTTGTGGATCTTTTCCATTTGGTGAAAGACTTGTTTGGTTAGTGTAGGGTAAATATGATATTTGGAGAACCTCTACTTCTAGAGAAAACCATGTATACCTTGAAAGACAAAATAGTTTAATGTTAGAACTTGGGACAAAATAGACATGAATAGAGCAGAACGAATATTCAATATTCATATAGCTGACTCCAACTAATTTGAGATTATCCAGAATAAGTTTTTATATAATCTTGGCCTTGGGAGTGAGTTGTAAGAAAATTAATCAACATAGATCAAATTAGTACCCAAAAGAAATATGCTCAACACAAGCTTTTATTTGGCATAGTTTTCCTGTACTTGTGATGCATGTTCTCCTGGTAATCAGCAACCATTCTCTAGCACCAATTGCCAACCCTGGATAAATCCTAGTTTGAGTTTCTCTTTCCATTTTGGATTGCAAACATAATTCTCACTTTAAACTTTCAAATGAGAACTTTTTCCTATGCTAGTAAGCCCATATGCTTCCTTAATTAAAGAATACACTTTCTTTAGTCTCATTTTATAAACCTTGCAAGTCAAAATGAGATATTTTACTTGTCATATTTATACTTGCATGTGCATCTAAACATACATACCGTATCAAATACTCGAATAATGTGCATCTACATGCAAAACATGCCTTTCTTTTTCCTTCTTTGGGTCTTCCCCCTTGATGATTGAGAAATAACTGAATAAGGCATGTGTCTTTTGTTTTTGGTAAGTGTTCTTTAGAAAGAAGATACGGCATGTGGATGCCAGTGAACTCTATTGGCTGTTTCGGTATTTTGGAATTTTTTAATTATGTTCTTCCATCCTTTCTTTATAAAAAAAAATTTCTGATAACTTCTGAATCACTCTTTTTAGGTGGACTCTACATGATGGAAGTGGATCGAGTTCTCCGACCTGGGGGGTATTGGATACTTTCAGGTCCTCCCATCAACTGGAGAACTAATTATCAAGCTTGGCAACAACCTAAGGAGGAGCTGGAGGAGGAACAAAGAATGATTGAAGAGATAGCTGAGCTTCTCTGTTGGGAAAAGAAGTATGAGAAAGGTGAGATAGCTATATGGAGAAAACGAGTAAATTATGAGTACTGCAGTGGACGAGATTCTCGTGTAACTCTGTGTGATCACTCGAATTCAGAAAACGTCTGGTAAATCTTTACATTTTATAATGTTTTTTCTATGAATATTTCAGTTCTCGAATAGGTTTTCTTCTCCTTTTCTTGTGTCATTCAATGGATCATGGATGCACAAAACTGCAATTGGCGAATATAATAGAAGTTATAGAGGATTGCTTTTTTATGATTTTTATCAGTCTCTTTAGTTCAAGTCTTTGCCCTTAAGATTTTGGGTGGCGGAGGTAATTGATTATGTTGCAATATGTTTAGTAGTCAAAAAGGTTATTCACTAACTGAGTCGTCTAGTATATTTATCCTTATATTTTGTTGCCTTGTCCTGTGTCTTTCATCTTCTATGTCTAAGCATGTTACATACCTGCAAGCACTTGCTGTTCCATGCCAAAATCATTCCATTCCCTTCTTTTAGTAATTATGACATGTTGAAAACCACAAAGTGTTTGCTAAATGGTCTTTTAAGATATATGCGTGCAGCACTGCTTCATTATTTGTTCTGTATAGCATTAGTTTTTGAAAATAAAAGGGGATCTGGGGATTTTGAGTTCTCTACAATTTCGGTGATGAAGTTTTTGATTTCCATCTGATTATATGATATTAAGCCAATATATTTCTATAGGTATAAGAAGATGAAGGCATGTGTAACTCTGCATCCTGAAACAACCAATTCGGGGCAAGTTTTCGGTGGGGAGCTCAAACCATTTCCGGAGAGACTTAACGCTATTCCTCCAAGAATAGCAAGTGGATCTCTTCCTGGAGTCTCTGTTGAATCATTCCAGGAGGACAACAAATTGTGGAAGAAGCATGTAAAAGCTTATAAGAGAGTTAACAAGCTCCTTGACACTAGGAGGTATCGCAATATACTAGATATGAATGCTGACCTAGGAGGTTTTGCTGCAGCGCTAGAATCATCTAAACTATGGGTCATGAATGTTATGCCAACTATAGCTGAAAGGGACACTCTTGGTTCATTATATGATCGAGGCCTGATTGGCATATACCATGACTGGTAACAATATAAAAGTCACTCATCTTTTCTCGTTGCTCTCTAGCATCAATTCGTCCTTCTTTGTATTAAGTTTTCTGGACCCTAAGTTGTAAAAGAATAAGTAAAGATCAAAATGTTGTGGAAATAGGAGTGTGTTACAATTCTTTTGTCCGACCGTTAAGTTTATTTGAGAGCTGGTTCCTTTTCTTTGTCTTTTTATTTTGTTGGAGTTGACATCAGATACTGTCCTAGTTTAAATTCTGACATATGTTTAGCGAGCAGATTAGCTTCTCTATCTGTGAGTATGCATAGCTTAAAGTTGTTAAATAATAATTACTTTTTTGCTTATATACATTCGCCACTCACTTGTCATTCACAAACACCTTGAATCTTCCACTTATTGATAGTGTAAATGCATTTTCCTTTGATTTTACTCATTGAGTAGTTACTGCTTCTTGATATATAGCATTAGGAGGATGCATCTTCATTGCATGTCCCACAACTATAAACATAACAATTTATATTGATGATAGGATACTGTTAAGACCTGTTGAACTCAGAATGATAAGAGTTATATATTTGTAAGTCCAGATCAAGATGACAAGCAACACAAAGATGACAAGATAGCTGGTTAAACACTTCATCCAGTGTGTGATTGAACCTGTTACTTCATAACTGTAGTCAGTACAGGCCCTTCGTAGTGATTTTGAGATGAGAGGAATATGGATCCCAGGATGGGAAAGACTTCAGATGCAACCAGCTCTTCATAATCTTATACCTGTATAGTTTCTTTCTTGACTATATGAAAGGGAATTGATATAGTTTGACCTTCAATCACTATCACTACTCTATATAGTCCTTTCATATAACATCTAATATTATTTATACCCTCTGTATTGCATGTCTCAGCATTCTCAGTTGACAGTAATACTGTGAGAGGACTACAGTTTCTCGGTCCTGCAGCCTTTCCTGTTTGAGCTTGTATTCTACCCTAAATCTCCCCCTTTTGCATGTACTTCATAAGTAGCTTGAGGTTTGACTGAATAAGGAGATTTTGCATGAATTCTTGTGTTTGTGATGCTAATATTGCAACATTATGAGCCAACCTTTATGTGTTGGTGCTGATGTTCTTATTTCTTTATTTAAAGATGGGGGTGATTTTGGTATCATGTGAATTTTCTATCTTGAGCTTTCCTTACTTTTTCTTGATCTGCAAGTCTCTTACTGTTGTGTCGTCTTCTTTCCAACTTTCAAATTCAGGTGTGAAGCCTTCTCAACCTTCCCTCGGACGTATGACCTTATTCATGCAAATGGGATCTTTAGCTTATATAAGGACAAGTAAGTTCTTCAGACTCCACTTGATCTGTAGAAGATAAAACATTACAATTTAACACCTGCCAATAGTCTTTCATGGAGACAACTTCTTGCTGTAGGAAGGCACCATCTAAATAGAAGGTAGATGATACAGTTCTATGAGAACCTTCCTGTTTCTTTTTTTTTTTCCCAGGAGAGTGGGGGCAGGGGGTTGCATATCTTTAAGGAAGTTGATAAACTTCTGGCGTTGCTAATACTTTCAGTAATCAGGAAATGTTTCAGTTGTCAGAAAAATAGAGGACATCTAATCGATGTGTGCGTAGAGTTAGATCTTGTTATACTTTCTGATCATGCCACTACTGCATCTGAGTTGCTTGTACTTGCAGATGTAATGCTGAAGATATTTTACTGGAGATGGACAGGATTCTTAGACCAGAAGGTGCAGTTATATTCCGAGATCATGCAGATATTCTTGGCCAAGTAAAAAGAATTGCATCTGGTATGAGGTGGAAAACAAAAATGGTGGATCATGAGGATGGCCCTCTTATCCCGGAAAAGGTATTGTTTGCTGTCAAAAGATACTGGGTTGTTGGAGATGACAACTCAACCATCTTACGATGAATGGCATGACAAGGCAGCTTATTTCACAGATAGTTAGGATCTTGGCCGGAGTTGTTATTTCTTTTCCTGCGCAATTTCAGAGTTGACAACAAGAAGCAGCAGTCTCTGCTGTTGGTCATGATATCTTTTTCTTTTTTCTTCTTAGTGGTTGCAGGGAAGAAAAGTTTTTACATCTCTTATGCTTTATTTTGATCTCTCTGTATAGCATTATTCAACAACAACAACATGCCAATGAGATCCCAAAAGTGGGATCATGGGAAGGTTTGATGTGCACAGACCTTACCCCCCTACCTTGTGTGAGGTAGAGAAACTGTTTTCAATAGATCCTTGGCTCATGAAAAGCATTATCGTCATTTGTGTAGTATCAGTATCATGACTAAATTCTTTTCTTGTTTTACTTTACTAATATACTATGTATTTTATAATAGTTCATAAATTCCAGCTGAGCAGAATCAATTATGGTTGGGAGTCTGTTTACTTTCCAACGTCCTATTCTACGAAAATATCTAACTAATAGTTATCTTCAGTCAAATAGTTTATTACAGAACTAGACATGGACCAAAGCACAATATCTGTGAATACACTGAAATCTGCTGATTACAGAAATAGAGGTTTATAGGAAATGGGATTTAGTAAATGTAATCATGCACCCTGGCAGGTTACTGTCATTGTTGAAACATTTGACTTTAGCCAAATGATTTTCTGAATAAGATTTAGTTTAGATATCTTATTTTTCCAAATATCTTACTGAAATCAGGTACCTTTTCAAGTCACTGTGAGTATTACACTAGCTGAAAGAAGTGGAATTCGAGAAATAGCTACAGCTGTGCAACCATCTCCTGTTTTGTCATGCACCTGACAAAGTTTCCATAGATCAGTCCGTAAAATTGAAACCTTTAATCATCTATGGGGCAGGCAAATCATTCACCTATTGCTTTTTGCAAAGGCATCAAAATTCATTATGGTGTGGATAGTGTTAGCTTGAGTCCCTACCTTTTGGGTGAGTGGAGGACCTTTGTCTTTATTTTTGAGTTTTCTTTCGAACCTCTTGCTATCCGATGCCTATTCCCAAAGGGAAAGTCCCGTTTTGCATTTATTGTATGCAATTAATATGCATTCTTCCTGTGGATGTACTCATTGTCAAAAACTGGCTAACTGTTAGGTCTGGAATGGAAGATCTCTTTAGTCGAAAGAACATCTGAGGTACTGTAAATTCTCTGTGATTTATCGTGTTAGATTGGTAAGACTTTACAAGGCTGTCAATATTAGGCTTCTCCAAACATGTAGGATCCACCGCCTTAAAGCTAAAGGACCCCAACCCCCAACCCCAACAAAACACAAAACCTCTGCACTGTTCCCTCATGATTCCATGAAAAGCCAATGTTATAAAGGAGAGCATAAAGAACCAACAGAAAAGAAAACTTCTTCAATCAGAATTTCATCTTTAACGTAAGCCTCCCTCCAGAATATTCTGACACCTTTGTATATGTTGCTAAGCTGTTTTATATGAACCAATTTGATCGATACCTCTGAAGATATTAATACATACAAGTCCTCTCGAACTATAGTTTCTTCTAGCTCAAAATTTCTTTAACTTTCGGAAGAAAAAAATACATATTTGTCTCCATGTCAGCCCGTGATAATGTAACCGGCCTTCGTGTTGCATCATTTTCCTGTTACCTCAGCAATCCTGAGGAGAGCTTTGTACAGAAACTTAATGCGGGTGCAGTTGAACCTGCTTTTTTTTCACCCCCTGAGACGCCATTTTCTGTAAATAAAGTAAAAGCTGCCAAGGCAGCAACTGCAAAGCCATCATCTAACAGCACCAAAGATAACCTCACCAATCTTCGCGTGGAGTCTTTCTCTTCTTATCTCAAAACCGGGGAAGACGACTTCTCGGTTAAGGCTTCAGGAGCTCAAGTTCGAGATCCTACGATTGCTTTTGTATTTCCTCAACAGCCTTCATTTCCTAATGCAAAGCAACTGGAACATAGCAAGTCCAAAGATAGGGAGATTAGCATATTTGGTGCTGACAAGTACTACAACATGCAACTGGATTATGGAGCTGCCTCTCCGGCTGGGGTGAAGCGTGGGGGGAAACTAAACGAAGGAACAGTAGATCTTCCCCATCCAAAGCACAATTCCCAGTTAGGAACTCCTAGCGTTTGTTCCGAGTCAAGCAGCTGGAATAGCCAAAATGCCCTGTTACAAAATCTTCGGCGAAATGTATATCAGACAAAGCAGAAGAAGACGACAAAAGTGAGATTTTTTCCCACTTTCAGCTGTCAAGGCCCTTGTTTGGACAAGAAAGCAGTCTTTGTGAATGAAAGCATAGGGCTGGGATTTTCCCAGCCAGGACCAAAGCATGGATTAGGGAGTCCTTTTTCCTCGCGTTCTGCCCCTTGTGGATCAGTGGTTCAAGCACAGTGGAACGATCACAATCAAAGAATTGAGGAACAAAGAAAGTCATTGGAAGTGTTTGGCTCTGGCAAAATGAGAAAAGGAGATCTAGCAGGGAATTTAGAGAGGAAACTATCCATGCTAACTTGGGACGCCATTCCTAAGGCCCAAAACCTCCCTACAACAACCAATGAAAGCAGCAGAGTCTGTGATGACATGGCTAGCGATGCTAGCTCTGATTTATTCGAAATTGAGAACATCAGTGGTGAATATGGACTTGTGAATGCAAAAACATCAGGTGATTGTATGTCTAGCAGCTGCATGTCTCCAACAACTCAATATGCACCAAGCGAGGCCAGCATTGAGTGGAGCGTTGTCACAGCCTGTGCTGCTGATTACTCGTCAGTTATCTCAGATTATGATGAAAAGAACTTTGGCTTTGGTGGTTACACAAGTTTGAGAAACGCAGCCAATAAAACCCCCAAAACCATGAACCCTGTAGGCAAAGAGGTGCCAAAAACTCGCCCCGGTACTGGGTTTTTAGGTTGCAAGAGCCAAAAAGCAGTAAATGTGGCTGAAACTGTGCTTAAGACTTGTGAGAAAGCAAAACAAAGATGATCTTTCCTCTTAGTGCAGTAAAATTGTGAGAGTAAAATTTTCTTTTTATAAAAAAAGAGTAAAACTTAATGGTTTGGTTAGACCTGTACTTTGTACAATCACAGCGTAATCACTATCCTCTTGTCTGTAATAAAGAAAAAGTTTGTATTATGATGGTTAATTTTTCTTCACCTCAACTGCTGTTTAGCTCCTACTCATCCTGTCATCACTGTCTCTTTATGTCAAGAAAAGCCACAACAGCCTTCATACATAAAAATCATATAGTTTTAAAGCTCAGTTTAAACCACAAAAAGGATAACCAAGGCCATCCTTGTCTGAAGAAAAAAGATAGTATTATTATTTCTGTTTGTGTTATGTTTCTCCTTTCTTTATTATATCCTGATATAGTTGGTGTTCAACAATATTTGAGCATCTATATTGAAACAAAGCTACTTTCCAAAAGACATGTTTGCCTCACTTGAGCGTCTATCGAATCCAAATATTAGAACCCGCATGCACCCATTTTCAACCCCAAAAGGGCCTACTTGAACAGAATCTTGCTTCAAATTGAGATACACATTTGGAATTTCAACTTATGCTGTCTGCCTTGTTCTTTGGCAAAGTTCTCGTTAGTGTTTGTTGGGAAAAATAATTCAAATTAGTAGGAAATCAAAATTGGTTAGAATTTAACATTATTCGTGTCTATGTAAGATTTATTATATAGAAAAAAGTTTTTCAGTTTATAGTCAAAAAGTAAGTCTTTCACTATTATAAATAAATTTGTTTTTACTTATTTTCCTATAGCCGAGAATAATGAAAAATAGTGGAGATGATAGAGAGCATTCAAGGATTTCATGAATAAAATATTCTCCAATCATGTTGAAATGTTTTTCTTGTATGTCCCACCAACGGGTGCGGGTGCCGCCACATGCCACTCCAAAATTAATTACAAAATCCCTCTGGAAGTGTTTTAGATGTAGCTGGTGCACTTCCCGAGTTTATCTAACTATTTCATCCAAATATTAGGCTCCTATCTAAAATTGCATCACAATTTGAATAAGTTGAAATTGAAATAGCGGGTTAAACAAAAAATATTAAAATATTCTATTAAACTTTCATATTAGATGGTCACGCACATTTGTGTATCCTATCATAGCCCATAACAGGTCATATATATATTATCCTATCACGACACATAACAGATCATAAAATTCAAACCTCACATTGAGATAGATATAGTAACTAACTAAAAATTGGTACTATACTATATTGGACAATTTAAACAATATCCTCCCAAGCCACTTCATATCACTCCTCGTTCAATCGTCTCCCCAACCAGTTAATTCGATAACTACAATAGGATAAGCTTTGATAATACATCATAATATAATATACATATGTATATATATGCCACTATATTATAATTTTAGT